>VZRQ01001620.1:343124-364045 GCA_013397975.1 Machaerirhynchus nigripectus | reverse complement strand
AAAAAAAAAAAGGCAAAAGACCCAACAAAAAAGGAGACAAGTTCTATTTCTGATCTGATTTTATCTAACTTCACGATTCACTTCTTCCTGCTCCTGGTGGCTTTTTCAGCTGCTATCACATTTCTGAGCAGCTTCAGGAGTGTTATCAAGCCGTCCCTTAACTGCTTTGTGAGGAGCCAAATCTCCTCTTTGATGAGCTGAAACTTTAAAGCAAACAGAGCAGCGGATTTGGGGAATGGCCTCCATCCGTTAATTGTCGTGGCTCTAATAATCAGCGCTATTCTGATCCCTTATTTTGGGTTTTGTTTGAGAATGAAACCGCTCTGAGCAATCCAAACCTTGATTTTGGCTCATAAATCACGGGGGCTTGGAAGAGAGGGAGCGGAGGGAGCAGGTAATGGGATTGCTCAGGTTTTGCTGACTTCAATAATACAAGCTGCCACCCCAAAGGAAAGAGGAGCATTCGGTGTGCAAAGGGAATAAAAATATGAACTCATCCCGCCTAATGGCTCTGAGAAGTAATAGAAAGATATGCATAGATTATTTTGAGTCCTAAAGAAAAGAGGGATGCATCCAATTTGCATTAAATGTTCCTGGTAATCTTAGGGGGAAGAGATTTCCTTGGAAACACAGGGATCATTACAGGAGGGGAGCGGAGGCTTTGTCCTTGGGTGTTTCTTTGGATCCCATTAAACCTGAGGAGACCTCGGCTGTGCCGGGCTTGGCTGGTGATCCAAACCCCCAGGGCTGCGTTTGTGTGGAGCTCTGCCCCAGGAAAGGGCAGTAAAGGCTGGGAGCAGCTCCTGGAGCCGGGAGAGGGAGCAGATTCCAGTGGGACGGCAAAACACGGAACCACCTCCTTCCTTTTTAAACTCTCCTCTCTCAGTTTGAACCCCTGGAATTTGATGGGATTTAAGCCCTGGAACTCGAGGTTAGAAGTGGGATTGCACCCAGTTCCCAAATCCCAAATCTGACTTCCTGGGACAGAGCTATTCCAGGAGCGGAATTGGGGATCATCCTGTGCAGGGTGGGCATTCCCATCCCTCCCAAAGATCCACACCCAGCCTTGCCCAGCCGTTTATTCCCATCCTTCCCCGAAATCCCCTCCCGACCCCTTTTTCATCTCCTGTCACTCCTGGCTGGATGTTCATTTGCTAATTACCCTTTCCTTGCCTTGCCACGCTGGTTTTATTACCATTATTATTGTTATTAATGCTCCCACAATCACTTGCCGGGGACGTCCCCTCACTCCCCTCCCCTCCCCTCCCCTCACACAAACACAAACACGTTTTTATCAACACGGCCGACACGACTGCACTGCTGCTGCTATGTTTTATTTATTTCCATATAGGTTTGATTCCATTGCAGTTTCTCATTTCTGCCTGATGCATTATTCATGATTTATACAATATTGGAGCTCGTGTAGGACACCCTCGGTTTATTGGCTGTGCTCTCCTTTTCTGGCCTGTATAAAAATAAAACATGGCAAGCTCTTTCTCCCTCCGTGTTTTGCTCTTTGCAGGGAAACAATAGCAATAATACCGGGTTAAAATCCTTGATAATTCCACTTTTAACACCTTGAGAGCTGAAATAAAATTGGAATTAGGGATTATTTTAGTTAGTGGCGTGTATTAAATTTTGTCAGTGCCTTAAGGCCGAATTCTGAGGCACAGATCCAGAAAGTCAAGGAGGTTTAAGTCACTCCAAGGTTGTTTGGAATTTTTTTCCTGTTTGGTTTGTTCAGCCCCGAAGGGTCCAGATTGGGTGAGAATGGGGAGCTGGGAGGGGAAGGAGCCACCAGGTCCGTTTGGAGCTGCAGGCACTTTTCTCTGCAGTCTCAGTCACACCGAGCTCTCTCTGAGCTCTCACCAGGTGCAATCACAGATGCCAGCGCAAGCAGAGGGGCAGGGCCCGAGGGAGGGGCGTGGGGATGGAGGTGGTTTGTGTCCCCAAGGACTCGTGCAGTTCCTCAGCTGTGGGTGCCGTGGGTGAGCCTGGGCTGCCATCCCAAAGCTCATCCAGGACCCAGAGCTCTGACACGGGCAGGATGGGGAGGAGAGGGCTGGATGCAGATTTAGCAGCACAAGGGGGGCAGGAACCTGAAGTCCCCCCCAAAAGTGCCCATTATTTACAGTATTTAATACAAAACTGTAGGATTTGTGACACCGCTTGCAGGGCCGGCGGCCAAAGTCCTGCACATCCATTTTCCCTTTCCAGATTTAGTGCCCAGCCCACTGCTGGGGTTGTTTTTGGGGAGATGAAATTCTCCCAAATATCAAATCCCCCCCCGGCACCTCCCCTGAGCTCCCCCTCCTCCTGTCCTGGGAATGCCCCACACCTGCAGGGCTCTGCCGAGGTGGGAACATTTCCCACACCCCGGCCAGGGTGGAACTTTATGGCATTATTGACTGGGGCCCATCTTGGCCAGACCTTGGTGCTACTGATTTAGTGACTGTCTCCTCTCCTCCTTCCCCTCCTGATCCCATCCATCGCTAATTCCTGCTTTATTAGAACTGCCGGCCCTCCGAGCTTTTTATGGCATTAGCACAAACTTCTGTGGGGTGAGCACGACCCCATAAATTACCTGCTGCCCGCTCCCGTGTTGAACGGCGAGGTAATAAATACAGGGAGATCCGGGGAAGTTAAACTCGGCTCTATTTGCCCTCTATCTCTTGAGTCAACTCCTCTCCTTGAACAACTGTGCCAGGCCATGAAAAAAGAGAGATAAATGTCAGCCAGAGTCCTAAAAGCTGAGAGGGGCTGGGGATGGAGTCCAGAAGGGAAGGAACTCAGTGCAGCTGGAGCGGGGAAAAGCGGGACGAGCAGCACCGTGCCAGGGAGGATTCCAGGCCGGGCTTGGCACTGATGTTCATCCAGTCCCTCTCCTGCTGATTTAAGAGATTTTCCCCGTCCTCTCCTGGGGGAAGGAGCGTCTGGATTAATCCCTGAGGTCTCTGCACTGGTCAGAGAGCTGCACCGGGCCGGGGTTCGTGGTGCCCGGGGCTGGCCCGGGGGCGGAGGGCAGGAGTGAGAGGATCCCAGAGGGCAGGAGTGAGAGGATCCCGGAGGGCAGGAGTGAGAGGATCCCGGAGGGCAGGAGTGAGAGGATCCCGTGGTGCCCCAGGCCGTGCTCTGGTTGTGTCGGGGAGGGCTGGGGGCTGGGCCCGGCTGCAGACACAGCCCCGTGGAACACATCGCTCTCAGTGACTTCACAAAGCTGGCGATGAAATGTATTTAAAGAGGGCTGTAGACAGTGGGGCCTCTCTCTGATGCAGAGAGGGAAGTACAAGCAGTGTAGGCGGTGCAATAAATTCATTGAGCTCACTCTGAGCGGGGCCAGGCTCACGTTTTGATCTCCACAAAAGCGCAGATTTATTATCCTTTCACTCAGAGCAGTGTCTGAGCATGAAGGAGATCGGAGGACATGAGAATGAGGGAGGTGAAGGAAATGTTCCTGAACAATCAGAAATCACAGAAATATCAGCAGTGATTAATGAATTCAGCATGAGAAGTCATAATTCACCTTGCAGCTCCCAAAGCCTGACAGACATTGAATTCCATGTGAGAACTTGTTCAGTCCCACCTGGGGCCAGCCTTGGGGTAAATGTTGGTGCTGAACACCCAGGGCCTTGCTGCTGTGGGGCTCAGAGCTCCGAAAATGAGGGGTTTGGGTTGCCTGGGAAGCTCGGATCTGCCGGGGTCGGCAGCGTCAGAGCTCGGCAGGAAACCCAAACGCCCGAGTGAAGAGCTGAGCGTGATTTCCACGGCGATGGCTGAGGGAACAGAGCTTCCTCTGGCCTCCTGCTCCATCCCTGGACCTCCCCGGGCTGGGCACAGGCTCTGGGAAATATTCACGTGGAGAACCATGAATCATTGACATGGCAGTGAGCTCTGGCTGCAGCAGTTCTGAGTAACGCGGGTTTAGGCACAGCCCAGTGATTATTTGGCCATTAACTTCAGCAAGCATAAGAATGTGAAGAGAAAAGAGAGAAGATCTATAATTTGTCTATTATTTAGCTTTGTTTTAAATGAAACCCTTGGAAAGATGTATATCATTTCAATTTTAGTTCCAGAGGCTTTTATGTAAATTAATTGCATTAGAGAATTGGCAGGAACATTTATTCAATTTCCAACAGCCGTGATTATGAGCTTTACGTTAATATAACAACAATTTAACAGTGGCTGATAGATGGGACACAACCATGTAATTATCAAAAGTGAGCCACTTTCTTGATCTCTAATTAGTTCTATAAGCAAATAGAGTTTTGCTGGAACTAATTGCTGGGTGGCAGCTGGAGTGAGGTGAGCGCCGGGCCGGGTTCAGGTGCTGAGCAGGGAGCGCTGCTCAGCCGAGGATTTTTCTATTTTCTGATCTAATCGGGTGCATGATTCAATTATTTGTGCTGAGCAGGAGCAGGGGCGTGTGCAGCCTGGGGTGTCCCTCCCTTGGCTGCAGCGTCCCTCGGCCCCGCAGCCCCAGCTGGGGCTCCTCGTGCGGGGACGTGGGGACAGGAGCTGTCCCTGCTCGGGGCCGTCCTGGGCTGTTCCACGGCGCTAAAGACAAAGCAAAGCTAGGCCTGCACTGAAGCCAGGGGATTGTTCTTCTTCCTGCCCCTGTTTCTGGGGCAGAGGTGAGGTTTCAGCTGGGCTGGCTCTGTCCCAGCCCCCTGGAGTGCTCTGCTGCGAGGAGCCGTTCCCGGCACCGCGCGGGGATGGGATCACACAGCCTCCAGTGGCTTCTCCGCCTCAGCTTTGGCTCTTCGTGAGTCCTTCACAGAGCCCAGTCTGGTCCTAGACACTGTTTTCATCCTGGTTCACTGTTTCCTGAAGGTAAAAGCTTGGGAAGGGCTCGTTGCAGTTCCAGAGGCAGGAGAAGAGCCCCGTGCCGGCAGGGACACAGCTCGGTCCCGCTCTCATCACCCCCCTGCGCCCTCCTTGTGAGGCCTCTGCACCACAGAACTCGAGGGATGACCCCCAGTGCCTCGTTGAAAGTCTGTTTACTTTTGCCACTGCGTTGTAAATTGCGTTTTTCAGCTTTTATTGCCCATATCCTCTTCAGAAATCCTTTCTCTCATTAGGGTAAACCAAATTACCGAGTGCCGGTGCTTTGTTCCAATTGAATCTGAGCAATTGGCCCAGCACTAATTGCTTGAGGGCAACTTCCACGATCTATCAAGATCACACCCGGGCAGCACTAATGCATTTAGCGGGGACTTTATTGAATTTATGAAGCCCTTGGCCCGATGCAGCTCCTCACAAACGCGTCCTGTGAATATGGCAGCCCTGGCCCGTGAATTACTGCCTCGTTAGGGCGCTCTCCGATGGAACACACGGTTCTTGTCAGGGCCATTATCCCCGCCACCAAAGCAGGGCTGGCATTTCCTTGAGCTCTGCACAGGTCTCAGGCTCCAGGCACCCCCTGTCCCTGCAATTCCTCGTGGAACCTGAGCTTGTTCCATCCAGGGGCTTCCCTGGAGGCGAGCTGGGGGCTGGTTTGGTGGGAGAGGTGTTTGCCACCTTCCCCCGTGCAGGAGGAGCTGTGTCAGCAACCAGAGCCGGAGCAGCAGCAGCGGGATTTGTTACTCCTGTCCAGAAGACAGGGACAGGGACAGGGACAGGGACAGGGACAGGGACAGGGACAGGGTGCTGAGGATGTGCAGCATTTCCTTCCGTGGGGAGAGGCTTTGCTGTTCTTGCACGGCTTCTGCTCCACAGAGGGTGTCCTGCACTGGAGTTAGGAGAGGGACGAGTGTCCCTGGGCTTTGTGTTGCAGCGTCGGAGCAGGAGGAACTTTGTCACTCCCGTGCCGAGGGGAGGAACTGAGCAGTTTGTGCAGCGGGATCAGGAGCGCGTGGGAAGAATCCAAACAACGTGGGAGGGAGCTTTGAGCACGGAAATAAAGCGGAATCCATGGAGCTGATTGCTCTGGAATGCCACCTTCCCTTCCATTCAGGGCAGTGACTCAGAGAGGAGACCCTGATCTGAATTCAGCCTCTGCTGTTCCTGCTCTCCCTGGTACCCAAGCTTTAATGTCACTCTGCGGAGGGTGCGGGGTGACATTTCCCCTGTGACCCCCTGAGAGGGTCAGAGCCCTGGGGACAAGCAGAGGCGCTGATCTTCCCTGCAGCGGAGCCACAGCTTCAGCTGAGTTCCGCAGCCTGGGACAAGAAGGAAATTTCCTTTCCAGCCTTCCAAGGGGCTTTGTGAACGGCAGGGTGACAAAGCCACCGAGGAACTCTGAGTGAGGCCGTGCCAGCACGGCTGTCACACACCTCAGGGCGGTGGCACAGGCTGTGGCACTGCCCACGGGTGCCACCACTGCTGCTGCTGCTCCTCCGCCCCCGCGCTCGCCCTTCCCGGGGGGCTTCCTCTTCAAAGGGTGGGATCAGGGAGCGGAGCAGTGGCTGGAAAGGTTTTTCCAAAGCCCCCGCAGCTTTCACTCCGTTGGCCTTGGCTGTGGCCGCGCTTTGCTGACAGCTCTGAGGCCTTCACGCTCCCGGCTGGGAGGGGGAGGCCCGGGGCCATTTCTGCTCCATCTGTTGGGGTGAGGGGTCTGGACAAGGCTCTCCTCTCTCTCTGACCCCCCGAGGAGCAGCAGATGCTCTGAAGTGCTCGCTGATCTCGCTGATGAGTGCCTGGGATGATGTTTGGAGCGTCCCTCCCGCGCTGGGGGGACGGGGAGAGCCAGAGCAGCCCTGGAGTCCCACCAGTGGGAATGTTCCACGTGGGCAAAAAGTGCTCTGAATGTGAGCTAAAGGCTTTGGTTTTTGTGAAGAGAACTGTAATTCCTGGGGGTTTGGGCTGCTCAGGAGCAGCTGTTGTAGCAAACTGCTACCTGAGGGGAAAGGGGCCAGCTCCTCTGGGCTGTCCTGGCACGGCCAGCTCGGCTCTGCCAATGCTGCTGCGACAGATAATTAAATAATCATTAACAGCAAATCTGCATGTAGGGCTCAGTCTGAAAAGTGGCTGAGGATTTGGGACCTAATTCAGTGCCAGTTTAACTGCTGCAGGCAGGAACTCGAGGTGCTTGTTCAGCCCCTCACGAATTGAACCCTTCAGAGGTGAACTGATATTGAAAGTCTCCAGATGATGGAATCATGGAAATTCCCTGAGATGGTGCATCCTTAAACATCGGGGTGTCCTGGCATCCCTGGGTGCTTTTATAGGGAAAATGAAGGAGTCTGGAGAGACCTGCTGAGGGCTGTTTGCACAGCCTGTGATTTTTCACCGGGTGTTTGTAGCTGACCAAAGCAGCTCCGTTTGTGATTTATCAGGAATTCCCTCTTGTTTTCTCCCTGGCATCAGCTGCAGCATCTGCTCCTGGTTTGCAGGGGGATTTATTTAATGCAGAAATCATGCGCTGATTGATGGAAAAACAGTTGGCACATGGAGCAATTGTTGAGAAGCCAAAGATAAAATTTTAGAAGAAGAGAAGAAAATGTAGCCTTTTGAAAGTTTTTTTTGTTATCTCCCCTGAATGTTAAAGCAGCAGCTGGACTCAGGAGCTGCAGGTTTCTGTCCTAGATGTGCCTCTCTCACCTCTGGATGAATTATATTCAGCAGTGCAGGCCAGGGAGTGAGCAATGAGAGAATAATAATCTGATTAAGGCTGCGAGGGAGGAGATGTCCTGCCCGGAAAAGTGGAATTATTGGGGCTGGCAGGGGGCCAGCAGGGAGGGACCAGGGGCCAGCCAGGGCCGTGATGGATCAGCCCCGAGATGGAGGGTGACAAATGCCAGCACCTGCTGCCTTCCAGGGGAATCCCAGTGCTGAGCTCCCCTCCCAGTTACCGGGTGGGGCTCTGGCCAAGGGAGGTGGGAAAAGCCCCACTCGCCCCTTAGTGCTGCACCCACCCGGGCAGTGTCGGTGTGTGGGACCCCTCCAGGGAGGTTTCCTGCCCTTCCCAGCGGCAGAATCCCTTCCAGCCTGGCTTTGTCCCCAGAGAAACGAGCTGGGACTGGGCATGGCTCTGCCAGGGTGGTGCAGAGTGCCTGAAATCCATGAATCCCCCTTTGTACAGCCAGGGAGCTTTTCCCAGAAGGAACACCACGGAAGGAAGGATTCACTCACTCAGGGGTGGAGGTTCAAAGGGGCTGCTGGAGGTGCTCAGGAACCTCTGGGCTCTGTCCCTGCTGCACTTTGGGGCTTTCCTGGTGCCCTGGGAGCAGCCAAACCCGTGGGCTGGGAGAGGAAAATACGGAATAACCAATCCAGAACTCAGAAAATGAACAGGAATGAAGATTTCAGGCAAGCTGGTGTTTACCCTGAAACAGGAATGCCTGATCCATCTCTTACAGCTTCACCTGAATTGATCTGGGGGACTTTCAGCCCTTTTTGATGGGAAACACCTGATGGACTCTTTTACAAGGATTCAGACACTGTGGAAATGCAGTTTTTTTCTGGGGCAGTGGAGATGAAATCCATGTCCTCCACGTGAGGGAAATCCTTCCTGCCTGTTCCCAGTAAATCCCAGCTGGCAGTTCCAGCCCGGTGGGGTTTAGTTCCTGAGTGCAGTCAGAGACTGGGAGCTCACACTCGACCCAGCTCCACTGAACAGGGAGAATCTGGAGCTATTCCACAACTGGACTGTAATAGACCATAATAATCTGACATAATTACCAACCTTGCCTTATTACAAAAATCAGCCTCGCTGAAGCAAACTTTGCTCTGCATTTTAAGGATTTGCCTTTTTATTTTAAAGTGCTTGTCCTTTTCCCCGAGTGAATGCAATTTATAGCTCTCCTTGACCTTTAGATAACAGTGAATGCTGTTATTTTGTGCTCTATTAATCCTCTTATCTTTCTGCCTGTGAACTATTGTTCACCCCATATTGGCCACTGGTACAAATTGTGCCCTGAAATCCGAATACACGCAGGGAAAAAATAAGAGAACAGAGCAAATGATGGCAGGAATGAGCTCAGTAAGTCACATTACGATAACTTGGGCAGGTTCAGTTTATGAGCTGAGCCTCTGAATCCCAACGAGGAACAGAAGCCTCCAGGTTGTACTTGAAGTCACTGGGAGAGACAAAACGAGCAGCAGCAGCAGCAGCCTGATTTCATATTCTCTCTCCTCGCCGTGTATTTACAGTTTTTCTCTTTTAATTTTCCTTAGAAAGCCACTCAAGTGAGACTGCACCAGTAATTCCTCTGGGCAGCCCCAGCCTGATTCCCAGTCCTGCCCACGGAGAATTCCCCCGGGTTCCGCCTTCTCTTGGCTTTCCAGTAAATATTTTTATTTATTGCTGTGCCAGGAGGAGCCTCACTCCAGCCTCTCACCAGTGGCTTTCCCATGACTTAGAGCCAGGAAATCTCCAGTGAACCTCAGCCAGTGCAGTGAGAAGGAAAACCTCACGGGCTGAGGTGAAACAGAGAAACCTTTGGGGTGATAAATAAAACTTTCATCGTTCTCCAGTTGGCTTTTACCTCTTAGAAGGGTCAAGCTGGAGGCTGTTCAGGTAATTTTTAAGTGAGTGTGAGCGCCCTGCTCTCTGCTCTCAGTCCTGGCTGCAGCAGGAATCCTGCTCCTTGGCTCATCCCTCACTGCGGATCATCGAGGATTAATTAAAGTTGCATAAAGCTGAAAGAGTGCCCGAGGTAAACATGAAACCCCACAGAACTGCTCTGAGCAGCATTTGGGGCTCAGTTCTCCGGGCGGGGGGTTGGAAGCTCCTCACACGTGCTTGGAGCCGGGTGGATGAGAGAGGAGAAGGGAGGCACGGGAACATTTTGTTTCTGTTATTTCCAAACAGCCTCCGAATTTTATTTAGAGCGGAATCGAGTCAGCAAAGCAGCAAATTCCCACTCTTGCCGTGCTGGAGAGAAGAGCAGAGCCCGGAGCTCTCACACCCTCCCTGCTGCTCCCTCTGCTCCCTGTCCAGAGGGATCCGGAGGGATCCAGAGGGATCCCCCCTGTCCTGCACAGCCACCCCAGAGCCCGAGCACAGAGGAGCCTTTGAAAGGTTTCATTCTGCCCAGGCCCCTGCACAAAGCCAGAAATCCGCGTTTCTGAGCAAAAAATCCCCCACAGGGCTGCTCACTTCCTTCTCCTCCATGCTGGGTTTGGCCAGCAGCACTAAACCCCCTTGGCACTGGGGTATTTTGGGGTTCTCTGTGTCGGTTCGTGGTTGGACGGGGCGAGGTTTGATTCCAGCCTGTTTGGGTGCAGTTTGTCCTGTCAGGATGCACAGAGCCGAGTTCCCGGGGACCCTGAGCACGGGAAGAGGCCCAGGTGGGTGAGGGGCTGCTCCGGGCACTGCTGAGCCATGGGGTGACCCCTGCCAGGAGCAGAGCCAGCCCCACCAGCCCAGGGCACTGCTGAGCCACGGGGTGACCCCTGCCAGGGGCAGAGCCAGCCCCAGGAGCCCAGGGCACTGCTGAGCCATGGGGTGACCCCTGCCAGGGGCAGAGCCAGCCCCAGGAGCCCAGGGCACTGCTGAGCCATGGGGTGACCCCTGCCAGGGGCAGAGCCAGCCCCAGGAGCCCAGGGCACTGCTGAGCCATGGGGTGACCCCTGCCAGGGGCAGAGCCAGCCCCAGGAGCCCAGGGCACTGCTGAGCCATGGGGTGACCCCTGCCAGGGGCAGAGCCAGCCCCAGGAGCCCAGGGCACTGCTGAGCCATGGGGTGACCCCTGCCAGGGGCAGAGCCAGCCCCAGGAGCCCAGGGCACTGCTGAGCCATGGGGTGACCCCTGCCAGGGGCAGAGCCAGCCCCAGGAGCCCAGGGCACTGCTGAGCCATGGGGTGACCCCTGCCAGGGGCAGAGCCAGCCCCAGGAGCCCAGGGCACTGCTGAGCCATGGGGTGACCCCTGCCAGGGGCAGAGCCAGCCCCAGGAGCCCAGGGCACTGCTGAGCCATGGGGTGACCCCTGCCAGGGGCAGAGCCAGCCCCAGGAGCCCAGGGCACTGCTGAGCCATGGGGTGACCCCTGCCAGGGGCAGAGCCAGCCCCAGGAGCCCAGCACGGAGGATCCCGGTGAGTTTCCTCAGTTTCCCCGCGCTCGGGGCGCTGCCGGCGAGCTCCCGCAGCCTCTCCCGCACCAAGGGACGCGCTTTGCCCTTCGCTTTCCCGACTCCACAACCGCCCGGGGCGCCGCTTCCCCTGCTGGAGGAGCGGCTCTGCCGAACCTGCCGAGCGCCTGCCGCAGGAAGAGGCTTTTCCATCGAAAGGGAGCGGCGCGGGGGCTGCTCCAGGGCACGACAGGGGGGTTTGGTGCCCGCCCTGCAGGGGACACGCGGGTCGGGCTGTGCCACCACCAGCCCTGACCCCGGTTTTGTTCGCAGCTACTCAAGCTGGAATTATTTCCCCCTGTGTGGGGTAAAGAACTGGGGGGGGTTCGGGAGTTTTCCAGCTTGTTTGGGGTATTTTGAAGGAAAGGACCGCAGGTTTTGCTCGCAGCAAAGAGGAATTTTCTCTGGTTTACATGGTTTTTATTTTTATGGGTTTTTATCCCTTTTCCACCTGTGCAAAGGCCTTTCCCAGGGAAACTCCAGTGGCTGTAATCTCCATTCCTCCTAGAGGTTAGGAGCTGGGAAAGAAGAGGAATACTGACAGTTCTAATAGCAGGGGCTCTGCCAGCCCCAGGTGAGGAGGGAGCGGAGCAGATGGAGGAATTTAAAATTCTGCGCGGCACAAAGACCTTGGAAAAAAAGGAAAGAAAAATCAAAATGCAAACTGACTTCTCCAATGCATCTTCAGGCGGGGAAAATAGGATGCAATTAAGTTCTTCCACCAAGGCTCCAGTCCCTCTAATGATAAGCTTTAAAAGAGCAGCTTAATGAAATGTCACAAGGACAGGGCTGGAACAATCCCCACATCCTGGCTGCCGAGCAGGGCTGCACCTGATGGAGGAGCAATTACAGGGGGAGGTGAAAAGGGAGTGTTTGCATCCCTGTCCCTGCTGAAAATCCACTGGAACCGTTGGTGTTTGCAGCACGGAGGGATCTGGCTCTGGAATTTGAAACAGGAACAACCCCAGAAGCAAAGATTTGAGTGACAAGTAGCCAATCTCCTCCAATGAAATGGGAATTTTCCATGAGATTATTGGTAATTCCCTTTAGCTGCTCCCTGTAACTCTGCCCATGATGTCTGCCAGTCTTTAGGGTGACAGAGCTGGAAAATTCCTGGATTTTGGAGGCAGAGAGAGCCCACAGAGCTGCTCCTTCCTCCCTGGGGTGGGAGCTTCTGGAGTGTTCTTCCTTCTGCAGGGGTGGTTTATGTTTTGTGGAGCTCCCTGGTGCAGGGCCTTCACTCTGAGGTGTTTGTGTGCTTTGCCATCACCTCTCTTTCCAAATAAAACAGTGATTGAACTTCATCAGGATATCAAGAGTCACCTTCAGGCTCTGCTCCCAAAATACCCAGGCCAGTGGCTCCCTGTTCTCCCTTTTTTCATCAGTGGTGGAGACAGTGAGGAATTCTGCTAAAACCTCACCCAGGGAGGGTCAGAGGTGGGTGCTTGGTGCAGGCAGGGCTGGTGAAGCAGGAGGGGAGCAGGGGGGTGCAATTCCCACATTTGGGAGAGCAGGATGGGCACAGGGCTGGGCTGAAGGATTCCCTCAGTCCCTGCCTGGCTTCCTTGATTCCCTGCGTCGCTTCCTTCCTTGCTTCCCTGGATTCCTTCCTGCCTGGATTCCCTCAGTCCCTCCCTCNNNGGATTCCCTCAGTCCCTCCCTGGATTCCCTCAATCCCTGCCTGGATTCCCTCAGTCCCTCCCTGCCCGGATTCCCTCAGTCCCTCCCTGGATTCCCTCAGTCCCTCCCTGCCCAGATTCCCTCAGTCCCTCCCTGAGGTTGTGATGAGTGTGGCTGTTCTGGAAGGGGATTTTGAGCGGGCACTTGGTCCATGGGAGTTTTTCTGCTCCTTCCCTTCCTCCACAGGCCCTGCCAGCCCCAAATTATGATAAAAACGGGTAAAAAAACCCCCAACATGCAGCAAATTGTGGTGGAACACATCAGCAGCTTCGTGTTTTAGCCCTACCTTGGCATCAGATTCTCCCAGCACAGCTCCCCCGGGGCAGCAGAGGAACTCTGAATTCATTTCTTTTGACGACCACGTCAACCTGCTCTGCAAAAAACCAAATACAAAAACCTATATTTAGAATGCATAATGCAAGCATATCATCTTCTAAACAAGAAAGTAGGGCACATCCTCAGCCAGGATGAAAGGAAAACGGGGGGGAAAGGAAAAAAGCCAGGTCTGTGTTAGAAAGGGGGAGACGGCTGCCACGGTAAATGCGGTGTCAGGCTGGCAGCTCTTTCTCTAATAACACCCGTGTAAATACAAATTCCAACATCCCTCGCTGCACAGTTTGCATAAACGCAGCTCCAGGGAACAAAAAGGGGCGACAGACACGGATGGGAAGGGCTGAGCAGCTCCTGCCTGCCGCGCCTGGCGCCGAGGGAGCCACAACCTGCCGGAGCTCAGGGCTTGAGCTTCCATCCCTGCGTGCTGAGTCAGAGCTTTCCCAGCTTCCTGGAGTTTGTCGAGCTCCTCTGAGGTATCAAATGTGGAAAAAAAAAAGAGCTTTGAAATGCCCAAATTCTTCTCTTCAGTGGCCGTCAGCCAGAGTGAGCAGCCTTTGTTCAGGCAGTGCCCAAGGAGCCAATTTCACGGCGTCAGACTGGGAAGTTTCGTCCCTGGGCTGGAACTTTTTAAACCAGATCCATGAAAAAATGATAGAAAACTGGCCTGGGAAGCTCTGCCTGGAGCAGATGTCCACAAGGACACAGCACCTCCTGGCCTGTGAGGCTCCAGGGAGAAGCTGAGAGCGACTTTTGACTGCTGGGTGGTTGGAAATGGATCCTTTCCATTCCATGGATCTGGGACAGGCCTGAGTTTCAGTCCATAAAATTCTCTGTAACGCATACACAGATATTTAATATGATGAAACTCCATAAAACCCCTTTAAAAACAACTTGAAACCTTTGGAATTCTCCAAGAGATCACAAATGATAAGAACTGGTGATGATGAGTATCTGTGTTGTCCACAGTGCTTTGGTTCTTACCTGGAACTTAGATGGAAAATGGAGTTTAAGTGGTTTGTATTGGCCCCACTTTTCAGCTGTTTTAGCTCAAAGGGACGTTGCAAACCTCAGCAATGAAAAACCCCCAGATGGATCAGGTGGGAAATGAGGCCCTAAGTCCTTGTCCTGAAACATTATTGCCCATGATTGGATTTGATAACTTTTTTGGTGTGTGTTCATTAGGAAGGGCTGAAATCAGCTGCGTTATTAATCCTGCAGCAGGGGCAGCGAGGCCGTGGAGTGCCAGCTGTGACCTGCAGGGACGAGGGGACAGGCTGAGCTGGTGCTGGTGGGCAGGGACGAGGGGACAGGCTGAGCTGGTGCTGGTGGGCATTTCGAGTGAGAAATGCTCACGTTCAGTCCTGGGGATGCTGCTTCAGGAACACAAGGAAATTCTGGCACATCCTCGCCTCAGCTCATCTCCAGCTGGCCCCACCAGCTCCGGAGTCACTTCCAAACCAGCACATCCTTTAATTGCTCCACCATTTGTTAATTGCGCGCTGCCTTTTGCCATGAATAAATCAGGACCCCGGGTTTTCCCGTCCTGGAGCGGAGCAGAATCACGGATTCCTTGACAGGGAAAAGACGGAGCCAAACCCCTGTTTCTGCTCTCCCTGCCCCCCCGGCCGGGCGTGCCGGAGCTGTGCTCGCAGTCAATAGTCCCTCGTAGCCTGTTTGTTTAATTGATTGCATTGCTGTGTCAACCTGCCCACGCAGGAGCCGCAAATATTTGCAAACCGGAGCTCAGGCGGAGCTGGGCACGCCGGGCTCCTCGTCACAGCGCAGCTGCAGCTGCTGCAGCGTGCTCAGCGGGGACCCCGCCGCCCAAACGCGCCAAATTAATTAGGGTTATGTCCATAAACTCGGTCTGGCTCTCTCAGGTTTGCGCAGGAATGTTCCCTGCTTGTGCTCAAACATGTTGATTAAACAGTGCCGGGGTTTTGGAGTTCTCGTTTGGGATATTAAAGACCAGATTATTGCAGAGCCTCGCCGGGCAAATATTTGCTCTCTGTCAGGAGCTGCTGCTGCCTCCCCTCTGCTTTTCCCTCTGCTGAGTGTGGGCAGCCGCCCCTTCACGAGGCTAAAATTACTCCTGGAAAAACAGAAAGGGGCTGTTTTGTCTACAAAATGTGGTTTAGGACACCCCCAGGCACCCCCAGGCTTCCAGATCCATGCTGAGATTCCCAAATTCTGTCCCCATCCCCTGCGGCAGCGGGGCTGGAGCTGCCCCACTGCTCCTCCTGCAGATCCCACCCTCAGCGTTTCGCACACCCTTCCCCTGCACAGGCCTGGATTAATTCATCCGTGTTCAGCCTGCCCGGGATGGCACAGTTAAATTTAACCAGCTGATCCCTGTATTTCCAAATCTCTTCATCTTCCCCAGGGAAGTGTTTTCTCCCCCTTTTGCAGTGGATTTCTGTGGTAGGTGGGGAGGGCAGCTGGCTGTGGGAACACAAGAAAGCAGAAATTGGGGACATGGGATGGTTTCAGGAGAAAACATCTCCTAAATTATAATAATTTTATAATCACAGGTATCACTTGTATCGCTCGCCTGTCTGGGTGACCCTTATTACAGCAATGCTTTAATTACTGTAATTGGTTTATTGCCTCATCATTCTTTGAATTAGAGAATTATTTCATCCTTATTTAAAGGACGAGGCAGGTATTGATTTGGGGCTTTGAAAAACTCCAGAACAGCGATTGTGCGGGTGCCAAAATTTTGTTTGAAAATCAAGTGCTTTGAGGACAATGTGCAACGTGTGGCTGTGATAGAGAACACGAGCTTCAAATCCATCCCTTTCAAAGAGGAATTCATTATCGTGGCTAATTTGCATCTGCAAAAACACAGCTCATCTCGGCGTGTTCATCAAAAGGCATTTGCACTGCTCAGTGTTGTGTTAAATGCACTTCGCAAGGACTCGGGTTTGTCAGGCCCAACAAAAAGCTGCTGCTGGGGCTCCAGCAGGTGTTTTGTGCCCTTCCTCAGATGAAGTGAGGCCTGCACGGAGCCCTGGTCACCCTCGTTAGGATTGGACCGGAGTTAAAGGGAAAAGCTTCGTTCCCAGAAAGGCCTGGGCGCAGTGAAATCCCTGATCCAGGGGCTTTGGGGCAGCTGGGGCCAGCCCTGCTCCTCCCTGTCCCTGTCAGGCCCGGAACTGCTCCTCCTGAAGGAAGCAAATAGCAGCCAGTCCAGATCAGTGTAACACCAAACACAAAACAGGTGTTTGCTAATTAAAACTGAGATTTTAATGAATGACCTGTGTGGTTCTGGTGAATAAATACCACTCTCAGCATCTGCTCTGTAATTAGGTTCCAACTTCTTCTTTTTTTTTTCGCCTCCTCAAGTCCCAGTAAATAACTGCAGAATGCCAGGTTTAACTAAAACCTGCTAATCTTTGCTCTTTAGTGGGGAAGAAGCAGATGTTTCCTGCCCAGGTAACTCCAAGCAACAGCAATCAACCGAGGAGAAGAGAAAAAACCCAAATCCTTCATCTTTTACCATGTTTTTCTCTCAGGTTTGTGCAATCAGGACGCGTTGGAAGGGAGAGATTCCCTAAAATCCCCTCAGTGCTGCAGGGTGATGCCACATTTGTAGGATGGCTCTTGCTGCACCTCTTGGGGGGTTATTTTTTAACTAATTAGGTGCTGGCTTGGACAGATTTCCTGGTTTTTTATTTTACTTCTGGACTTGTTTGACATGAATCCATGAGAATGTGTGGGGAGAAGGAGCTGGGGAGGGAAGAGGTTCTGGAAAACCCACGCAGGGATCGTGAGGTGCTCCCCCTGTTCACAGCAACATCAAACCCTGGGCCACTGCTTCCCCCTCGCCCCCAGAACACGGGCACGCGCTCTGTTCTGCCCAGGAGAGGGAATCACTGCTCCTCCCACCAGGCCCCGGCCAAAGTCGGTCCCCGTTTTCCCTGGGAAATGCTCCGAGCCAAGCCCTGGAAGGGCAGCAAACACCGACCCCCGTGCAGCTGGGATCTCTGTCCCCGCAGTTCCTCACCAAGGGCACTGACTCAGTGGCCTGCAGCCGTTTGTGCAGTGTCGCTGTGATCGTTTAGGGGAAACACGCGGAATTTGGGGCCTTGTCCGGGTCACCTGGGCCAGCTCCTGGCTGCCTGCAGGTCTGACAGAGAAATTCCTGCCTGGAATCAATCCTGTCCTGCTCTGCACCTTGGCAGCCTCTCCTCTCTCTGCTGGTTCTCCTTCCCTGTGAGCTCTGCCCCAGACCCCGGGAGCTGAGCGAGGCCGCGCACACAAACCACGAGCTCTCGCTGCTTCCTCCCATAATCTCCTTGCTGGTGGTTACTGGTTTCATGTTTAAAAAATAATAAAGCTTCAGGGAAGAAAAAATTAAAAAAAAAAAGCCTGAAAATGAGGTTCTGGGGGCTTATTTAGCAATTGACCCTTTTTTCAGCATGCTCAGCCTTACATTCAATTACATTGCTAGGCAACAGCTCCTGTCAGCCCTAAGTGGATCCCGGGATTAATCCATGATCAGTCAAGATACACATTTATTCACCTTCCCTCACAACAGTAATAGGATTTTTCTGGGCCCAGCTTAATTCCGTAGATGAGGCTGACACTGAATTAAAGCTGCTTATCCTGGTTCATAATGAGGAGGTGAGGTCCCAGGGGAGAGGGAAGGTGAGGGAGATGCTCCCCCAGCAGCGAGTGACAGAACCAGGGATTAGAAATCCCAGTGGAGGGAAAAATGCCATTAAATAAGACTTGAAAAACCCGGTTCAAATTCTACTTTTGCTGGGCATTACACACATCCCTGCTGTGCTCCTCACGCAAATCCTGCCCTTGCTTGGAGCTGAGTTGCAGGCAGCTTCCCCTGGGCTGTAATTCCCACCCTCCTCTCTCACCCCACTCCTCTGAATTTCCAAGTGGCCACAGCTTTGCAAGCCAGAACTGTGGGATCCTTCCGCTGTCCCTGCTCCTTCTGATGTGAGCTGGATTCCCTCAGGGGTCACTGAAGGACATCTCCACAGAGATGCTCCAAGGCCCTTTGAACGCAGCCGTTGTTTTGTCGCGCTTCCCCGGCACAAACAGATTAAATTTTTAAGTGGGGAGAGGTCTATTAATCTATTATTGATTAATATTCCATATGGCGCCTCGGAGGCAGAGGGGATCTTTTGAAGCCATCTGGTTCCTCGCTGCTCTGGAGGAAAGCTATTGTCTGTCGTGTGCTCCTGGCATGGCCGGGGAGATGGAGAAGTGATGTGTGCCCGGCCAGCTGCCCGAGCATCCCCCTGCCCCACAAACCAGGCACGGGGAGGGCTGGAGAGCAGCCCCGTTCCCATGAGGATGTGGCAGCTGCACAACACCCCCTTTGGCCAAAAATCCGATTTTTTAATGGGGTTTCTGCCCCTCTTTTCCTGGCACAAGCCCCGTGTCCCCGTTTTGGGACGAGGGCACTGCAGGGAGGAGTTTCTCCCTGAGCACTGCTGGACCTGGGCTCGCCAGCCCAAAGGCCGTGCTGGAGGTGGGACACTGGGCAGGGCTGTCAGTCCCAAACAGCGCCGGGATTTGCTGCTGGAACAGGGAATATCCCAGGATGTCGGGGATTGGAGCTGAGCACCCCCTCCGCCCCTGGGGCAGCCTCAGACCCTGTCCCTCCTGTCCCCGCTGTCACAGCCCCCGCCAGCAGCTCCGCTCTGCCTGGGGCCAGGAGGAAATCACAGCCCGGGAGGGGGAATTTTTGGGGTTGCAGCTGCTCTGCGCAGACCAACGGCAAAGCCAGCGGCGCTGCAGAGCTCTGACCGGGGCCAGGCTGCCACTGAGGGGGCTGACCCCAGACCCTCGCTCACGTTTGGGCCCTCACAATCGGCTCAGACCTCCCCAGAAACAACAGCCCCTCAGCGCAGCATCCTCAGGGACACCCCGAGGGCGAGCCCGGTGTCCCGGGGCACCGAGCGGGGCTGTTCTCTCTGGCTGGCGTTCCTCTGGACACGGAACCCGAAACACGGAGTTCTCCTCCCCCAAAAAGCATCACCCAGCTCACAGCTGGGGGCTCAGAGGCAAATCCTTCACCCCAAACTGCCCGTGGCCTGGGGGAGGCTGGAAGAACCGTCAGCATTTTGGGGTTGCGGTGGGAAGCAGGAACCGTGTCCAGGAGCGTGGAATTCCTGCAGGCCCGGCTCTGCTGCCCTGGTTCCGTGCTCCCTGCGCAGCTCCAGCTCTGCTCCGGATTCCCAGCACAGGGATTTCTCCCCAGGCACTTTCTCCCCCGAAATCACCAGGCCGGGCTGCAGCAGAATCCCGAACCCAGCACCAGGCAAAGCCACGTTGCTCCGAGTGGGATTTACATAAACTGAGCGCTAAAAACCCCTAATATTTAAAGTGTTATAACAAAGCAGGAAAAAACCTCCTCTTTCGAGCTCTATGACAACCTTATGAATATGTAAATTAGAATGCAAAGACAATTTTCTACTGGCTCCCAGTAAATATTGAGGCAGAGCTGTGGAGCATTAAGTGGCAGATTTAGGTCCGTGTTCGTTCCTTTTTTATTTATTTTTTTTAAATACCACACTTAGAGACCAATTTGATTGTAATGCACCAAATCTATCGAGTATTGCAGCCAGCTGATGGCATTGTTAAATCATACTTATTTTGGCATTTCTTATTGAAAGCAATAGAGGAGCAACCAGTGGTGATAAATTTGTTTGTGGAGAGCAGCGTTGCTTGTCAGAGTTGTACACTGCTGTAACTAGGGCAAAATTACACCATAAATTTGCAGCTTTATTGTCCTTTATCTTCTATTTTTTTTTTTTTTTGGTGTTGTTAGTGACCTGCTTTTCATATTCTCCGTGCAGGGGTGCTCTGGAAAAAGAGAATTGTAAAATCTGGTGTTGCTGTACAGCAGGGTGGGATCTCCCAGGCGCCTTTATTGAGTTCACCTTATTCTGCCCCAAAAAATGGGATCTCCTGGGGAAAAGGTTTCTTGAATTCCCGTTATTCCCCCAGAAACGGGGCTGGAGTTTGGCGGTGTGGCTGTGCCAGGGACCTCCTGGTGCGCTGAGCCCGTGGCTCACAGGTCCTCTCCCCCTGCCGTGTTTCCTGCCCCGGGGCTGGATTTACCTGACCCGATGATGCAATTCCAGACCTTGCTCTGAGCCCTCACCTGCACACTTTACCTGCTGGCTCCCAGCCCCAGCCAGCTCCCATGGCACCTCCGTGGCTGCAGGATTTGGGCAGCTCTGGCTCCGTTGTGGTGATTCTCCCAAAATCCCTGTGGTGCCACGGTGAGGGACGAGGTTCCTTTGCAGCTCAGGAAGGAGCTCAGGTTCTCAGAAGGGTTTCAGGTGTTTACGAGGCAGGTGGAGAAATGCAATCCTCAAACTCGGCGTGGTCACGCAGACCTGAACCTTCTCAGGTAACTGGAAATATCCGTGGGACCTGAAGTGACATTTTCTTCTTGGAATTTCTTCCTGGAAAGAGTGGTCAGGCCTTGGAACTGCCCAGGGGGGTTTGGAGTCCCCAGACTCGGTGTCCAAGGAATTCCTGGATGTGGCACTCAGAGCTCTGGGCTGGGACAAGGTGGGGATCGGGCACAGCTTGGACTCGATCTTGGAAGTCTTTTCCAGCCTCAGGGATCCAGGGATTTTTAAGTAAAGGATATTTTTAGATCGTGTCCCACGGCCAGGTGAGAGGCTGGTGTAAAGGCCAGGATTAGAAACGAAACCCCACTGCCTGTTCCTGGGGAAGGCCTGGTGTGTGTCCCATGTGGAATTCCAGCCTGGAGCAGCTGTGGGTGTTCTGAGAGGATCCATTTCTCCCCAGGACCTGAGGCTGGTTTTGCCCACTCACCTCCCTGTGCCCAGGCTTTGCCTGGTGCCACTCCTGGTGCCATCCCAGGTGCCATTCCAGGTGCCATCCCAGGTGGCACTCCA
>VZRQ01001620.1:284935-342809 GCA_013397975.1 Machaerirhynchus nigripectus | reverse complement strand
GGTGCCATCCCAGGTGCCATCCCAGGTGCCACTCCAGGTGTCACTCCTGGTGCCATCCCAGGTGCCACTCCTGGTGCCATCCCAGGTGCCGTTCCCATCACACAAAGCCAGAGCTGAGTTCCCGCACACACGACGCAGTTCCAGCGTGCAGGATTTGCCCATCCCTGGCACTTTGGGATCGGAAGCTTTATCCTCCCCTCTGTGAATTTCAATCAGGTGGGGCCCCCCTGAGTTAAGGAGGAGCAGGGGGCTGGCGCTGGCAGTGCCCGGGGTGTGCTGGATCCTTGCCATGTGCGGGTCATGGACCAGCTGCTGCTGCACCTCCGAGCTCCTCCCGAGGCAGAGCGTGAAAGCCAAAATTCAGAAGTGCTTTGAGCTGTGATCTCTGAGGATTTGTTGCACACGAGGCAATAAAGGACTGCTCCAACTGACGGAACGCCACAGCACAGCAGTTTATTTTAATTATGCTACAAAGGGAGGAATATTACTGTTCTTATGGCACAGCGTAACAAGGAAAGGAGGAAACAAATCTGTGTCCCGCTCTCCTCCTGAGAAGGTTTAGCAGCAGCATCGTGTTTATCACGGAGGGCTCAGGGCAGCAGGACCCAGAAATAAAACATCAGGAGGAACCAGTTTAGAAAGGAAATGGGAAAAAAAACCTCCAGAAAAAACCACCCTAAGAAAAAGAACTTAAATCCCACTGCCTCTCTCATCCTGAGCTGTGGCTGGTTCTGCTTTCCTCGGCTGCAAAAGGAAATACTGGAGAACCTGGAAGGTTTTGGTAGACTTGGGCAGGAGGTGTTTGTGCTCAGGGACGGGGTGGGACAGTGGGGCAGGGCAGGGCAGGGGGAAATTCCCTCCATGGAGCAGGCACAGGGAAGGTCAGGGGTGGTGCCAGGTGTGACCCCGCTCGGTGCGCTCAGGGCTGCTCCAGGAGCTGTGGGGATCTGCGGGACAGCCTGACCTTGGGGTGTTTGCCTTTTTCCCTGGAAAATGGAGATCTGAATTAATGCGTGACCCCCATGAGATCCAAAGGTTCCACTCCCCAGAATCTTCTCCTTCCCTGGGTCCTGAAAGCCAGGAAAAAACCCCAAAGGTTGATATTTAGGATTCTCTGACATTCTCCTCCTAACACTGAACCAAAGTCAATTGTCCTTTCCAACTTTAAACTGAGTAAACACTTTAAAGAGATAAAACATTTCTATTTAAGTCTTTACCTGAATTTTCCATCCCGAAGTTTGGGGAGATACAAATATAGGTTTTGTCACCGAGTGAGCACTGTTCGAATCAAAGGTAATAAACCCATTGATCTCCAGTAAGACAATATTAATATTACCATATAGCTTTTATAATTAATTTGCTGCCAGATGAAAGGGAAACACGAGGTCCTTTTAATGCTGGTGATTAAAGCAAAAAGTAAACCTTTGAAAGGCAGATTTGCATGTACAACATGTTGCACTGATTCCAGCCGAGCAGGGGGAAGTTGTTACTGTGCAGTTGGAGTCACATTGCCAAGCTCGGGATAAAAGAGTTGCTGACTCGGGGGAGAAAAGTGTGGGCAGAGTTGGGATATTGGGGAAGGTTTGCTAAACCCCTGGTCTGGCTTTGTTTGCTTCTCTGCTCGCTGCAGGGCAGGGTTTTGGCTGAAGGGGTTTCCACATCCGCAGATTTATCCGTAAAAGCCTTGGAAAGGGGGCGGGAGAGGTCAGCAGAGTCTGTGGGGTTTAACTCGGTTTTCACAGCCTGTCTGTAATTCCCTTTCCAGAAGCAGCGCGGGAGAGCTGAGGAATGAGCCAGCTGCAGGTGTCAGAAGGGAGGGGAGATGCAGAGCTGTGCCCTGCGCTCTGCCCCGCTGTGCCCTGCGCTCTGCCCCGCTGTGCCCTGGCTTTGTGTGAGGGGGGATAGAGCAGGGAAGAGAAAAGCTCAGGGATGGGGACTCCGGTGGCTTTTCCTGCACTTCAGAGCAGGCTCCGTGGGTGAATCCGTTCTGGCTGGGCTCTGTGTGTTTGTAAATGGATTTTTCCATAGGTTTAGGGGCTGTGGATCCGGCCCAGCCCTTCCCCACCTGCCCCAGCCCGTGTAAGGCTCAGCAGAGGGAGACGGGAGCGGAGCCCTGGTTTGCAGTGAACCCCCTGCTGCCAGAGGGAAGGGGCTCCCTGTGCTCCCCAAACCCTTCCTGCGGCACCAAACCCTGGCAAACGGCACAAAGCTGGCCTGGAAAAGCTGCCAGCACTCAGGGTTTGGGAAGATCAGTCCCAACTGATCCCAGTAAAAGCCCAGGGGCGCATTCCCGGGAACGCTCACGGGGCGTGAATGACCAGGGGGGGTTGGGGTGGGATTTGGGGCTGCACAAAACATTTCAGAGCTGCAGGACGGGGGAGTCAGGACTTCCCTGGCTGCCAGGTGCAGCTTGGGGTTCATTAATGAGCGCCTGCAAAGCTTTCAGCTCTCAGATGGAAGAAATCAGAGAGCAAATCTCCTCAGCAGTGCAGGACTTGGAGGGGCGAGCTTGGAGGGGGGATGGAAGTGTGCCCATCCCTGAATCTCAGCTCCCGGGAGGTGCAGCCGGGCCCAATCCCTGCAGATGTCCCGGGTTCTGTCCATGGGAGGAGGAATTCCATGTTTACCTGCTCATGTCTCTGCCCTTTTGGGAATAATCAAAACCCCGAAACCAGGCTCAGAACACAACTCGACACCGCACTGAAACGCGCCCTCAAAGGAATCCTCCCCGCAGCTCCGACTTCTCCTCCTGATTATAAATTAGTCAAGTTATTTACATCTTTCCCTCGCACTTCACTTAATGATAGCCAAATAAAAAGGCCCTGCAAGCTGCTTTTCCTAATGTTTGATTTTCCTTGGATAATTATGCCCTCAAGGCTGGTTCTTTACACCCAGGCTGCAGCCCTTGAAGGACAGGAAGGGAGGGAATCTCCAGTGCTTGATCCTGGGCTTTGATTCCTGAAAAGGCAGTCGCTGATAGGAACTGCTTTGTTTCCTTGCCGTTGTTTCCCCAGAAGGGGACACGCAGTGGTGACCAAAACTGACACGGCAAAAGCTCCTTACGTGAGGGATTAAAAGTTAAATCTGCTTTGTTCTGATTCCCTCCTCTCCCCTCCCAACACGAGGAGCAGACGAAGCTGATTCCATCCTGCCCAAAGCCACGCCAGCCTGGCTTCTTTCGCATCAAACAGCAGAAAAGCGATTCTGCCTCGCAGAGCCCTTCAGTGGGGCAGAGCTCCTGAGGAGGAGTTTCAGTGGTGAGCCGGGTAAACATTGCTGCAGCTTCCTCTCTGCACCTTCCCGATGGACTCGGGCCACAGCCAAGTTCATTTGCGGGGATCGATACCACTTTGCCTCCCGCCCGCACGAACGAACACCTCCTGCAGTCAATGGCAATTAAAGAGACAGCCGGGACAGAAATATCGATGGAGACTGAGGCAGAGATTTCCACCTGCTCGCTGAACGTGCAGCTGCTAACTGTGGAATACTGCACTGGGGGATGTTCACTGCAGAGGGAATCCCAGAGGTCGGGAGCAGGGCTGGGGCTGCAGTTCGGGAGAATTCGGGGACGCCTCTGGGACCACACCAAGCCCTGGGGCAGGGGGTTCCTCCAGATACTGCAGGAATCATCTCACTTTTGGAACGGTGAGGGGAGGGAGTGACGTGGGTAAGTCATGCAGGGATGGATAAATCTGTGCTTAAATCTGTGGTTAAATGGGCCCTGCACACTTTAAATAGGAAGGAGAGGTCCCAGGTGAGCATGAACTGCTCTGGTTTCCACAGGTCCTGTCAGGAGCTGGGATCAGCTCCTCCTGAAAGGCTCTGGATACAATCCTGAAGTTCCCAAGCACTTCACAAAACTCTCCCTAAGTTCTCGAAGGCTCCCTCAGGGAACGGTGCTGCGGTGATTTATGAGCTCCACCACCAGCGCCGTTCCCTTCCCTGGGATCATCCCGGTGTTCCTTTGTGTGGCAGCAGCACCCGGGATTGATCACGGAGAAGCAGCTCCTGGTGCCACCAGCCAGGCAGGAGGATCTCACAGTCCCACACTCCAACCCTGCCTCTCACCCTGGTCGAGGCTTGGAGGTGCTGTGCAACATCACAGAGGGTGGCCAGGCCTTGAAAATGAGGGGAAAACTTCCCTTAGGGTCACTTTCTGTGGGATTTCAGTCCCTTCCTGTTCCCCTGGAGCTGCTGTCACCTGTCAGGGTCAGAACTGGGAATGGCTCCAGTTTGCCCAGTTAAAAACTGGTCAGGTTCTGCTGTTTCATGGTGCACAAACCCTCCCCCAGTGCCAGTTAAACAACAAAATCCCCATGAAAGATGGATTTAAGTGCTTTAACTGGCAGAGCCGAGTGTTATATATTTATTATCCCTTCCCCGGCTGTCTCTGTTAGAATGACATGTCTTTAATTTTGTGATGCAGAGCCTCTAATGACAGGACCGTGGGGCCCTTCCCCTCACCAGCCTTCCTGGAGCAGAGAAAACAACAAACCCAGGGCTCGCTCGGGCGTTTCTGCCTCGCTTTTCAAGCTGCCATCTGAGCTGTGCAAACACTCCTGGGCGGGCGGGGGAGGCTTTTCTTCTCCCGTGCCTTTATTGAGCTTTTATTCCGTTGTGGGAACTTCCCCCGAACCTCCCTCTGGCAGCTGAGCTGGGCTCTGGCTGTTATCAGAGCTCCTTGTCCCTGCCCTCCTCCCCAGATCCCATCGAGCTCCATCTCCTGCCCCACCGAGAGGCACCACCGGTGAGATCAGTGGGTACTTACTGCTGCCAAACCCAGCAGAGGGGAGGGCAGGGACTGGGGGTACTGGGAATCCAGACTGGGGGTCCTGGGAATCCAGACTGGGGGTCCTGGGAATCCAGAACCTGCCAATGGAAGGGCAGGAGAGGAGGGAGAGGGACTGGGGTGGGGTGGGAGTTCCTGGGACCTTTTTGGGGTGCAGAGCCTCAAATGTGAGTGTGGGTTCTCACAGCACTTCAGGCTCTGCAGGCTGCACCCAAATATCATCATTATATCATTATTATATCATTGTTATATGATATATCATTATATCATGGTTTTGTCATGATTATATCATCATTGAATCATCATTACATTATCATATCATTATTATATCATCATACCATCATGGTATCATTATTATATCATTACATCATCCTTGTATCATCATTGCATCATCATTACATCATTTTTCTGTCCTTACTGTCCAGCTTTAAAAGGTCAGCCGAGAGGTGCCTCTGTTTTCCTCCTGCAGCATCGCAATTCCTGTACAATCCCCGTTTTCCTGCCCCAAACGTGGATCCTGTGCCCATCTCCTCTCTGCCCCGGGCACGGAGGAGTTCAGGGCTGGGATTTTCGAGGGGCTCCTGTCTGAGTCTCTCCGAGCTGGCATCGTGCAGTGCTTCTTTTTAAAAACTCCACATTCCGTGTTCGTCACTAAAATCCCTCTCGTGTTTGTCTGCTGTGAGCTGAGACAGGTAATCAATAATAAAAATAACAAATTAATGAAGCCTTCCCTCATTAACAAAGGGATGAAATCCTAATTCCACTGCTCGGGCCCTGGTGCAGCCTCTCCTCTGAACCTGATGCACTGAAATGCCCTTTTTTTTCCCATGTCAGGGACAGGGAAGGCCCTCTCTGTGCACAGGGGTAGGAGTTTGTAAGGTAATCAGTGAATTTCGGGGTGTCAGGTGCAGATTTATTAAGGAGTCCCTGCACTCTGCATTTCATGCCTGCGAATCTGCATCGAGTCTTTTACACTCGCTGTGGTGGGCAGAGAATTGGGTGAAATAACAGTGAAAATAGCAACAAAATACTCTTGGAGGAATAATAATAATAATAATAAATAATAATAATAACAACAACAGTAATAAATGGAAATAATTATGATGAAAGGTCTGAGACACCCGGACCTGCCCGAGTGGGTTCTGCCCCACAGCACCTTCCCCTCACCCCTGTCACACAAACCAAAGCCCAGCTTTATTCTCCTGTTGCTCAAAAGCTGCTTTAAAGCACAACCCGTGTTTTACGCTGTCAGCTGTCAGCCAGAGCCTGTGCCCATGTTTTATTCATGTGTCACTCTCCTGTTCATTTGCTAAGGGTTTACAAATGCTTCATCAATTATTCACAGGCCTGATACCTGCTTGGGGCTTGTTGTTGTTGTTGTGTCTCTTTTCTTTTTTTTTCTGTTATAAAGAGGTGTTGTTGGGGGGTGGAGGAGAACTCTACAAATGCAAGAAAACAAATTAAAATAGGAATTCAATAATTTACAGCCATTTACTGCGTTATTCCCAGCGAGTTAATTTTTAAAGGAGAGCAGCTGTAGCAGGGATAATTGAATTAAGGGTTTGCAGTTGCTCCCGAAGTTCCCCTGATCTCAGCAAAGAGGGAACACACACAAGTGTTTGAGGAGGAAATCCAGGAGTGTGTTTAACCCTGTGTCCCAAGCTGGTGTCAAACTCAGCCAAGGGATGAGGATCCCATCGTTCCAGGAATAGAAGTGCAAGGGCAGGGGTGTCCTGGCTCTGGACTGGAATAAATTCCAGCCTGGAGAGGGAGAAGGGCCCAAGGCCACACCTTCCCTTCTCTCCGAGGTTCCTGCTCTGCTCTCCCCTCCGAGCAGCTGCAGGAAGAGGCAGGACAGCGGAATTCAGGCTCAAGTAAATCCTGACAGATTTACCAGAGCCTCCTCCCACCGATTCCCCAGGGAAACCACGAGAATGAGTCCTTTTTTCCTGCTTTTTATTTTCCTAGAAGGCAGCGAAATAACAAACATTTGCCTTTTTAATTTCCATTAGTGCCGTGTTGAGATGTTTATAAACTCTCCGAGAGCTGCTCTTTCCAAAGGCAGCAGAGCAGAGCTTCTCCTTCTCCCAAAGAACAAACTCAGAAGGAAATTGGGCAAAATTGACTGAAAATTTGGGCAAATGCCTTCAAAGTTGGTTGGGCAGCTCTGTCCCTTTGGAACATGCCCGGGAAGTCTACAGCTCGTGCCCGGCTGCGCAGATCAATCAGAGGGATTGCTTCCTACAGAGCCCTTTGAGGCTCTGAGCCATCCCAGGAAGAGCAGGATCCATTCTCTGATCCTGGAAAACCAGAGTGAGGGAGGAGCTGGGCAGGGCAGTGAGGCAGGGGTGGAAAATACAGCATTGGTTGGTAAATAAATTTAATTTAATTACGTGTATTATTATTAAATAAATAGTTTATTATCAAGTCCTCCTGTTTTTAAAAACTAACGTCGGGATTTCAAAGGGAATAATGTGTTGGGCACGGTGGTGGCAGGCTGTGCCAGGCACCGGGTGTGATGTTCTGAGGGTCCCTCTCACCTTCACCCCAACTCTCTCCTCCTCCAGGGTCCTGCCAGAGCTGTGCTGGGAGCTCCTGCTCCTGTGGGAGAGCCCTGAGGCAGAAATCCCGATTTTATTTGGATTTTCCCGCTCAGAGATCAGTGGGTGCTGTGCCCATGGGACGTGGTGCTGGTGGTGGGAACAGCAGTTCTGGGACGTTCAGAGCTGCCCAGCCTGGCAAAGAACAACCCCAAAAAGTGCAAAATGGGTGGTGCTGGAAGGTCCTGGCTGATCCCAGTGCTGGGAGAGCTCTGGCAGGGTCTGAGCCCCCCTGGCCCAGAGGGATTTTCCTTTCCCCCGGAATATCCAGCTCCGTGTCAGTGTGGGACTCTGGGGGGTGCCCTGCAGGCTGCAACCCCCCCTTTTGGGGTACCCAGACCCCAAAGTCCTCCTGGAAACTCTGCTGGCAGTAATTGGTTTCCATGTTGGTAATTTGTGAGCCGGGTGAGCTGCAGCAGCCAATTAACAGGAGTTCATTAGCACGGTGCCACCACCACACCCACACCTTCCCCGTCCCCAGGCCTGATCCCCTCTGTCAGCTCCGGGCTCAGAGCTAAGCCAACACCACTTCTGTTATTCTCAGACGCTTCATTGCTTTTCTCACCGTGCCTGCCTCCCACTTTTAAAATCTGAATTTTTCATTTTAACTCGAGTTGTGGTTTATGATGTATTTATACACTTTTAAACTAACTTTTATACTTACAGGCAGCCAATTACTGCACCAGAGGAGCCCAGAGTTAATATTTTTGGGTTTGAAGCCTCGCTTTATTTGAGACTATATAAATAAGGTTCTCATGAAGTATTTATACAGCCTAAGCCAGCTCTGGGAAGAAAACAAAAGCAATGAGTAAATAATGAAGAATCAGATTTGCGCTTTTTCATTTTCAAAACTGGGTGAATTTTAAACTTTTTTAAGGGAAACCAAAGCTTTGCTCCCCCTCATGCTGCTCTGGGGTTTCCACTCCACTGCCAGCCCTGCACGCCGGAGGTTTTTGTGCCAGACTTTGCCACAATTATTCTCTTTTTGCCCTCAATGTGCAGAGTGCCCAACACCTCCAGCTCTTCCCTGCGGCAGGGAGAGCTGAGCTGTTCCAGAGCGAGACTTAAAATAAACCAAACTCACCGATGTAAACAACTGCCACTCTACACCAGGTAATTATGTCTCCTCGAGATAATCTCATTTGCATATGCATTTATTACTCTACGAGTGTTCTTAGAGACTTTAATTAAAAATTAGGCTTTCATTTCCATGATTTCGTCCCTTTCTGCTACTCCCACTGTTTTTTAATTTTATTTCAGGGCCCTTTCTCCACAGAGGGGTTTTTGATGACCCTTCAATGTCTTCTAAAGACATTTCTCCTGCAGGCACCGAGTGTGATTTGATTTAGCTCCCCCCACCTCCGTTCTGTGTTTCTGGGTGTAGCAATAAGCCATGATTCAGCACATTGCCATCACCTAAAAATCAAATTTCAGTGCCTCTGATGGCTGCTCGTTGTGCTGGGATCAATAGCTGGGAGCACCCTTCACCCCTCGAGCGAGGAGTGACCCCCACGTCCTCCAGGAGCAGCTGGAAATTCAATACAGCTCCTGGGGTGAGGGGCCGTTCATGCCGTGAATAGAAAAGGGTTTGGCTTTTTTTGAGCTTTTCCACCTCACTTTACACAAATTGGTTTTATAAAAATGCTCTGAGCCCTTCAGAGTTTGTGCTTCGTCTCTGGTGATGGAGATGTGGGGAGAGCTGGGGAGAATCTCCCCTGGTGATGCTTCCCTGGGGGCTGCACCCACATCCCCGATCCCAAATCTCACCTGGGAAGCTGCTCCCCCACCCTGGCCTGCCTCGGGAATGTCCATGGGAATGAATCCCAAATCTCACCTGGGAAGCCCTGTGCCAAGTCTGGGCTTTTATCTGAAGCAGAACAACTCCAGAAAGCCTACAGAGACCTCCACAAGGTCACAGCAGAAATCCCCTTCCCTGCACCGCGACTCACAGGCCCTGCAGGCCCATCCTTCTTCCCCGCAGTCGTTCCCTGTCAAGTGGGAGAAGCTCAGGAGCACTTCAGGTGCCCACCTTTGAAAGAGATGAGTTGTTGGACTCGGAGGGAACACGGGATATTAAGGAAACACGGTCGGGTGCGTGTGCTGGAAGTGTGCCCGTGGCTGGAGCAGCCACCGACGGGCTCTTTTATTGATATTATTCTGTCTTGTTTGCTCGCCCGCTGTTTCTCCCCGTCTTCATTGGCAAAATCAATCTCTCCTGTCTTCCTTTTGTTTTTTTATTAAACCGTTGTTGCCGTTTGTTGTGAGGCCGGGATTGATCCCCGGCGAGCAGGAGAGGCTGGGGGGAAGGAGGGCCATAACCAGGGAATCACTGCAGAGGGGTTGGTGTTCAGCAGGCTGGGTCAGAGCAGCAGAGGACAAACCCTCAGGGGTCACAGGGGACGTTTCCTCCCCCAAAGGAGCTCTTCAGGTGCCACAGGGGAGATGTTCCCTGCCCAGAGGAGCCCGCGAGGCCTTTCCAGCAGGGTTTGGCCGCGGAACCTGCACCGGGGGCTCCGAAACAACAAACAGAAATTCTCTGGGTATTCGGGAATATTCTGGATGACACCCCAGGGTGCTGAACTGGCCTCTTCCCGAATTCACAGTGTAAATGAGGATTTGACCCCTTGGCTTGGCTGCGCTGAGGTTTGTCCCAGCAATTCCGACGTGTTCCACATCTCCCCGGCATCCAGCACTGGTTGGGGTTTGGCTGTTTCTTTTCCTGAAGTGAGAGAAATTACAGAGGCATAAAGAGCCACAGTTCAACTGCTCCTCAGATATTTCATTCCCGCAGAACTGCTGCAGCTCGGGACTCCACACCAATTAAAAATAAGTGAATTACAAAGAAAAAAATCAGCTGCGAGAACACGGAGTAATTGGGCTGGAAGGGTGAAAAATAATAAAGTGGATTCATATTTTGAGAGGTTCTCCCAATAAATAAAAAGGAGAGGTGCTTCGCAGCCTCTCCGTTCCTGCTTCCTCCAGAGCGATGCTCGAGGCTGGGTGATTCATGTGCTCAAAGAGAGGATCTGAGCAGATAATAGTTTGCCAATTCCCTGAGCTGCTTGCAGGACACAGAAGGTTGTCCAATTAATCCCTCTTGTTTGGATTAATCACTCCGGGCTGCTCTGTGGAAGAAGCAGCGGCCAAACAAGAACAGAGGAAATGTCTCTTAGGAGGGATTTCACTCAGGAAAGAACTTTGGGCTAAATCAGCGCCCTGAATTCACTCAGTTATATCCCCAATTAAATCAAAACCCCTCTCCTGTTCACGTTCACTCTCTATCAGGGATTGATTAAAATAAATCGTGTACAAAAAGCTGATGCACCTGATGGGACACAGGAGTTATCCCGCGTTTCAGGGAGGTTCTGTGCACAGCTTGTGCCGTTTGTTCCTCCCTCCGTCCCTTCCCCTTTCCCCTGAGCTTTGCAAAGGAGGAGCCGCGGATTTGGTTAAAAATGTGGTTTTCAGCCGGGCTCCGTTTGCACAGCCAGGGGCACGCACTCGGGCCGGTGCCGGGACCTGCAGCGACCCCGAGCTTTAATTTATTAAGAGAAATAAGAATGGAAGTTCAGTCCCCAGAGGGAGAGGTGTGTGTGGGGATGGGATCGGTTATCCCTCATTTCTAGGTTTAAAATGGAGGTTTTTAAAGGCGTTTCCTAACAGGGAGATGAAGATCAGCGAGCCCCGTGTGGGAACGAAGGTGCTCCAAACCTGAGCTCCAGGGCATTTCCTTGGGAAACACGGACGAGGAGACTCCGGAGAAGAGCTTTAATCGATTTTGAGTGCCTTTGCCCACATCCTCATCCCTCGTTTCCACCCTTCCTTCCCCGGGGCCTGCAGGGATTTGTCTCCCCTGACGTGCAGCGTTCTGAGGAGAGGCCGCAGAGCAGCGAGGCCCGGGCCGGGCCGGGGCTGGGCGCTGCCCTGGCAGGAGCTGGCAGAGCTCACACGGGTAAAATCGAGCTGTGACTCCCGCATTTAATGACATTCCCGCGACCTCGGCGCCCGTTTCACGCCTCTCTGAGGGGGAGATGCGCTCGAGTTGTTCCCTGTGCTGGCTTTGGTGGGGAGGCCCCGGTAAGGCCCTCCCTGGGGAGCAGAAAATCTGCCAGTGGCCCCATCAGGGTCCCCAAATGGCCCCACTATGGTCCCCAAATGGCCCCACTATGGTCCCCAAATAGCCCCATCAGGGTCCCCAAATGGTCCCATTATGGTCCCCAAATGGCCCCACTATGGTCCCCAAACGGCCCCACTATGGTCCCCAAATGGCCCCACTATGGACCCCAAACGGCCCCATCAGGATCCCCAAATGGCCCCATCAGGGTCCCCAAATGGCCCCATTAGGTGGATGCGGCCCCACCCTCGTGTCTGCGTGCACACCCCGGATTAAATCTGCTCTGAATCCCAAATAAAGAGCCAATAAATCCAGCAGACAAGAACATTTCACCTCCCTCCAATTATAATCAGCTCTGGAAGAGAGGCTTGGAGGTAACGAATTACCTGCCCAATCTTTAACCCCAATTACCAGCTGCTTGTGCTCATCCATAATTGTCTTTCTTGAGGACTCTTTTCTTGCTGGGGAGGTGCGTGATGGATGGGAGCGGTGGCTGCCTGTGGACAGCTCCGAACTGATGCATGGCTTGCAGGTCCCCGTTTCCTGAGCCACAGGTATCAACAATCCCTTCAGCTCCTCCTCCTCCCTGGGTGCAGCCCAGGAAGAACAAAAAAAACCTGAGCTGGGACTTTCCAATGCAAATTCATGTTAAAAGACTCTGGAGAGGGAATGATTGTGACAAGCGGGAGTTGTTATTTATTACTCTGGCTGGGCTACACTAAATTGCTTTTGAGTAGTAGCCTGAATTTTGAATTTTGGATTGGCTGCAGTGTCAATAACCCAAGTAACCCAAGCAACTCTTGGGTTATAAACTCTCAGTAAGTTTGTTTGAAGTGATAAGTTCTTATTTCCTCTTGAGCTTGTGGACTGTGATTGTGCTCAGCCACGGTTTGCACAGATTTCTGTGGAGTGATCAGGATGAGAAGCACATTCTTCAGTGGAAAAGAATTGGGATGGATATTTTGTCCCAGTGGGACAGCACGATGTGACAAACCCATTTGGGGCAGGGGGAACAGAAAGGAGACAGGGAAAGGGAGGGGGTTCAGCCTGGAGGGGACCCCTCAGCTTTGTCCCCCAGGGAAATCCGTGTGTGAGGGGACCAGAGGAGACGGAGCAGAGACTTCCCCCGTGTGATCCCTCTCGTGGAGCGATGGTGGCTGCGCTAAGGACACCCAGGTGGGCAAGGCTGTCCCTGCTCCAGGGGTGTTTGAGCTCCTTGTTGTGCCCTGGTTCATGGGCAGGGACGTGGATTCTGAGGGAGAGGATTCTGCATCTCCTCTCTCCTCCTGGACGCTGTTTTTCCTGGCTTTGCCGCGTTCTTTATGATCCATGGAGAAGCCTCCTGGTGCTGGGGCTGGCAGAGCCTCAGCCCTCCCCTGTGCGAGGGGAAGGAGGGCGCGTCTGACCCTGTATCAGACACTGAATCCCTGCACGTGCCTCAAAACACTCAAACCTTGAAGCTGGTCCATATTCCTGATGGAAACATCGGGGTTGGGGTGCTCGGGGCGGTGCCACACGAGAAAAGCAGCCCTGGGTGGGGGCAGGAGAAGCGAAGCTGCTGCCTCATTTCATCCAAGCGCCGTTCATCTGCCGGGGAGAGCAGGGGAGCAGCAAAGCCCTTCCTGCAGAGCTCACCGCCGCTCTGGGCTCGGCCTCGCAGCAGCTGAGAGCTTTTGTTTGAACTTTCGGAGAGGAAAATAGCAAAATGTTGTGCCAGATTCATTCTGGCTTAAATAAATGTCACGGGTGGTGGTGAGGAGGAGCCGCACCATTAACTGGGCACATGCAAATATTGCTGCAGGAGCAAACAGAGGGGATGGGGGAGCTCGGGGGGGCTCAGGGGAGCTCAGGGGAGCGGTGCTGAGCAGGAGAGCTGCTCCAGGACACACACCCACCTATCTCATGCTAAAAATCAAAGTCATTCACCCTCAGCCTTTAATCTCACTGTCCTCTGCGCTGCCCTCGCTGTTGTGGGGAGCAGAGGCTGCTTTGGAGCTGGGTTTTAGGCTGGATTTCGGGGGAGTTCTGCGTTTCAGGGGAGCTCTGCACCGGGGTGCTGGGTGCGAGAATTCTCAGTAAATAAATGTGAAATACTCCTCGAGGTGCCACGTGCTCAGCTCAGCCACGCCACTCTTTCATTCTCAGGTGCAATCCAGTCTTCGCTTCCCTGGGAGAGGTGAGGAGCCACTTCCCGAGGGGCAGAACCCGTCCCTTTGTTTGCAGGGCTGGCCAGAGGTGCTGCAGCTTCTCATCAAGCACCTCCTCTCCCATTTCCTTGTGCTGCTCTCCCTGCCCTGAGCTGTTTTATTTCTTTTGATTCCACGTTTCCTCAGTTATCTTGAACTCTGATCTCGCTGCCTTGGCCTCCCGTGTCTGTGACGTGACAGCGCCAGACAGGAGAGGCCAGGGCACTTTAATCTGGTGATTTGTGGAACCGGTGCTTGGCAGCCTTGAAGTGCCTTGTGTCTGTTCTGCAGAACCAGCTGGAAGCGCTGGCTGCAGGTCCCGGAGTGTCAGTGTGTGTCACTGTCTCAGGGGCTCTGTGGAGCCTGGCACTCGGTGTCACCACGCAGACGGTGGCTTCTGGTGGAAGAGCTTTTCTGTGCTCGGACATCAGGAAGGGCTGGGCCAAGTGTTCTCCTGGAATACCTGTGGTCTCTCTGGATTTCAGTGGCTCCATCTGGGCCATCCCAGACCGTTTCACGTGAGGCTTCCCCTGGAATGCTGCACATCCTGAACCAGCTGTGATCCCAGGAGCAGCTGTGCTATTATTCCCTGAGTTGGACGTTGGAGTGCATTCCTTTATCCCGCTGGTCCTGGGAGCAGCAGCCCCGAGTGTGACCCGTGGGGTGTGAGCACACTGGGGTGTTCAGCTCTGAGCTCACCAGAGCAGTTCTGTGCTTGGGAAAAGCATCCTCATCCTGTGAGTAAAACACAGAAATGGGCTCTGAATCGACTTCTGGGCTGCGAGCGATTTTTTATTTATTTTTAAACTCCTTTCCTGGCACTCTGCCCTTCAGTGGAGCTGCTTTGGCTTGGCCCCTCGCTGCAGCAGCTCCAGGCCATTCCTGAGAAATTAATTCTCGTTTCAGAGAGAAGTCCCCCCTGCGCTGAGCCTGCAGCACCCCCTGTCCTGAGCTGTTCTGACACTCAGCCTCAGAAGCAGCCCCAGCTCCCTCTGGGCTGCTTCCCTGGAGTTCAGTCCGAGCTGGAGCACTGCAGTCCTGGATCTCAGCCTGCAATTAAACCCTCCCGTCCCTGGCCATCACTGCCAGCCGAGCTGTCTGCCCCGACAGAGGGGCTGACTCCTGAGTTCCACTCCAGTAACTCCGTCCCAGTTCCCCAGGGCCCCGCTGGGCTCTCCCCAGCGCTGCGGGGCCTTGGCCCGGCTCTCTGGAGAGGATGGATTTGAGCTGGCACCTCACACAGCCAGGCCACGGGAAAACCAAACCCTGCCCCTCGTGGGAGCCACGGAGAACTTCACTGCCAGCAAATACTCCGCCAGAATCACAGAATGACAGAATGAACTAGCTTGGAAAAGAGCTCTGAGATCATCAAGTCCAACCTAAGGAGACAGGAACAGAGTTATTTATTGGGAATAACATTTCCTGCCTGCATTTATAACGTGTTTGACAAGATCCTTCAGAAGGATAAAATCTACAGGAGTCCCAGGCTTGTAGAAGTGAAAATCGACGTGAACTGAAAACACAACTGCAGTGGGAGGCAGGGCAGGAGAGGTGAGGGGAGGGAAGGGCTGTAAGGACCGGGAAAAGCGTGAGGGGAGGGTGGGAATGCTCTGGAATTCCCTCCTTTCCCTGGGGTTTTCTGTCGGATGAGCCAGCAGGACAGCACACACTGAGCTGGGAATGTCACAGAGTTCTGAGGACGTGCCAGGCACGGGGCCCTGGGGTCACTCTGTCACCCAGGCAGGGCTGAGGCTGCTGTCCCTGCCTCAGGAGCAGCCTGGCACAGCTTCCCACGCTGAAATGATGCTGGAGTGAACAGGGAATTAAAGAAATATTCCCCTCCTGCAGCACCTGCAGGGTCCCTCTGCCTGCTCAGGGGAGGGCAGGAGGAAATGTTTAATTCCCAATAAATCTGTGAAGCTGCCCCTAAAGCCAGGGTGGAGCAGGCTGGAGGGCAGGTGCTCAGCGAGTCAGGAAACAAGATCAATTCATAAAATATCTCATGGAAATTCCTGCGTTGCAATTGCAGCTGCAAAAGCTCTTTAATGTCCACACTCTGTTATTAAATACTGGAATAAAGAGCTGGGGAATGGATTCTATTCTGGCTATCGTTTTGTGTGAGTGCAGGTCAGGTCCCTCTGGATTTCTGCATAAATCTGGGCTCTTGACAGAGCAGGAGGAGCCTCCTGAGTGCTGGGGTCCAGCCTCCAAAGCAGGATTTATCTGCTGCAGCCTTGGGTTTCTTGGAGGATTAATTCACTTAATCATAACTGTTTTCTGCAAGCATTTTAATCAGCTGCTAATCCTCATCTCTTCCTTCACATTAGCTAATTAAATCAAGTTATTATTTTTAAGTGTTCCCTCAAAGCCCATGATTCTTATGGAAATGGGTGGGGAGGTCTGTGAAATGTCAGGGACAGGATCCTCTTCTTTTGGGGGCTCCTGGTGGCTTTTATTTAACATTCAGGTGGCAGCTTGGGAAATATCCTCTTCCTTCATGTTGTACGACGAGCCAGTTCTGCGTTCTTGTTTTTATCCATAAAGACAGATAATAAAATTAATGCCTTTGGTGGTAGTAGCAGATCACCCCCTGCAGCTTTTAGGCAGATCTTTGTGATAAATGAAGTTACTCGCCAAAAATAGCAATAAACAAATTACACAGGCAGAGTTCAATCTGCATTGGGTCCCCACAGACGTATCTGGGAAAGCTTGTTAGGAATAATTGTGGTTTTGTTCCACTTCTCCCTCCCCTCAGGTTTTGTTGCAGGAGATAACAGCAGCAGAATCCTCTTTGTGTGATTAATCTGCCTGGTGCCTCCTGCAGCCACCAGAACCTGTCTGGGGCATTTGTCCTTCTCCCAGCTGGGACATCCTGGAACCCCTGGGGCCTGTGGGCATCCAGGCACTGCCCAGTGCTGGTAAAGCAAATTACCTTCATTTCTGCACAGCCTGCAGCCCCAGGGGACACACGTAAAACCTCCTTGGTGACATTTTCGCAGAGGGGGAGAAACAAATCTGTCAGGGAAGTGATGCTCAGAAACACCAGCTTTGCCCTGGCTGGCTTCCCCCACCTCATGGCCCAGTGCAAATCCTTTGGGGTTTGGGAATAGGAGATTTCTCCCTGTTTTATTCCCAACCCCAAAACTGAATCTGCTGTTCCCTCCCTGGTGCAGAGCAACACAAACATTGCAGTTCCTGGGATTGCCTCTCCTCAGCCAGGACTGTCAGACCTGGTGCTCTTTAAGGATTTTGAGATAGATTTTACCTCTGGGAAATCTCCAGGTATTTCATTATATTCCTGGAATAATTGTCCTCCCCTTTTGCTCATTTCTAGGGGGAAAGATAACACCTCTCTTTCATTAATGAGCCTTCTTTTATCTAAATTATTTAAATACGAGGCAAGGTCCCTGCTCGTTCTCCTTCAGTGTAGGCAGCCCAATGCTGAGCTGCTAAGGACACTCCTAAATGAGATTTAATAATATAGCAGGACATTTAGCATATATTAATTAAATACCAGCAGATGGTGGGGAGAGCCTTGCTGGGAGCGAGCGCGGAGGAACGGAGGTGCCACGTAATTAACCAAACCTGCCGAAACAATGGAGCTGCAATCCCTTTTTTATTGCCACATTACACGGGCACGCGGTGCCGAGGAATTTAATTCCTGCCCAGCTCCAGTTCCGTCCATGGCAGAGCTGTGGAGGTGGAGAGGAGCATTGTAAAAGGGTTTGGAATCTCCTCTGTGAGAGCAGCGCTGGCAGCCCAAGAACTTGGGATAAAAGCTGGGTGTGAGGTTGGGAATAAGGCTCTGGTGGTCCAGGGCTGCGCTCATGGAGTGACCCTGAAAATTGGTGTGAAATGTGGAAATTTCTGAGAGCCATCAGCACAGGAATCCCTGCTGGCACCGTGGTGGCAGCCACATGTTTGGAGTTTTGCCAGGCCAGACAAAGAGGGATTTTTGTCCTGCCCTTCAAGCCCAGGTGCCCTCAAGCTTCACTCTCTGTGTGTCCTCCAAGCCCTTCCTTGGGTGTTCCACCTTTGGCTGGAGCACAAACACAGCATTTTAGGATTAAAACTCAGCTCTTACAAAGACTGACATAAAACCCCTGGAGACCTGGCAGGATTTGGGGTTTCCAGCCCATTTTCCAGCCCAGAGCTGCAGGGGGTGTCTAAGCACCAGAGAGCTCCTGGTCAGGCACCTTGTGAAGGATTTGGGATCCAGGTTTGTGGGGCTGCTTCTCCTGGGTCGTGAGGTGGAACACTCAGGATGGCAGCAGCTGCCTGAGCTGCCTCCCCTGAGACAGCAGTGCTTATACAAAAATAAATTAAACCCTTAATCCTGCAGACCTTTTTCCCTGCAAACTCCTCATTTGTGCCTTTTTCCAGGGCAAAGCAATATTTAGTGGCAGAAGCAGCTCTGCTAACTTATGTTGGTGGAGTTCCTGTTCTATTCAACCTGACATAAAATGCCAAGAAATGGCCAAGAATGACATTTAAATGCATGGAATCGACAGCCCTACCTCTAGGTGTGGGTTTGCTGGAGTTTTTTTCTTCCCTAAATAATAATGTAAAGCTACATTTGCCATCCAGTTCTGCTACCTTAAAGTACCTTGTTTGACATTTTACTGTGATGAGTGAACCTTTAACAAGGTCATTAGCTTTGAAGGATTTTTCTCCCGGGGCTGTGGCAAGCAGTTTATTCTAAATAGCCAGGAAGAGAGAATAAAATATAAATAAAAATAACACCGTGTAACTCTGAAAGATTTCATTTGTAAAGAACATAAAGTGGAAGTCTCCACGAAATAATCCGGCCCTTCAAGAAGCCAGCAGTCATTGAAATGAATAAATCCAGGCACAGCAGAATAACTCCATAAAAATAACACCAAACTCCTCCAGGTTTATGGGAGAGGAGTCCCTGCAAGGAGGGACCTGGAGCAGTTCTGAACTGCGAACGTTCCCAGAACTGCCACTCAGCTGGAGAGGGAATGGCAGCAGTGATAACAGGAACAGAAATGGTCGGATTTGTGCTCAAAAAGCGAATGGGGTGAGATCCTAATCCGTGTTTTTCTTGAGCCCCTGGGTTGTGGGAAGGCAAACCCTGGGAAGTGTGAGCTCAGAGCTCCCAGTTCTCGAGGGCTGCTTTGGTTATCGATCAGGAGAGGCCGGAGGTGCCTGCTGTGGGTTCACACTGAGCTGCAGGGCTCTCCTGGGCTCTCCTAGCTCACCCCAACCTCTGGCCAGCGCTGGGTGCAGGGACCCTTTATCAGAGGGTTAAAATGAAATTGTCATCAGGAATTCCAAGGGAGTGAGGTGGAAATGTGCCTTCAGGAGGCACCCGGACCGTGGTGCTCCATCCCTCGGGTGATTTCCTGACGTCTTTCTCTGCTTTTAGCCCCAAAAGGGAGAGCCCAGCTCCTGCTGGGAACCGGTGGAATCCCATTCCCGAGGGCAGGGAAGTGCCCGGTGCGAGGGGGAACAGACTCTGAACCTCTCTGGCAAACAGCAGCTCCGAGTCCTTGATGTGCTCTCAGGAGTGATTTGTCCTTTGTGAAACCAATCTGCAGCAGTGTGGACAAACTCCTGCAGAGACACAATGCGCTGGGACAAAAATGGATTTCAGACAAGGATAATCCAGTCAGTGGGCAGCAGCGGGAATTCCATTTCCAGGATGCCGGGGCTGCTTCTGTGTGTCTCTGTCCACACGGGACCTGCCAGGCGCTGACAGCCGAGTGCCACAGTGGGAGATCAAGGGGATGCTCCCAGATAGTGCCCGAGATGTCTTTGTCAGGTCCACATCATCCCTGAGAGCAGCCAAAGCAGAGAGTTCAGCCTAATTGGCTGGTATCTCATTAATTGCACTATTTAGTCAGTCATTATCAATGAGCACGAGGAGGAATTTTAAGACATTTATTTGCTGCCTATAGCACGGGAAACATCTTCTGTTTAATACACAAATATGTTGCCCCTTATCTCCCGACTCACAAGGGATTTGTTTAACCAAAGCTCCGGCTGATATGAGCAGGCTTTTAAATTGAAAAATTGCAATTCATTCCCCCACAACTTTGATACAAGTCTTATCAGCAGGAGGAAGTGACAAAAACATATCTCTTCTCCAAGACAGAGGAAGGATTAGCTGAGGAGCAAAAGAGACTTCATTTTGTGTCTCAGGAAGGAGAAGAATGGGAGGAAAGCTCTGTCCTTCAGCGAGAGCGTGGCTGCAGACAAAGGGCTGCTGCTGGGCCTGCCTTTGCCCAGTCTCAGCAAGGTTGGGCACCTTTGGTTCCTCCTCAGGCTGAAATTATTGCCAAGGTTCTCGAGGGGAGGAATGTGTGAGAGAGTAGGGAGTGCAGAGGGACAGCCAGGCAGGGGAGCGGGGCGCTGGCTGTGCAGAGCCACCCCCGGAGTGTCCTCAGGAGCCACTCAGTTCCCTGGAATCAGGCACAGGAGTGCCCAATAAACGCATTTTGTTACTTCAACCACTTCCTCTCAGAATCCCCCTCAGGTCACCAGTGTTTTTTACAGGAGGAAGTTGGCAGGAGGAGCAAAGCCCGTGTTTGTGCTTTGCTTTCTGATTGAGCTCCATGCCCAGTCAGGCCTAATTGGGCCCCTTTGTTGCTCTCTGTGAGTTCTGCTCCAGGCCTGTGGCTCCAGACTCGTGGTTTAATCATTGCAGGGATCGATGGGGGGGATTTGTGATTCAGCTGGATGGGAGCTTGGCAGAATGATAATGTGAAATACTCTTTGATAATCAATATGTGATGGGAAAGGGCTCGAAAGTGCAAAACTCTCCAGATCTGCTACAAGCAGCTGAATTTAGCAGCTTTTCAAAGGGATGGTGGTAAATATTCAAATAAAAAAAAGGGGCTCGGAGCGTGTGGGTTGATAGTGAGGTCTGTCAGTCTGAGCCATCCTCGCCTTACGTGGAGGTTTGAACCTAATTCCAGCTCTAAGGGGTACCACAGCTCCAGGGTGTCCCACAGCTCCAGGGTGTCCCACAGCTCCAGGGTGTAACATTTCTGGGTCCTTGGACAGAAAATAGTAAAGTCAGGGTCTTAATTACCCAGACAGACTTTGAGTATGGAGGGAAATTTATGTGAGGTCTCTATTTCCCACTTAAAATTCCACGCCTGCACTTGCACGGGAGCGGAATTGTTCTCCAGCATGGAATTGCTTCAATCCATCCCAATCTGGATCACTTTTGCTCTCCTTTAAGGGAAGAGCAGCAATAACTCAATTAAAGTGACATTGTATTCGTGGTGGCTCGTGCCAGCTAATAAATAGTCAGAGCTGTTCGTGCCACGTTTGGGCTCCTCTCCCGCGTTTGAAGAGCGGCACAATTTGACATTTGTGTGTGTTAAATCTTCCCCGGCAGCCACCGTGAGCAATGAATTAAGTGTGGAAATTGGAATGGTGTCCTGGGGAGGAGAGGGACTTGTCACACTCCTTCTGACAAGTGCCTGGCTGGGGTGGTGGCACTTCGGGGTGGGGGCAAAGCCCCCAGGCCACCAACTTCAAGCACCACCCTGGAAAGGAACTTGTAATTTCTTGCAAAACACTCTTCCTTCCAGAACAACCAGCATTATTTTATATTAATTACCACCACCTTTGAGATTTAATAACCTGTGTGAGGTGGAACATTTCCTTTCAGCTCTGAAAGGCACTCTGTGCTTCCCTCATTCCACCGCGCGGAATCGCTCCGCATCCCCGCAATCCCAGAATGTTTTACAAGTGGCCCTGCTCTGGCACAGACCTCCCCATCTGTTTGCTTGAATAATAATCAGCATTTATATTCCGAGAGTGCCCTTTACCGTGCCTGGTCTCCACACAGAACCATCTGCTCGGAATTGCTGGAATTCCGGGATCGGGATCGGAGCTGTGCCTTTGGCCTGGCCGGGGAACCAGGAAGGTTTTTCCTGGCTGTCACTCGAATTCCTGGTTTGTTCTGCAATGAGGCAAGGCAGGAGATGGCTGTGAGTTCACCTGCCCCACGTGTGGCCCTGTCTGAAGGTCAGGGAGGGAAATCCCTGCATTAGAAGGGCTCTTTGTTCTTCCTGCTGGTTTTTATCTCTTCTCCGGAGGGGGAAATGCTTTATCTGAGCAAAGGGAAGGCTCACTGCCCAGGGCCGTCTTGCCCAGGAGCTGGTGCCACCCAGGTGAGAACAGTGTCCCCTGAATGGTGTGGGTGAATTATCATCATCATCATCATCATCATCATCATCATCATCATCATCATCATCATCCTTCTCCTATTTACTGCCAGGTTTTCAACAGATCTTTCTTTGTCTAAATTACATAAATAGTAATAAATGCCCTTGGTCTTTCCAGCTGGAGACTCCCCTGTGTCCCTTTGCTGTAGCAGCAGGAAGGAGCTGCCTCGTTCACTCCGGAGGATTTAAACTCTCCCCTGCCCTGGATCCTGGTGTTCCATTCCTCTTCTCAGCCTTCTCTTCTGTGCCTTTGCTGCAGAGGGAGGATTTTTGCTGTTCCTCCTCCAGGGCCTGCAGCTCCCAGAGGAGCCGTTCAAAGCTTTTAACAACAAACCAATTTCTGCTTCGATACCGGGAGCTGCGAGAGACACGAAGCTGCCCCGAACTGCTGTGCCCGGAGGCCAAACCCTGCACTTGGCACCATTCCCACGTGGGCACCACCCAGCCCCACGTTTCGGTCCTGCTTGGAGCAGGGGCTGGGACAAGGGGATCTCCGGAGCTGCCTCCCAAAGGAATTCCTGGAAGAATCCATGATTTTGGTCCATCAAACACCTTCCCAAACCCGTGGAGGCCCTTGGGTTCTGCAGCCACAAGAGGTGGAGAGCAGGGAGGAACATTCAGCTGCGGACTCTTGTGCTGACCAGGTTGCAGCCATGCTATAAATGAAGAACAAATTCTCCTAATTGGTTTTTTTGGCAGATTTCCTGTGATAAATTATTCTCTAACTTTACAGCTCCTTGAATGCGGGTTTGCAGCGCTGTTTACAAACCCGCAGAAAGTGACGCCTGAGCAAACAGACAATGAAAGAGATCTTGTAAACTGCAATTGTGTGTAATTGCTGCCTGGGAAGTGTTCATGGGGGAGAGAAGAGGCTTCCTCGTTCTTTCAGACTTGACATTCAGAGTGTAAATGTTTGCAGAGCTGCTTTTTCCTTCCCTGATTATTTTTTGTTTGTCTGTTTGTTGGCCCTGATCCGGCGCCGGGAGGGTTTGCAGGGCCGGGCCCTGCGTGGCAGCAGCTCAGAGAGTTCCCGTAACAACTCTGCGTCCTCCCGACTCGTGGGGAAACCTCGGCACGCTCCAGCCTGCGGGGCCGATGCTTTCGTGCTTTTTAACCGCGTTTCACCCGTGGTTTTGCTGTGCTCGCTCCTTCAGAGCGCACAGGCTGGAGCTGCCCCTGCCCTGGGCAGCCCTGCGCCGAGGCTGGCAGCGCTGACAGGAGCCCTGGACGGACAAATGACACCTCCCTGCCTTTGGTGCCAGGGTTTTCGGGGGACAGAACGGCCAGGAATCAGTGAGGCTCTCGGACCTTCCCCACGGGACAGGGAACTCCTTTCCCTGGAGCTCCTGGGGCTCGTTCTCAGAGCGCGCCCCGGGAGCTCCTGGATGTGCCGTGCAACCCAGCCCCGGAAATCTCTCCCGAGGGCAGAGAGTGGCAGGACTGGTAATTTTGTGAATTGTATCATTAATAAAATATATTTTATTCTATTTGATGCCGGCTTTGGAAGGTTCCTGTATGATTATTACATTTTTAAGCGTCGGATTTTTTTTTCTTCTAACAGCTTTACTGGAGGCTAAATTGAGATCTAATACAAAATTCAAAGAGGTTCTGCTGAAATGCCATTAAAATTTTAACTTTATGTTCTTTCAAGGCTTTAAAAGTTATAGAGGCAAAGCAGTACAAGGCAAGAGGAATTTAACTACCACTTTTCTGTGTTCTGTAATGGGAAGAGTGTCCAAAAAAGAGACGAGTTTTCTGCTTTCTGAGAAGGATTTGGTAAAAGAAACTGCTGAGGAACAAGTCCTTGGCCCAGCCCTGACTACAAATGACACATCAATGTCTCCAAGTGTTTAGTGCCTCCCGGGATGGGTTTAATTCACAGTCCTGGGGTATGAAAGCCTGGGGAGAATGTCCTGTGCAGGCTGCTGGGCACCAGCGCTCCCGTTTAGCGCCTGTACCCTGCCACCGACGCTCGCAGCTGGAATTCTGGCTGGAGCCTCTCCCGTGGCACTTCTGCTCCATCCGGGAGACAAGAGAGAAATACCACAGGCTGCCGTGCCTCCCCGCAGTGATTGCACAGGGCTTTTAATTTCTGTGATAGCCACTGAAAAATTCATGAAGGAGCTTTTCTGCTGCCTCACGGAACCTTCCTGCTGGAACTCCGTCGTGGCAGGGAAACATTCCCTGCTCTGGGATGAGTTCCTGTGAGGTCTCTCTGCTTTTAGCCCTTATTTAAGCCAAAGGGGTCAGAGGAAAGCACTTTACACCCCCCCCGGCGATGCTGTGCTGTTGTTTTGGGTTGGTTTGGGGGGTGTTTATTCATTCCTGGTTTTTTTGGGTGGGGGGAATCAGCACATCCAAGAAATCCTGGATGAACTGAGAGGAGTGGAGAGGGCAGGAACCAGAGTGGGAATTCGGGCTGGGGTTGCTCGTTGTGCACGCAGCACGCGGGTAAACAGGAATGTGCACCCATGTACACACATCCAGACCTTCCTAAATCCAGGGCTTCTTCCTGGCTCCATTTTAGAACTCAAACAGAATCTCCTTCTCTCCTGCTCGCTCCTGATGGATTTTGTCCTGCTTGTTCACACAACGGTTTCTTAAAAATCTCCGTGCCTTTGTTTTGACAGGGTTGAACATTCCCCAAGGGGGTTTCAGGCATTCGTGTGGAAAAGGGAAAAAACAGTTCCTTGCTGCAGCAGGAATGACCCAAAATCCCTGTGTGCACTGCAGATCCTCGGGGTGCCCGGCCTGGCAACAGACTGGTGTTACCAACCTTTAACTGGTATTAATTGAATTACTGCCACAAGATAATGGGCGGGATCTTGGAGTTGCTTTTAATTCTTTTGTTCTCACAGCAATAAAATGGAACAGACAGAAATCAAATCTTTTTGGAGAAAGGGAGGGAGTGGAAGGGGAGGGCTCTGGGACGTGGGCAGGGGGAACTGCTCTGGCCCCTTTGGGGTTCATTCCTTTTGCAGCGTCACATCTGCACTCCGTGGAAAATTAAAACACAAAACGCATTTTTCTGGCACAAAACGCTCTGGTGCAAAAGGCAGAGTTGGATGAGCAAAGCCCTGAGTGCTGAGGCATCAAATAGAAGTTTATATATATATATATGTGTGTGTGTGTTACATCATACATCCAATATAGACACAGATCCTAAAACTGAAACTCCTGAAGCTCCGAACTCGTCATTTCCTGTCCCTCTCCTCAATGACATTCAACTGCTTCACTTTGTCTTGTCCTTCAGCTGAAGGTGAATGGGTTCTTGAATCCTCAGGGTTTGGGTCTGTAGGGAATCATCCTTTTCCGACCTGGGGGGTTTTTGGCAAATCATCAGCAAAATCCGTGGTTTGGTGGTAGGGGAGGAATTCCATCCAGAGAGGAACAAAGGGAAAGGATGACTCAGGAGCCTTCCATGGCCAGCACCAGTGGCAGGGGGTCTGCAGGTGACTTTGTGCCACTGGTGCTGGGCGCTCACGGGGCCCGGCTGTTTGCTCTGAAGGAGGAACGGTCTGTGCTGGTTCTGGCAGCAAACACGGGGATTTTTACCCAGGAGGGTTGTGAGCTGAGGTGTGACCTGACTCCACCTCAGATCTCATCCTGAGACAACCCAGCTCCTGCTCACCCAGCTGGAAAGGAAACTGGGGCTGACTCCAGGTGAAAGCGAAGCCTTGGAGAGCTCTGAGCTGAGGAGCCACGGGAGCTGCTCGTGCCTCGCGCTCGCCCGGCGCTGGTGAAGTTCCCGGTGCCGGTGCTGTGTTTATCAGCTGGGAGCTGGAACAGGCACCGAGTGGGAGCTCAGCGGAGCCTCCCTGATCTGTCCTGACAGCAGCGCTGTGCCCGCACCTGGCCGGGCTTAACCCTGTGCCTGGGCTGCCCGGCTCGTGGGGACAGCCCTGGTCACAGCAGGGGACAGCCCCGGCTCGTGGGGACAGCTCTGGTCACAGCAGGGGACAGCCCCAGCTCATGGGGACAGCCCTGGTCACAGCGGGGGACAGCCCCGGCTCGTGGGGACAGCTTTGGTCACAGCAGGGGACAGCCCTGGTCACAGCAGGGCTCTGCCCCCCAGCTCATGGGCACAGCTCTGGTCACAGCAGGGGACAGCCCCAGCTCATGGGCACAGCTCTGGTCACAGCAGGGGACAGCCCCGGCTCATGGGGACAGCTTTGGTCACAGCAGGGGACAGCCCTGGTCACAGCAGGGGACAGCCCCGGCTCATGGGGATAGCCCTGGTCACAGCAGGGGACAGCCCCAGCTCATGGGCACAGCTCTGGTCACAGCAGGGGACAGCCCTGGTCACAGCAGGGGACAGCCCCAGCTCATGGGCACAGCTCTGGTCACAGCAGGGGACAGCCCCGGCTCATGGGGACAGCTTTGGTCACAGCAGGGGACAGCCCTGGTCACAGCAGGGGACAGCCCCGGCTCATGGGGATAGCCCTGGTCACAGCAGGGGACAGCCCCAGCTCATGGGCACAGCTCTGGTCACAGCAGGGGACAGCCCTGGTCACAGCAGGGGACAGCCCCAGCTCATGGGCACAGCTCTGGTCACAGCAGGGGACAGCCCCGGCTCATGGGGACAGCTTTGGTCACAGCAGGGGACAGCCCTGGTCACAGCAGGGGACAGCCCCGGCTCATGGGGATAGCCCTGGTCACAGCAGGGGACAGCCCCAGCTCATGGGCACAGCTCTGGTCACAGCAGGGGACAGCCCTGGTCACAGCAGGGCTCTGCCCCCCAGCTCTTGAGGACAGCCCCAGTCACAGCAGGACTCTGCTCCATTTGGAGCCTTAAATGGAGCCTGGCAGGGTGGGAACGAGCCAAGCACCTCCTGTAGGGACACGGGGACACCTGGCAGGGTCCTCCTGCTCTGGGGACAAGGCTGAGTGGCTCTATTTTATCTCTGAAGCATCCCCTCAGCCGCTCGCCCCGAGGTGCCTGAGCAGGCACAAGATGCATTTCCTGGAAAGGGGGTGTCAGCTCCATCACTAAAAACCAACTGCTGCGGGCAGCCTTGGGTGAGGTTTCCCTCCAGAGAGGGTTTTGTTTAAATCAGCGGCTGCAATTGATACTTTTTCTGAACATCTGTTCCTGCCTCTGGTCCCCTGATGCTGCTGCTGAGAATGTCAAGTGCCACCGCCCGGCTTTTCCCCACCCAGCTTTTCCAAGCCTTGGCCGCGGGTGTTGTTTATGGCTCGCTCTGTTTCCCCTCTCCCTTTCATGGACTCGCCTTTGCAGGCGTAATTAGACTTTGTTGATGCAGATTTCTGCTGAGCAGCTGTGTCAGTCGCTTTGGGAAGTTCAAGGCTTCGCACTGCAATGGGCTCCTGATGTTCATTAAAACTCTCAATCAGGCCGAGGGAAAAGGGATAAAAGGCAATTAAACCCCAGCCACGTCCTTGTCCAGGTAAACAAAAAGCGTGGCAAGAACCGGAACAGAAGCCTCCGATGAGTGATGGGCAACATTTCTCCTGAGCCCCTGCCAAAAAGTTCATGTATAAATTTATGAAAATGTGCACGGGGTGGCATCTAACTTATCTTTTGTCACAGTGAAAACTGACCTCTTATTTCTGCTCCCTGTGTCCTGGCCCGCAGCCACCCTGTACCTGTGACCGTGCTCGGCTCTCACACTGCGGCTCCTCAGCGTCCTGGAGAGTTTTTAAATGTTTGTATTTGAAAGAATCCAGAGGCTACATGCAAAAGGTTGGGGGTTTTGGACACTGAATTTCATCTGCATTTACAAAAAGGGGTGGGAGGTTTCCCCTCTCGTTCTGAAGGTCTCAGGATGGAGGGGCCCAGGTGGGTTCATGTCTTGAGTGTGTGACTGAGGCGAGGCCTGCTCTATCCTCACCCAGCTTCGGGGGAGGCTCCTGTGGCTGCTCTGTGCAGAAAAAAGGACGGAGAACTCCGAAATCTCTTCACGAGGAGAAGCAAATCCACGCTTGAAATGAAATCCGAGCGTGTTTGGTGTCAGTAACCAGCCCTGCAATGACACCTCGGATCTGCTGCTCCAAGTGATGCAGATGTGGGAGATCAAAGCTCTGCTTTCAAACAGGAGCTCTCACTGCCAGTAAATCGTGTTAGGGGTTTCTTGGCACAGACAACTGCCAAGGCAGTGGAAGTTTTCCTGGTTCCCCAGCTCCTCCACAGTAGCTGCCCTGGGTGCTGTGAAATGCCTGAAATTCCCTTCCCAGGAAAAGGGAATTGGGATGGGTTGTGGCCTGAGCTCAGCCCAGAGCAGAGCTTCCTCTGTGCAAAACCGGTTCGACGGGAGGTGTTGCCAAAGGAATTGTCCAGGGAGCCTTCCTGGACCGGGGGAGAACTCAGGGAGCCCTCCTGGACGGGGAACGGGAGATTTATTGGCCATTTAAGGGCTGCCAGGAGTGCACTCAGCGGGGGGATAAACGGGAATGAACTGGAGCAGCTCCTGCTTTACTCGGTTCTTCTGGCTGGTGGAATTCAGCTCTGAATTTTCTGAATTTTCTGAATTACTTGAATCCTGCCCCTGCAGAGGGTGGCTCCCTGCCCGGGGCTGAGCAGGACCTGTCCCCCTGCATCTCCCGGGGGAATTGTGTTTATCTGCCAGCATCTTCTGCCTGAGGAACCGCTGTATTTTGTAAAATCTTCCACGCTGAAGGTGACTTGTTGTGTTTTAGAGCATGAGCAGAATTCTCTCCATAGCAACTGGAGTTTAGCAGCAGAAATGTCGGATGCTTGGGGAGATGTTAAGCTTTGGTTGAAGATTTTTGACAAAAAACATGGTGGAAATGTAGAAGTTTCTTTATTTGTATTAAATAAAATCAAATATTACTCAGGGACAGCCTGAGAGAAAATTAGAAAATATTCTTTGATGTATTTTCTGTGCAATACAGATTTAGGGGTGGGAGAAAAAGAAAGAAAACGCTGCTGTAAGAACTCGCTGGAAACAACAATGGATGTGTGAAACCGGGGACATTCACACCTTTTTGTGGTGCAGCTGCCGCGGCCGCGGCCACCCCGCTGCCAAGGAAATCCTTCCCAGGCACGAATCCAGTCCCTGGCAGCCTGTGAACTCCACTGCCCTGTCTTGCAGCATCTCACATGTTTGGAGATGATTTGGAAACGAAGTGTCTGGAAAATACAGGGGTCGCAAGTTCATCTTAAAGGGATTTTTTATTCTCTCTCCTACATGATCACTTAGAAGTAAATGCTGATAATGGCAGGAGCTGGGATACCAAAATGAATGAGCTGGACTGGTGAATTTGGGATTTGGAGGCAAATACTGAAGGATGAATACCCCTGTGGAAGGAGATCGTTCCTGTCTGGAGATGGGGGTGGCAGGACGGTGAGGAAGGTGAAGGGGAGGAGGAGAGGTTGGTCCCAGAGTCGATGAGTGGAAGTGCCAGAGCCAGGAATGTCTGAACACAAAATCCATTCAGATCCAAGCCAGTCCCAGGAGGGGAGGCAGAGGATTTGTGCAGCTGCTCCCAGAGGGGCTGAGCCCCTGCAGGGCCCTTGGGAAGGATCTTGGCTGGGCAGGGAGCAAACCCCACAACAACTGCTCTGAGCAAATACCCCTGGCTCGGTCCCCAGGTGCTCAGGGAAGCTCCAGGAGGGGAGCACCGGTGCCTGTGCACTCCTGCAAACCTCTGGGGAAAGCTCACACCCAAATGAAATGGTTCCAAGAGCTGCCTCAGCTCTCGGGGCTGCCTGGGCCAGACAGCAAACACTGCAGGCTGGGGAGTTTGAAGCTGTTTCCTATTTCCACAATCCTCAAAACCCATCAGTAAGGGCTCCAGAGCAGGAGAGCCAGCAGGGATCTGGGAGGAGAAGGAGCAGGGGCTCCCCTTTTCCCCACACACACACGGGGGCTGTCAGAGCCCAGCCAGGGTAAAACAGACCCACAGCACCTCGGTTCCCTCAGGGTAAAACAGACCCACAGCACCTCAGTTCCCTCAGGGTAAAACCCACAGCACCTCAATTCCCTCAGGGTAAAACAGACCTACAGGGCCTCAATTCCCTCAGGGTAAAACNCAGGGTAAAACAGACCCACAGCACCTCAGTTCCCTCAGGGTAAAACCCACAGCACCTCAATTCCCTCAGGGTAAAACAGACCTACAGGGTCTCAATTCCCTCAGGGTAAAACAGACCCACAGCACCTCAATTCCCTCAATGTAAAACCCACAGCACCTCAATTCCTCAGTTTAAAACAGACCCACAGCACCTCGATTCCCTCGGTGTAAAACAGACCCACAGGGCCTCAATTCCCTCGGTGTAAAACCCACAGGGCCTCAGTTCCCCCAGGATCTCGGTTTTAGGACACAAAGGCCACTCAGACCCTCGCACATCTCCCTCCTCTCCATCAATAGATGGAGCTGGCACCACACTAATCCATGGGAAGTCAATCCTGGGAGGCCTCACGCGCTCCTGCTGCCACCAGGATGAGAGGAAAACACATCAAACAGAGCTGGCACCCCTTTTAAATCGGATCTGTAATTGCTATCCCATCAAAATACATATGGATGAGGAAGATAAGGGTATTTTTTAAGGACCAGTTCATTAAGTTGTGATGAATTTCTATCATATACCTGCTACAGTGCTTGAGTTTTTTGGGAATAATGTTTTTATCAGCTGCCAACCCCCTTTGGTGACTTTTCTTTCATGATTTTTTTTTGGTTGTGAGATAAAACAATGCATTTTAGAGAAGCTACTGATGAATCTGACATTTGCCCAGAAACTCTCTTCTCTTACAGCTGCAGTTTGAAACTTACTTGGGGCCTGAATTAATTCCTCCTTGTATGATTCCACCTTTCATTACTAACTTAACCACTGTTACTGGGCTGAAACGTCCTAAGGTCAGTTGGAAGGGCTGAATTCCCAGAAAACTGGGGTTGTCTCTTTATCCCGGGGTGAGCAGAGGTGGGAGGGGGCTTTATTCTGTTGGTGCCAGGAGCTGAGATGGTTTTTGGGGGGCACAGGGACAGCAGCTCCTTCTGCTGCGTCAGCTCCGGGCTGGCTGGGCTTAGTGAGAAATGCAAGGCTGGGTTTGGTGAGAACAACACCGGGATGGGACAATCCCGGGCGTGACAGCTCTGCCTCGCCTGGAACTGCTGCACAAAGCCCAGGAGCCCCTCGGGCTGTTCAGGATCCAGGGTGGGATCCAGGCAAGGACACGGTGCTGTGGCAGTTCCCTCCCGCGGCTCCGGTTCCGCGGGAGATCATTAAAGCTCCCAGGGGAGGGGAACGAGCCCTTCCTTCCTCGCGTCCCGGGGAGCTGCGGCTGCGTTTGGGAGAGCAAACACAGTCACACTCGGCGTTTTTAATGAAACATTCCAGCAGGCACTCGGGAGCCCGTCGTCTCCCGGGAGTTAATTGATATTAAACTTGGTGTTTCTCCTCTAATAAATTGCAGCAGAGGAGCGAAACTTCCCTCAGCGAGGCAGGAGCAGCAACTTCTCTCTCTGCGTGTGCCGGTGTGACCCGGGGAGAGGAAGGATCCACGGAGTGTGGTTTTCATCCTCTCCCCCCACAGGGATCTAACGGGGTTTGTTGAAGAACATTCCCTTTGTTCTGGCAGGTAATCATGGGCTGGCCCAGATAGCATCACAAATTCGCTCCTTTCTGATAACAGGATCTTATCAGGGCCTCGGCAGCACACGGCGATCTCCAGGATGTGGCTTTAATTAAAATGACGGTGTGGGACAGCCGGGGTGAGATTCCCCGGCCTGGCATCTCGGCAGCATCAGCTGGAGAGGGACAGGGTAATAAATGTCTTTTATCTGGTAGAGGAAGAAGGGAGAGAAGCGTTTTGCTGACACATTAATCAGCTACTGCTGGATGGAACTTGTACTGCGCTGGGAAGTTCTGCGGGAAGGGAACGCGTGCGGAACAAAGGACTCTGCTGGTGCATCCCAAAAAACCTAAAAGCTAAAGCTAAAATGAAGTGGGAGGCTAGAACTGAAGTGGGAGGGTTTGCACCTCTCTTTTTGGCCCTTGGTGATGGGCATGTCGGGTTTTGTGGTGTAAACACAAGAGTTTTGGAGTAGAGCATCCTCTGTGTCCGGGCTGGGTTTGGTTGGGGCCCGGCTGTGTCCTCACTACAGAGATCAGGGCAGCATCTCCAGGGCTGGTTTGGAAAAGAAAGTGAGGCATTCCTGACCCACAGATGGGCAAATTGGTGATTCAGGGATGAGGAGAGGCTGGATTTGCCCGGCTCTGAGGGGAGGGATGTGCTGTGCACTGCCCGTTCCTGCCCAGGGCATTGTGGCACCTGGGGACAGCTCTGCAGCGCTGAGGCTCAGGAGGGCTCTCTGAACTCCCTCCCTGCCCCAAAGCTCCAACACCTTCAGGCTTCCCACCTCGGAATCTGTAGATCCAGGGGAAGGCTCCTCATCTCCGTGCTGCTGCCAGGGAAACCGGGGCGGGGAGGGCAAGCGCGGCCTTATCTGCAGCACAGGGCTGCTTATCAAAAATCCTGCATGCCCTGCTCTCCCCCCCTCAGAGCTCCGCCGTCCTTGCTCCCACTCCCCAGATCCCCACTGACAGGAGCTCGCCGTGCTCCCTTTTCCGTCGGGGACCCGCGGTCGCAGCGCTGGGGAGGGATGAGGGCGGCAGCAGCCGATGGAAGGGGAGGAATCTCCTCCCCGAGGTTCCCTCTGGGATGGTCTCTGGGCAGGCAGGGCTCGGTGCAAAGCTCATTCCCCAGCTCCTGACGGGGTTTGTGCCTCTCGTTTGGGGCCCTTCCCAGCCTTTGAAGGCGCGGGGGGAGCACTTCAAAGCAGGAGCTGCCCCCCAGCCAGAGCCGAAGGTTTTCCAGCACTAAGCATCTTCTAAATTGGAATTTCATTCTCTTAACACCATAACGCAATCACGGCGAGCTCTGCGAATATCCCAAATAACGAGAGATGACAATGGATGAAAAGGCACCGGGAATCAGCTGACTTAAGGGAAAATAATTACTTTTACTCAGCAAAGCTGAAGTTAATATTTTTGAAGCACTGAGTTGCCCGACAGAAACCTCCTCAGAGAAGGAGTTTTTCCTTATTAATCTCCGTGCTTTTCCTTGCTTTGTTTTATTCCTCCATATGTATTTTGTAGCTTTTAAAAGCGAAATGAAAGTGCTTTATTTCCTGTCATGACTGGCTTTGAAATCAGAGGTTAAAGGAAATCTCAGTGTGGCTCAGAATTTATGGGGTTGATTCCCTTGCTGGGGATCATGTTCTGAAAGCCTGGTGTGATGCTCTGCTTTGGTGATATAATGCAATACACAGTGATGGGATTGGCTTTAATTTCTTCTTTCATATCAAGGTCGTGTCACTTGCGGCGCAGATTTCCCTGACACAACGCTGCAAGAATTGGGTTTGTGTCTGACTCTGCAGAACTCCCAGATTTATTAAAATGTGGGTGTTTACTGACACGGGAAATACAAACTTCCTGCTAAAAAATACCTGTTCTGATCCGGAGCACTGCACATTTCCTGGGACTGGGAGAACTTTATTGCAAACCTCAGCTTGGCTCCAAATCCAAGAGCAGTTTCCTGGCAGTCACATTCCCACCTTAAAATACCGTCCTGGCTTAGAAAAGTCAGTCTCTTTATCTTAGTTCATTACAGCCACCCTTTAAATAATCAGTAATTACCAGCCTTTAACCTTCAGTTCTAACCCGAGACAGCAGTTATTTCATATTATTTTACCTTAAGTGTTGAGGAAAGTAAAAAATCTGTATTTCAAAGCCATTTAGTCTTAGGGTTTTATCACATGATCCAGGCCTTTAATGGCTTCATAATTATTCTTACCTGGGCTGTCTCCTTCTGCCTCCCTTCCCACAAATCTTCTTTATAGGAGGAGCAAGCAATTGTCTCCTTCAGCTTCCTGGGCACGAGGCAGGAAGGGGAATTGAGGCAGAAGGGGGAATTGAGGCATAAAAGGGGACTCGAGGCAGAAAGGGGTGCCCTGGCTCGAGGGTGAAGGGAGAACTCCATGGAAAACACTGGAATTCCCAAATTTGTGAACTTCAGTCCATGCTCTGGGGTTTGCTGTGTTGCATCTTTCACACATTCCTCTGGGATAGCAGGTAAAATAAGTGATGAAAAAAAAAGTGATGGCCTTGGATGATCCACCTGGGAATTTCGAGGGAATGTTTGGCCCTGGGAAACAGGGCAGGCAAATTTCAGTCTTCTGTCCAGGATGAAATCCCATTTCCGTGTCACAGCTGTCCCTGACCTGTTTGGGACTCGCAGTCCTTGTGTGGGAAACACCTCTGGGGGCTCTGTTGCCTGCTATAAACGTGAAGGGAGAGCTGGGTGTGATTAAATGCATTTAATGCCCCTGGTTTTTGGAAAGCTGAACACCAGAACTGTGGGAGGAGAGGGCCCGAGGTGAGTTTTATCCAATGTTTGGTCCCTGTGTGAAGGTCAATCACAGCAAAGACATAAAACATTGAACTTTAGACACTTCAGATCTATTGTAGGCAAAATTTCCCCTCCTTTATCTGGGGATGTATTTCCATTTAGTAAAGCGGATTTCTTGGTAAATTCTTGAGAGACTCTCAAGATTTGAGGAAATTTTTGTATTTTAGTAAGTTTTTCTGGTAAAACACCAACGCGTGAGGCCGGGTCTGGACAGGCAAAGCAAAACCCCGCATCCCACTTTGCTGGGTTCTTTCTCCTGCGCTCAGGGAGTTTTCCCTGGAGCCGGAGGGAATCCCACTGCATCTGTCGGCCAGGGCCATCGCTTCTGCCAGAGCTCACCGCGTTCGGCCGGAGCGCATCCTCAAACCCGGGGCGCCCGGCCGCGTTCCGGCGCCGGCTGCTTCCCTCTGCTGCACGGAGCCAGAAGTGCTCGGGAGTGCCGAAACCCCGGCCGGAACCGCGGCTTTGCCCCCTGGCGCCGCTGGAAGGGGCGCGGGGCTGGCCCGGCTGCCGGGGTGGGAAGGGCCCGCGGGGAGTGACCCCTCTCGGCCGCCCCTCTCCCTTGTTCCCCTGAAACGCTGCTTCCATGCCCCGGGAACATCTCAGCTCCTCGCCCAGTTTCACACCTGAGGTCACAGAGCCGTTGCGCTCCCCGATTTGGGGCTGATTGTGGATAATTCCGAGCCACGGATTAAATGGGAATAATGAAGCGAAAGGCTCACGTCCCCCTTTCCTGCTGTTCCCGCAGAGCCGCTGCGAGGTGGCCACTGCAGAAGCACAGGAGGCAACTCAGTAGTGACCCCTGGGTGCTTCCAGCCCTCTGCTTAATTAGGGGAAATTCGAGTGAGGTTTCTCCATGTCGGGGCAGAGGGAGGCGGAACTGTGGGATCAGCCCAGGACAATCCAGGGAAATGTCCCTGATCAAGCCAAACATGTTTGCAGTTTAATTTAGTTTATTTAAATGGCTGCAGTCTCCTTCCCAGGCTCCTCGGGCTGCACAGGGCAACATCCAGAGGAAACTCAGATTTTGTCACTGAATCCCAGGATCTCTGAGGGTGGAAAAGCCCTCCAAGGTCACCGAGCCCAAGCTGAGCCCCATCCCCACCTTGTCCCAGAGCACTCAGTGCCACATCCAGGCCTTCCTTACCTCCCTAATTATCCACAACCCCTGGACGTGCCAGTGGAGGTGGGACCAAAGCATTGATTTACGTGGACAAGTCTAAAAAGGGCCCGTAATTAAATAACAATTAAATAATAATTAACGCCGAAGTCGGAGTTCTTCCTCGCCCAGCTGGAGGAAATGCTGCAGGTGGAATTTCGAGTGCAGCTGATTTCCCCAAATTACAAATCAAAGGGTGAATTAGGCATGAAGATGATGACATTTTCTGAATGCCTGGCTCCTGTGATTGCTGGAGTCGGCGAGTGAAGCTCGGCCGGTGCCGCCCCCGGGGCGTTCGTGCACAGCTCCCCGTCCGGAGCCCAGCCGGCCCCTCCAGCCCTCCCCTTCCTGTCGGATCCGCTTTGCTCTGCGCTCCCCGTCCACCTTTGGAACGAGTAAACACGGGGAAATGCAAATAACAGCGTTGTATTTCATCTTGGATTAATGAATTAAAACAGAATATAGATTTGTAGCTCATCAGAGCTGCTGGCTTGTGACAGATCAAATGGGGACTTGGCTTGAAAGCAAGTGGCTGGGAATTGTTTAGAGAAACATCATGGGGGTTTTTCAAGAGTTTTTTTCTCATCTCAGAGGAGGATGAAGTTTGTCCTTTGAAATGAAAGGGTTTCTATTTTTTTGGTTTTTATTGTTATGGAAACAAAGTAACACAGAACTTGAGGGGACTGCGCCCGGCTGCAGAGCTTCGTGCTGCACTTGAGCAGAGGCAGAGACTGAGAGCACCTCTGCAAGCTCAGCTGGAACGTTCTGCTGAGCCTCCAGGATGGAGGAGCTGATTTCTGCTTTATTTCCCCCCCGTTCCAGCCCGCAGCCCTGTGGGTTACTGAGAGTGACCGGGGCATTGGCAGCTTCCAGCCCTGGAGATCTGCCCTGCAGCTGGGAGGTGCTGTGTGCCCAGGGAGCCGGTGCAGGTCGCAGGGATCTCTTCAGCGCCCGGCTCCGTGGCACAAGAACAAACCCGAGGTGGGGGAAAAGGTGCCCAGAAGTTCCTGTGGAGCGGAGATTTCGGGTTCCAGCTTCTCTCTGCCGCTCCCAGGGGCGTTTTCCCACTGGGATGTGGCTGCTGGGTCAAGGTGTTCAAGGAAGGCCAAACCAGAGCAACTTCCTCCTTTTTGGGTTTGTTTTCTTTTTTTTGGTGGGGTTTTGATGCAGCTGCCTCGAACTTTAGGCTTGGAGTTTCCAGGAAATGCAGGCTCCCAGATGTGGGATGTGGACCAGGCCTCCATTCCTGGAATCCCTGAAGTGCCCTGGTGTGCACAGAGCTTTATTTCTCCGTTTATTCTGCATTATTATTATTTATTCTGCAGCAGCGCTTCAAGGATGCATAACTTCAGCTCGAGCTGCACTCCACCAGCTCAGAAGAAGCTGCCTCACCCTGAGATTTTATTTTTGTGCAATATTCTGCTTATTTCCATTTCCAAGTGCGCTGATTGAAGCCACCAGCTGCTGCCCTTATTTCTACTTTTGCTCTCTCCTTCCCCATCAGAGCTGCGTTATAAACTGAGGACTCGATATTTTTATCTGAAGCACCAAACACAGACTCCGTGGCGTAGGCAAAAATCCATAATTAGTGGGGCTCGAGGCAGAAGTGGCTCCGTGTGCACCAGGAAGCGGCTGCGCTGACGTGGGCAGGCTCGGGAGGATGCTCTGCCACGTGCAAACTTTCCCGTGGAGCTGCCCAGCTCCGCTCCTCCGTGGGGTTTGTGTTCGGTTTGGGCTTTGTTTGGGGGCTTTTTTTATTATTGTTGTTTTTATTTTCCTCGGCGGCGTCGAACGCGGAGGAACCACCTAAAAGGCTGTTGGAGAAAATGTATTTTTCATATATTTGCTCTCTGCCTTTGCAGCTCCGCTCCTCATTGTGAGCTCGAGCCTGGCAAACACTCGACGGCAAGGGAATAAGGAATCTTCTGATGTGCTGAGCTCAGATATTGATTTTTTCTCTCTCTCCCTTAAAATTCTGTTTACAAATTCCTTTTGCTTTAATTATTTGTTTCCTCCCGAAGTCAGTACAAAGCAGGAGGACCGAGCGCCGAGCCCTGCTCTTCAGGAGATGGAGCCCATCCTGCTGCATTCTCCCAGCCTTTGCCAGGCAGGGGTTTCAGAACGTTTTGTCCATGGTGACTGAGCCCCCCTAAACTTGAGTTGGTGAGGCTGGGATGGGGTGAATCCAGTGCAGCTGCTGGAGCCTGGCTGGGGATGAGCCCTGAGTCCTGAGCTCTGCTCCGATGGAAATGGAGTTTATTTCCAAAAGGGGGATGAGCCCTGAGCTCTGCTCTGGGCTGGGCCCCCATGGAAATGAAGAATTGAAGAAAAGGGGAATGGACACAAAATTGCAACGTCTTGGCCAGGAGTTCCAGCACGCTCAGGTTCCACAGCCAGAATTCCTGGCTGGCACCACGATGCAAACACGGCCGAGCTGTTCCTGCCCCGTGCTGGGGGAATCTCCACTCCCGAGCATCAGATCTCATTTTGTGCCTTTTCCTGCCCCATCGCTGCGGGGTTTGTGTCCCCCGGAAGCTCTGACCCACCTGTGGCTTTTCTCCTTTCCTCTCCCCTCTGCCCACTGCAAAGAAAATGCCACTAATTCCCCAAATCCTGTGTCCTGGCTGGATCCAAGGACAGAGCCCGGCAGAGCTGCTGTTCTTTATGACCACAGCTCCTCCCCCAGCCGTCCCCTTTCCTTCAGGTGCCGTCTTTGCTTCCCAACCTCCAACTGATCGGATTCATCCAGAGCAGAGCAGCTGTGGTTTCACTTGAGCAGAGCCAGGATTTTTTGGCCTTGGACCCTCGTGGTGTGTCCTGACCCGGTGTAATAAAAATACGGACGTGCAGCTACCTGGGGAAGGGAAACTGCTGCTGCTGCGAGAGACAGAATTTCAGATCACAGCCCCCTGCAATACTGATAACAGCCCAGAATGGGGGGGTGGGCTTGGGGGGCTTTTTCATCCTGTTCCTGCTCACAGGAGTGCGTTTTTTAGGCATTTGGGCCCAAATGTGCGATTTTAAAGGGTACAGGAATTTGGGGAGAGTGGAAAGGGGCAGGGAGGGCACAGGGCCACCCGTGGGGGTCACAGCCTGGCCTCGGGGCTCCGGGGGAAGGGCTGGGGCTGGTTCCAGTGGCTCTCCCGGGGCGGGTCCCGCATCCCCGGGGTGGGGGGGACTCAGTGCAGGGCGGGGCCCTGGGCGTGTCCCCGCCCCGCCCCCCGGGGCGTGTCCCCATCCCGCACCTGTGCGGTCCCCGGCTCCCCCGGCCGTGTCCCCACCCCGCACCTGAGCGCTCCCAGCTCACCTGGGCGCCCCTCCCCCGCCGCACCTTGGGGACGGGGGGGGTCTCGCGTGTCCCCTCCCCCCCACCTGTGCGCGCGCCGCCGCCAGGACCCGCCCCGCGCGCCCCTAATTGGCTGCGGGGGGAGGGGCGGCTCATTAGTGATGCGGGCGCGCGCCGCGGCCCCGGAGTCGGCGGCGGTCGGAGCGCGGAGCGGAGCCCGCACCGCATCCCCGGGAGCCGCATCCCCCGGACCCCAGCTGCGAGACAGGGCGGGGGAGAGACAGGAGCGGGGAAAACCGCCCAAAGAACCCCAAAACCCCGGCGGATTCTCTGGCTGGAGCTCGGCTCCGGAGGGAGCGGGAGCGGCTCCGCATCCCGGCTCCGCGGCTCGCATCCCGCGGCTCCGCATCCCTGGCTCCGCATCCCGGCTCCATCCCCGGCGCTGCGGGCTCAGCATGGGCGGAGGAGCCCCGCGCCTGCACCGGCGGCTGCTGCTGCTGCTGCTGCTGGGGCTGTGCAGCTGGGCGGCCGCGCTGCGAGGTAAGCGGGGCTCGTTCTGCCCTCCCCGGGCGGGTTTGGGGCGCGGGAGTCCCACCGGTTGCGCCGGAGGATGGCGGAGCGGGGATGAGGGAGCGGGAGCAGCGCGGGGCGGGGGGATGGCGGGGACCCGCCGGGAGAGACACCCGCATCCCATTTCCCGGAGAAACACCCGCATCCCACCGCCGGGAGAGCCANAGGCGACGGCGCCGGGCTGCACTGCGGGGTTCCGGCCGTGGTCCCGGGGTGGTCCCCGCGGTGGTCTCGGGGTGGTCGCCGCGGTGGTCGCGGCCGCTCAGGCCCTCGGAGCGCGGAGCATCCCCAGCAGGCTGCGGTTCCGGGCACGGAGCGCTCCGCGCTGTGCGGTGCGGCCGCAGCAGCAGCCGCGGGCATCCCGCGGGGCGCGGAGCCGGGGCTGGCTCTGCTCCCGGGGCTGGCTCTGGGCCCGGGCACCGCTCGGGCTGTCCCGGGATGGGCTTCGGGAGGCTCAGGGACCCTCCGGGCAGCGCGGTCTCATCGCTGTGAGGCAGCGCGGGTGCCTCCGGCTGATGCGCGCACTCGGCTCGATGTTTTCCCTGTGCAAGGCAGGCACTGGAGACGCTCCGAGTCCTTTTCTTTTTGGTAATTTTATTTAACTTTTTCCCGGTAAATCACCGGAGAGCAGTAACCTCCTCAGGGCACCCAGCCAGAGGATGTCACCAGCCCTCATCCCCGGCGTCCCGCAGCTCGGCGGGGCTGGCTGGGCTTCTCCGGGTGCTGGAAGTGCGGGAGTGTGCGGGCGGGGGCTCCGTTCTCCCTCTCGGAGGAAGGCACCTGCTGGCTCTGTGTTTAGGCTCTGGCAGGCTCACCAGGAACGGCTCGTTCCCGCACAATGGAGCAATCAGACTTTGCGGCTCCTCAAAGATTCCTCTCGCAGCTCCGGCGCCAGTGCAGCTCTCTCTTCACACTCCCGGCGTGTCTGCGCTTCCATTTTCCCTCGTATGGAACTGATGGGCTCTGGTGTCTGTAGGGGAAACCATCCTCAGGTAGCCACGGGCTTGTGGCAGCTCGCCGCAGGTCCTGGAGCCTCCCTGGCCACCCCATGTGCCGGACCCCTCACTGAATTACGGCTCCAGCAGAGGGAAAGCCGGGAGGCTTTTGTGTAACAGACAAAATGCGCCTTTTTGGGGTGTTTTGGGGGAGGAAAAGAAGCCAACCACCGGTTTGTAGGACAGTGAAATACATGATGGGAATAGAATGGAAAATAAGATTTCCTAATTTTTTAAAATCCTTTGATCAAGCAGCATCGGTGCCTGCACAGGGATAGGGGTGTGCCTAAACCAGCGACGTGGGGCGCTCGGAGCCTTCTGTGTCTGCCCCCTGGGGAGCCTTTGGCAGCTCCTGCTCTGGGGGAAGCGTGGTCAGGATCTGGAATTTCAGACCACGCAGCTGGAGGATGCTTCTGCTGCTGCCAAGTGACAAATTCCAGCTCTTGAATTAAAACTCGCCAGGTTGGACATTTCCAGTTCTGGGCTGGGGCAGAGTTTTGGGCGTCGTTGTGAGGCAGAAGAGCGATTTTGGGGCAGTTTGGTGTCGGTGCTGGTGCTGCCTGGCGTGGGGCACTGGCAGCTCTGGCTGCAGCAGTTACAGCTCAGCTCCAACCCCGGAGCTGTGAGGTTTTAGTTTATGAAGTTGTCTCAATGCTGCCTCAGAGACAGATTGTGCTCAGGTTTCTGTTCTGAGCGGGGATTGAAGACAAATGGAGTGGTTGTGGGAACCCCTGGCACGGCATTTGAAATCTGCTGGAATGAATATACATGGATGGCTCTGGGCTTTTGTTTTTACAGCAAAGAATTGCCCAGGCGGGATGGTAACCGGAGGAGAGAGTCACTGATATTTATTATCTCCTCGATGCCTCCAAACTAATTTTGAGTTGCACATCTCAGAATAAAGATGTCTCTGAACGTGAGCGTTGATGTTCTGCTGCATCTCGATCCCGGAGCCCGGAGCTCTGTCTTGCACGGTGTTCATGGATCCGAGTGGATTTGGTGCTAAGTGAGCAGGGATTGGGATTTTCCTGCTCCCACGGCGTGGCTCTCACTGCAGCTCGGGCACCGAATGGAGCGGGGTGGGTCTGTGGGCCGGGAGCTGCTGGAGCAGAGATCTCTGAACGTTCCTGTTGGTTTGTGGGGTTTTTAATTGCTTTTCTGCCACGAGGAGCAGCGATCACCTGCTGCTCGGAGAGCTGCCTGTTTACAGCGGTGGCGTGCAGCAGGACAAGCCAGGCTCTGGAGAAACAACGCTCGGTTTGGGTGAAAACAGCGGCTTCTCCTGATGTGGAAATAAATCTGGGGGTGAGGACAGGACTGGGGTGCGAGTTGTGTCCAGATTGTCCCTTTTGCCTTGCATTTAATTATGCAAATCGGATGAGTCCCCAATTACTTCATCATAAACGGGCTGGGATTTCATTGTGTGCCTGAGGATCCTCGCCCAGACCTTGGCCGTGGCCAGCCCGGGGCTGTGCAGGAGCGCCCAGGGGTGCTCTGGGGGCTGCTGGTGGTCGGCTGTGCCCAGTTCTGCTCCGGGGGGAGGTTTTGGGGTGCTCCGTGTCCCAGTTCTGCTCCGGGGGGAGGTTTTGGGGTGCTCCATGTCCCAGTTCTGCTCCGGGGGGAGGTTTTGGGGTGCTCCATGTCCCAGTTCTGCTCCGGGGGGAGGTTTTGGGGTGCTCCGTGTNTGGCCGTGGCCAGCCCGGGGCTGTGCAGGAGCGCCCAGGGGTGCTCTGGGGGCTGCTGGTGGTCGGCTGGGCCCAGTTCTGCTCCAGGGGGAGGTTTTGGGGTGCTCCATGTCCCAGTTCTGCTCCAGGGGGAGGTTTTGGGGTGCTCCATTCCCCATCCCAGGGGTGTGGGTTGCTCCTGTCAGGCTGTCCCAGGCTCTCTGCTCCCACAGCCCGGTGACAGTGAAGGGGTGTGGGGACATTCAGCAGTGCTGGGTGGGACATTCCCACTGTGCCAGCCCCGGCTGAGGGCACGGGTGCCCCTGTGCTGATTTATCTCTCTCGCAGTGTTACCAGTGCCCAGCGGGGTGTGGGCTTGGTGCAGCACAAACACAAATCCAGGCAGGACTTGGGTGCTGCTGGAACCTCTCCTGGCTCTGCTCCAGCCCCTCCATCCACACAACTCCAGGTTTTTATCCCGTTAGGAGGAAGTGTTCGTTAAAATCACAACCACGTGCTCTGCTCCGAGCCGTCCTCCCACTCCCTGCAGGGCCTCGTGTGGCCTTCAATATTGACATTATTCGACTTTGGGACACCCCAGGAGATGAACTTCCTTCCCCCGTGGGTTCAGGAGCAGCAGGGGCCCATTTCCCAGCTCTCTAGGCTGGCCCAGCTGTGGGGAGGGTGGTGGAGCTCTGCTGTCCTTTCACAGGTAGGGACGCTCAGGGTTTGACACCGTAATTATTTTCTCAAAACCCTGTGGAATTTGGGGATTCTAAGGAGCAGGATGGCAAAACTGGGTGTGCAGGATGCAGGGGTTCATGGTTTGGAAGGACTTTGTTGAGGCTCCTGCTCAGTCCCGTTTTTTTTCTGCATTTATTGCTGTGTTTGTGATGCGTTGTTGCAGAGTTCGGGAGAGAATTCCGAGAACGTGGCAAAGTCTGACTTTGGCCAGGAATGTGCTCGGGTTTTGTGCGGTTTAGAGCACTGATCCTTGTGTTTTGTTTCTCTGGAGTGTGTTCCCAACACGAATAATGTGCTTTATGCTAAGATGGAAAATCAGAGCGAAGGAGTCCTCGGGGCTGCGGGCTGTGGCTTTGCTGTATTTTTAGTCCTGCTTCTGGTTGAAGGTGGAGTCTGAGGGAAGGAGCAGAATGTTGACACCAGAGGCTGCTGTTTCAGAGGGTTTGGGATGCTGCTGGAGCAGATGGTCACATTCATCTGCCTCGAACACAAAAAGGGTTCATTTTCTATTTATACTTTTTAATGGTCTGGTTGTGCCACGTGGCCTTGGCTCGGGGCAGGAGTGCCGGGGAGTGCGGAGGGTTTGTGTCCCCTCAGCTCTCACTGGGGTCAGTAACTCACATTTTGGGGCACCCTGCGGGCAGGGGTTCAGAGGTGCCAATGCCTTGGAGGAGCCTGAGCACCCTGGATTCACCTGCACAGAGGTGACAAATGTTTTCACCATTTCAGGGGTGGCAGAGCAGGTTGTGAAATGAGTGGCAAAATTCCCACTGATGTGCCCCAGCCTAAGGAGAAAGCCCTGAAGTTTGGGATCAGTTGATCCCTACCCCCAGCTCAGCAGCCAGACGGGAATTCTGTGGATATTCCAGCAATTCTTCTTTTGCCGCGTGCGGTGCATCCAAAAAGGTTCTGTTTTCACGAGCGATGCAGGAGACGAAGAAGAATGAAATTAACCCAGTTCATAATTTGATTGCTTGGCAGTCTGACTTTTCCCCAGCTCCGTGTTTGTTTTCAAAGGGCAGAGCAGCTGCTGGGTGCAGGGACGTGTAAACTTTGTTATTTGAACAGCGCCAGGTAAACTCAGCTCCCCCCAAATGCTCCTGGAGCTGGGGAGCTCCGGCAGCGACAGAGGAGGGACCTCGTGATCCAGCCATGGGCCGGCCCAAACCTGCACAGCAGAGTTTTAAATCCCGTGCCTGCTCCGGAGGCAGAGGCTGCCCTTGTCCCCTGGGTGGGTTTGTGCGAGCCCAGGCACAGTTGCTGGTACTGTCCCCTCTCTGTGACACCCCAGAGCTGCCCTGGCCCCAAAACCCCTCAGCACAGTTTGGGTCTTGCTCGCAGCTTCCCTCGGGGAGGGTTCCCGAGTGCTGCAAAGCCTCTGCTGCAGACGTCTCGGGAGCAGGATTTGGGAGGATTATTGTTGGGAGATTTCTTTAAGACATGATTATTTTGCAAAGACCTTTTCTCCTCTGTAAAATTACACAGTAACCGCTTGGTATTATTGGGGTTTTTTTTAGTAAACAGACCCAACGTGTCTTTTGTTCTATTTTGGCTTATCTCAGCCCCAGAGAGTCCAGCATAAATCATATTTTGGCAGGATTAATCGTGCACCTGGAGGCGAGCACGATGCCCTGAGTAGATGCCTTTCACCTGGGAGCGTTGCTGTCAGACATTCTTGTGTCAGCCTGGGCCTGGCAGATAAAACCCCCAGTGCTGCTCCTCCAGACCTGGAGCAGCTCTCAGCGAGGCTGGGAGCTCATCAATTCCTGCTTATCGGGAGTACAAACATCCTGTCTCAGCGCCTGCCTTTGCAAAGGAAACTTCAAAGAGCATCTTTGTCTCACGGCTTCTGCGGCTTTCCACGAAGGGATGCAGAGCACTTTTGGAGCCCTGAGTCACTGCCTGGCCTCCAGTCTGCCTTGACAAGTGTTAAATGGCATTATCAGCATCCCGGGGCTGGGGCTGAGCACCGGGGAGTTCATCCTGCCGGGAGAGCAGCTGGATTTAGGGCTGAGCTCCACAGTGAGACATCCCAGGGAGCCAGCGGGGTGGGGGAGGCCGGAGCTGCGGAGGGGATGGGACAGGAGGGTGCTGAAGGTGGAGGGGATGGAACAAGAGGGCGCTGAAGGTGGAGAGGATGGAACAAGAGGGTGCTGAAGGTGGTGAGGATGGGACAGAGAGGGTGCTGAAGGTGGAGGGGATGGAACAAGAGGGTGCTGAAGGTGGAGGGGATGGAACAAGAGGGCGCTGAAGGTGGTGAGGATGGGACAGAGAGGGTGCTGAAGGTGGCAAATTGGGAGTGGCTGCCTCGGGAAAGGCGTCAGTTCCCTGTCCAGAAGCACCAGTTCAATTCCTAATCCCCATTTTCCTGTGCACAAAGAGCCTCTGCTCTGCTCACTCCCAGCTTTTGGGAAAGGATTTCGGTGTTCGACAGATGAGGGAGAAAAAGAGAAGCTGATAACTCACAAAAATGTTGTTATTGAAATCATTCCCCCTCCTGGGCAGGGGCTTTAGGTCTGGCGTGGAGTGCTGGGAGTGGAACACCCACTGATCCTTTTGGGGGATTTGGAGAGGGCAGGATGTGAGGAGTCCTGGGCTCTACAGCCCAGATCGATAGAATGGGGTTTTATTTCTGCTTTTCATCAAATAGCCTTCAATCAGCAAACACCTGTAAGTGGTAAGTAACTTGCCATAAAACAAAACAAAAGCAGTTTAAAGCCCGCTGGCGAACGTTCCCGTGGCTGAAACAAGGAAGGAAGGCAAAGGATGAGCTGCAGGACTTCCCTCCTTTTCCCACAACCAGTCCCTTCCACGCCTCCATTACCGGTGTGGTGTTGGTCCTGGCAGCTCCCTTGGTCCCCCCCAGAAGCAGAGGATATTTCTGGGCTTGCAGGACAGCTCTGAGGGGGGGTCTGCTCCTCCAAGCCCCTGAAATCCAGGGAAATCCTGGCAGGGAGAACTGCCCCAGCCCTGGCTCTGCCATTGGCTTTGATGCTCCCAGTTTCCTGCTAACATCAAAACAAACCTTGCTGCCTTCCCAGCTCCCTGCACCTGCTGCAGACGGGTTTCAGCAGCGATTGGGGTGTGGCAGCAGGGGCTGTGCTGGGCAGGGGTGGGGGGCTCTGCCTGCCAGGACCAGCCCCTGCCCTGGGCTCTTCCCCCCCAGGGGTGACCACGGCCTTTGCAGGCCCACAGGAACAGAAATCTGCCGTCCTGCAGACAATTTTCATTCGTTTTCTAATGACTTAATCTGTGTCAAGGAAGGTAAAATGGATCAGACCCTAAATGAGAAGATTTAGTATTTTAAATAATAAACCCTGGCACGGCCTCCCTGCCTTATCCTGCAGCCCCAGGAGCTGGGGTGCTGCAGCACATCTCCAAGGGACCACTTCTACTCTAATATCTTAAACTGCATTAAAATTAAAGTGCAAAAATAGCCTCTCCTAAATTACAGCTGCAGCATGTGACTGCTCAGGCCTATTTACTAATTTTTTAAATCCTGCTGAAGTTCGAGCCGAGGGTGTCAGAAGCTTTTCTGTGATAGATTTGGTGAGAACCAATTGGTCCTGGAGAGCTGGGCCCTGCAGCTGCTGATCTCAGCTGGGAACAGAGGGACTCACTGGGAGCATTTGGCCAGAATTTTATCTAAAACTGGTGGATTAACACCACAAATGGAGCCCTGGACTGTTCCCCCTCGGTTTGCAGTGGAAGTGCTGAACCTGCAGAGGTTTGCACCCCTGTTTTCCTCCCTGCCCTGCCCTGAGCTGCAGGCACAGGTCAGACCATGGGAATGGAAGTTTGGGTATCCCCAAGGGGCTTTGCCAGAAGAAAAGCAGAATTTACGTGCAGAATGCTGCACAGAGAGCAATCCTCTGTGGTTAATTAGGCTTCGGCTAATGGGCACAGTAGTGCTGCTTCACCTGGAGGTGGTGGAGCTTGGGGTCTTCTTTTTTTACATACCCTCAGAATAATAAATAAATAAACAGAGTGTGCTGCAGGTTCCTTCCATCGGCAGCTGACTGATTGCAGGATGGATCTCTGTGCAGACAATTAACACACTCACGGCTCAGAGGCGCTGCCCAGGGACCTAAACCCGAGTCATCTTCTGTTTAATTAGGCCCACAAATTTAATTTCATGCTTTTCCTGGAAAAAAAAAACCCCAATCAAACCCCAAAAGCTTTGGGGTGAGCAGAGCCTGTCCTTTCCCACCCCAACAGGTGAGAGCACCTCAGTGCTGTGCTCTGAATTCCAGCCAGCATCGATTTGCTGCCAGAGGCAGGAACTGTGGGAATGTGGGGGAAAAGCTGCAGGAATCTTTATTTGGACTATTCCAGGCCACGTTCCTGATGGATCTGCCTGTTCCCAGAGCTCTCCTGAAATCCCAGAACTCAGATTTCCTGCCCTGGCTGTGGGAGCAGGCTGTGTGTGTGCAGGATCCACGCTGGGCTGAAATGGGGGAAGGATTTTGGGGGCCTGGGGGGGGTCTCCTGTTCCGGGTGAGCTGGACGGGTGTGGTTGGGATTTGTAACCACCAAAAGCTGCCGTTCCCATTCCCAGCTGTCTGGGAGAAGAATTCCTGGCCACAGCCCTGGGAATGAGGGAACCTTTGGGGTGAAGGACCCTGGTCTGTGACCTCCCCCTTTGCCCTCAGGGTGAGACCCTCAGCGGTCCCACAGAACCCTCCTGGGGCTGGCAGCAAATCCTCCAGGGACGCTGGGATGGGATAACTCGGCAGGAAAAATCCCAGCAAAGGGAATCTGGAATCGGTTGGAGGCTCTGCTGCTGAGGGCACAGAGAGGGGCTGAGCAGCACAGGGAGGTTTTTGATGTGGTTCTGAGGAAATCGTTGGGAACATCAGTGGTGCTGCCCCTGACACCCCCGAGCACGCAGCCAGGCCCCGGGGGTGGCAGGGACGAGGTGCAGAGCTGGGTCTCTGAGGTACAGACGGGATTTTCCCCCCGGGAAGGACTCCAGGTCAGGCAGAGCGGGAAGAGGAGAGAATTCCAGAGGAGTTTGCTAGCAGAGCATTGTTCTGCTGGGGGGTTTTTCCCTTTAAAGAGTGATTTAATTGCTTGTGAATTAAGGTTTTTTCCGCTGGATTACTGCTGGCAGTGGATTTCATAAACCACGACCTGTGCCCTGCACCCCCCCTGCGAGGCTGGCACAAACCCCGAGCTGCTTACCCATGACATAATTGTCACCTGCGTCAGCGTCACTGTGCTGTGCCTGCCGCTGGCGCTGCTGCCACTTGGAAATGTCACCCAGTGCCACCACAGGCTCTGCATCGCTCCAGGATCCCCCACAGGGCGGGCTGTGCCCGCTGAAAACCCTCCAGTGCCTCGTGTGCCTGTGCATCGGTGCCTGAACCCCGCAGAGGCAGCTCCGGAGCTCCGGGTCCTTCCGAAGGAATTCCGAATGGGGCCTCTCCTCATAAACAATTCCAAATAGAAATCTTCCAAGTGCTCTGGAGCTGGCAATAATTCCAGTTCCACGTGACTCGGGGTGGGATGGTGACAGCCCACGGGGACAGCCCAGGAACCGTTCTGCAGAGGCGACGAAACCCACTTGGAATTCCATCTTTTCCCCCACTTGGAATTCCATCTTTCCCCCCTTTATCTCTGTTTCTGTCAGAGGCTCGTGCCGAAGCTGGTGCTTTGCTGCTGTTCCCCTGGCAGCTTCCCTCCTGCCCAGCTGCCCAGAGGAGTTTTTGGGGTTTTATGATGACGTTTTTGGTGTGGTGGCAGTGAGTCTCTAGGAGCCAGTGATGAGGAGGCTTTTTCAGGTTTGCTCCTTCCTGGTTTTTCTGCTCCTGGAGATTTCCCTTTCAGGTTGATTTCTGCAGTGTTTGCTTTGCTGTCCAGCTCTGATGGAAGCGTCCTTCCAGCCCCCAGCCCTCCAGTGCCACCTTGGACATCCTGGGGATGGAAATGTCACAGCTCCTGTGCTGTGTTCTCATTCCCTTCCTTTCTCTTCCCTTTCTCTTTCCTCCCTTTTTTAACTCCCTTTTCCCCCCATTCACGGCTTTCCCCCTCCTCTTTTCAGTGGGTGCAAGTGCCATTTTCAGATAATCCCTGAAATCAGTGAGTGCAAGGAGGCCCCTTTGCAGGCTGGGTTCGGCCTGTGGATGCAGAAGGAGCATTGCAGCTTTGGGCTGAAACGCAGCAGATTTGGGTGCAATTTTCCAAACTTTCCCGGTGACCTGAGGCTTCCCTGGGCTGGGCCTGGGTGAACGTGAGCCAGGTGAACCTCCCTGGCGTGTGCCACTGCTCAGCCCCGGGATAAATCTGCCTTCCCAGCACTATTTCAGGGAGCTGGCCGTGAGTGCCAGAGGTTGTGTTTAAATTAGAGCTCAGTTAAAATGTTTTATCGGCGCCGGTGGCCGCGGCTGCGTTTTTGCAAGCTCTGGCAAACGCAGGCAGCGCTGGGGTTTGCTCTTTATTTAACCTGGAAGTCCTGAGGAATCCAGAGTCAGCTGCTCAGGGGAGCTCTGGCAGTAAAACGTTCAGAAAATGGGGGATTTGGCGATTTATGGCCGTATTTTCCTAGGGCGTTTGTAAGGTTTGCCTCTGGGTAGGCGGCGAGTCTGAGTGAGCAGCAGGAGCTGCGCTGGGGCCGAGTTCTGTGCCAGTGGGGTGTAAAATCTGCCCTTGCTGAGGCACAAAAAGCCTCTGCACGAGGAGTCTCCAGCATCCCAAAACCCTGGACCCATTCCCTGGGGATGAGCTCGGGGTTGGGCCCAGCCCTGAAAATCCCAGTTCCTGCAGCTGCTCCGGCCTTGAACTCGTGGTTTTGTTGTTATTTTCCCTCTCTCTCTCCATGTGCCCATTGAAAGCAGCGATGCTGTGGGAGGAACGAGGGGGATGAACACAGCTCTGAATGCAGAACTAATTATTGTCCTTAAAGGAGATAAAAAGGAAAATCAAGTGCTTGCCCAGGCCCCTTTTATCTGTACCGGGAGCCAATTACTTAATTCAAGATGAAATTGAGTCTGGGCAGTATCAGAGCAGTGAAAAGCTGCCCTGGTAACATCTGGTCTGAAAATTCACCTCTGGATCTGGATCCATTTTATTCTCATTACTCTGAGAGGATATTTGGCATGTACAAATTAAAACAAATTAAAACACTCGTTGATCTCTTAAACTGTTATTTATTCATAACAATTTAAATTGCCATTGCTTGTAATTTAACTAATAATTTAATTTTAAATAATTTAAATAATCATCGAACTTAATTTAAAGCTGAATAATGTCTGTAGGAATAAATTGCACGAAACAGTGGTTCATCAATAACATGCCAAAAGTCAATCAATATTTAGGTTTCAGAGCTCTGTTAATGGATGGCGATATTAAAGAAAAATAACAACCCTCTTAAAGCACTGAAATTTCCTCCTGGTCTGAACCCACCCCTGTGGCAGGGAACGGAAACAAAGCCCTCGGTTTTACATCCTGGAGGCACCAACGCGTCTGTAATACTAAAGGATCAAATAAGGCAGAAATTCCAGCATCATGGAGAGAAGCAGCCGATAAGGACGCACCTCGTGGCGGGTTGTGCTGCGAGGCTGCGGGGACGGGCAGGACATTCCCGTGCCCGGGCACAGCGGTGGCATTTGGGGAGCCAGGAGCTGTCCCTGGCACCCCGGGGACGGCGGCACCGGCGTCTTTGTAAACTCTTTAATGGCAACAATTTCCTAAATCAAAGCAATCTGCACTTCCCCATTTACAATTTCATTTCCAAGCACTAAAGCCTCATAAAAGGGTTTACAGCACGGAGTCTGTGGCTGCTGTGAAGTTACCCAGCAGTGGTGCGACGGCATTATCTTCAGTGGAGTATTTTATCTTTAAAATTATGAGGATTTGTTCTGCTCCCTTTTATGCAGAAATAGAATGCTAACAGATGCAGAGTTTATTTTTAAACTTGGCTAGGGGCTGAAAAAGCACATTTAGTGGAAGGTGTCATTTGGTGCTCTGAATAGATTTCAGACTCTAATAGTAAAATGTTTCAAAAAATTACAGAGCTGGGCCTTTCTGTGCTGGGAGGTGACACCGAGGGTGGACACAGAGTTCCTCCTCACAGTCCCTTCCAGGGCTGCCCTCTCCTGCCTGGATGTTGCTGGAGGAGCAGGTTCTTATTAATTTATTAATTATTATTATTAATGAGTAGGAGAGGTGTGAATGCTGCCATCCCTTCCTGGCTGCCCTCGAGGCGCTGCCTCAAGACGTGCAGCTGCTCTGGCTGTTCCCAGAGGGGATTTGGGGCAGGAAAGCAGCACTTTGGGGGCCCCACCTGGGATTATCTGCCGGGATTTGTGCTGCCCGGGCAGGGCTGTTCCCCACAGAGCACTTCCCAGTGTGCCCGGGCTGGGTGTAAACATGGGATGTTCCCGTTTTCCCAGAGAAACTTCCTCGAGCCCATTCCAGAGAAGCTTTTCCTCGCACTGAGCTGGAATCTGCCTTTAGGGGAAGCTGCTGCTCCCCTAAAGGTTTGGGGTTTCCTGAATGGCAGGGGTTGGTTTGGGGGTTTGAGCCTGGGTGCACATTCAGCGTGGTTTTTTATTCCTGTAACGTTTTTGGTGCCGTTAAGGCTGGATAATGTCACATTTTGAGGTTAAATAATGACTGGAAATAGGACAGGAGTGCTGATTGGCCATGGTGGTGAGGGGACAGTGGGGACAAAGTCACTGGAAAGGCATTTCCCAATTCCAGCAGCTTTCGGGAGCCTGTAGCGGGGTTGTTGTGCCTGAGCTGGTGATGGGACTGTCTGAGATCATCCGGCCTGACTGGGCTGTGACAAGATAAACCCTCATGCAGAGATTAAGGAGGGAGGGAGATGTGCTTTGCTGTCCTTATCAACCCCTCATTTCCAGGCTTTAACACTCCGAGGATTGAAGTTCATCCCCAAGGAGAAAAATGGTGGGATCAGTTTGGACTAAGCCCATCTTTGTCTGCTCTAAGAGCTCCTGAGTGGGATTTTAGATAGAAAATGAGCAAAACAGGGAGTTTGGCAAACCCCTGGGGTCTATTTTTAAAGGTTTTTAAAGTTCTATTTCCTAAATCCAGGCTGTGGCAGGCCTGGTGTGAGGCTGTGGGCCTGGCTGGAGTCGGAGCCGAGGGGATGCTGGCATTCCTTGGGAGCCTGACTGTGCCCAGATCCCACAGTCTGCCTGGTTTTGTGCAGTCTGCTCACTCCAGCCAGTGCTGGGCGGGCTTTTCCCGTCTGTGCCTCTCCAGCTGGCTCAGGTGTGCGCTGTCCCCACCCATCCAATGGAACTTTTATTTGTCACCCCTCAGTTCCTCGGGAGAGCGCTGCCCTGGGTCCCGGGAGCTGCTGGAGCTCCACAAGCACAGGGAGCCCAGCTCAGGTTCATGGAGGCTGTGGCAGAACCTTCACGGGGACTCTGAGTGAGCTTTGGTCACCGTGGGTTAGTGGGAATGGTTGGTTATAAATAACAGGGACCCCCAGCAAACCGAGGGGAGCTGCATGAGGTGCAGATTGTCCCAGCTCCCAGCCTGGCCGTGGAGTCATCCCGAGGCTTCTGCCCCAGCCCTGTCAGGGCACGCAGACTGTGTGAGATTGTGATTAAAGCTCGGTGTTAATTGTGGATCCCAAACAGGAGATAAGGAGAGAGGAACACTCAGCTGTCAGCTCCCATCCCCTGGCATATGGTTCCATTAAGATAAAGGAACAAAAGGTAATTTATAGTAACAGATGGGCTTGAACTCTTGCTGGAGCTGCTGAATACTTTTTAATTTTTAATTTACAGCGACTCTTTCATACAGCATTGAACCAACTCCTCTGTCGTGTTCTTTTAGAATCCACAACCAGGGGAAGTGTGTGTGAGGGACTCAGGCACAAAATGTGTGAGGGACTCGGACCCAAAATGTGTGTGAGGGACTCGGACCCAAAATGTGTGTGAGGGACTCGGACCCAAAATGTGTGTGAGGGACTCAGACACAAAACTTGTGAGGGACTCGGACCCCAAATGTGTGAGGGACTCAAGCAGGACCTTTGTGTCTGCCCCTCTCCTGCTGAGGGATGGAGCAGGGAGGGCCTGGGCAAAGCTGGAATTCTGGAGCTGCAAACCAACAGGAAGGAGAGTGGAAGTGCAGATCCTGTTGGAAAAGCTCCAAGGCCACCTCTTACAGCATGGGTGGTGCAGAAATCAGCTCAGGTCTGGCCGTGGTTTTGTCACCGCACCCCAGAGCTTCTGCTCTGGCTGCTCCACGTGCAGATTCCTCGCTGGAGCCCCCAAATCTCCAGCAGCTGATGCCGTGTCCCAGAGCCAGACACTGGGGCTGGACTGGGACAGGGCTTTAATGTCCCCCCTGGGGGCTGGAACTGCTGTCCCTGCAGGCTCAGTCCTGCGGGCACAGGGACTGTGCCAGGGAAACAGAGCTGGAGCTGGATCTCCTTCCCTCGGGGCCCTGAGCAGCGCAGGGAGGAGCCTGCCAGGGGCTCCAGGACACCCAAAGCTGTGCTGCTTTTTCCTGTTTTAATTAAAGATGAACCTGGCGAGGGATGGAAAAAGCAGAGCATGGATGTGGGCTTGGGAAAGGCCGGGGAAGGCTGACAGGGGAGGGTGCCTGGAATGATTCCCGTGCAGCCAGGGAGCGCTGGAGGCCCCGCTGGCGTTCGGGAGGGGACACGGGGGTGCTCTGCAGGGCCTCTGCTCAGACTGGGGTGTTTGGCCCTTCCCTGCCTTTCTGGAGGAAGTGCTTTTCCTTCAGGGATGTCTCTGAGCCGTCCCTCCACGGGCTGGGGATTGCTGAGCTCAGGGTGTCCCTCCCGTGCCACCCTCAGCGCTGGGGCAATGCCGGGACACCAACCCTGCCACACACCCCAGGGTCCCTGAGGGTGGTGGGACACAACTGCAGCGCCTGGAGGGCTCAGGGCTCCCCTCTGGATATTCCCTAATGCCTGGCAGAGGGATCCTGCTGTCCTGAAAACACAGGTGCCCTCGGGCCCTTGCCCACCCCAATTTAAGGTCCTAAATTCAAGGATGAGAATGGAGAAGCAGGGGCAGCGCCACAGCAGGAGCTCTGCAGCTTGAATTAAACTGAATTTATTTGAGCCCTGGGAACGGGGAGCTGCTTATCTGTCTGGGAGAGGGTTAGTGAGGATCCTGCTAATCGGGAACAGAAGGAGCAGGGGGGAGCAAACCCTCCCAGCCCCCCGGGACAGGCAGCCGCAGGTGGCACCAGGAGAGGGAAGGATGGAAACCCCAATTCTGAGTGCACAAACCCTGCAGGGAGGGAACACCTCCAGGCTGGGGGAGCTGGAATCGGCAGGAGGAGAAGCAGGGAAGAGGGAAGGGCCGGGCAGTTCCCCTGGCTGGGGAGAGGGGCTTTGTGTGAGTTCCTGCAGCTCTGGCAGCCCCCTAATTCCGGGGAAATGGCCCCAAAGCTGCCGAGGTGAGGAGGCTGTTTCCAGGTGCCTCGTTAGGGGCTGTCTGGGTGAAATGCTGGTGTTCTCTGGTGTAAATCCAGCTCTGCAGCTGGGCACGGGAGTGCTTGGAATGCAGTTAGTGCAGTCTGGCTGCTGCGCCAGTCTGAGGGGGAAAAGGGATAATTTCCAGTGGGACAGCTGTAATTTCCAGCATCGCTCTCTGGAGTACAAAATCAATAGCTCTGCCTTGAAGAGGAGCAGGCCGAAGTTTCCAGCTGGCAGAGGAAGGCAGCCTGGAGCTGCTCCCTGACACTCCAGCAAAGCCCCTGGGCGGTGTCAGCAGGGAAACAGCCCCGAATTCCATGGATAGCCGGGGATCAATGAGGAGTGCTCAGTTCTGTCGCACCACCACCCCTTCTCCCACTGCTGGGGACACGTGGGACCCCTTTCCCCATGAGAGAACAAGAGACCAATCCTCCCACTGCAGAGCTGGAGCAATAAATCAATGTTTTAATTGAGCAGGCACCGAAGTGCCCTTTCAGTGCCTCCATCCCCTCAGGCAGCTGGGAGCAGCTTTGGAAGCACCACCAGAAGCCAGGAATGGGCTTTGCTCTGGGATAGGAACTACAGCTGCCTTTGGAAGACCAAAAGCCACCCCCCAAAGCAGGAACTGTGTGGATAGTTTGGGAAATAATCGGAAGTTTCCCAACTGTTGTCGAGTTCATTGTGTGTTAGTTGGGCCCAGGAGAACACCCACCGCCTCCTGCAGCTGATTATGCAAATCTGGATAAATATGTGAATACCTATTCCAACTTTTTATCCTCTGCAATCTAATGTCTCCCCTGACACAATACTCTCAAATTATCTTCAGTGAGTAATGACTTGCATTTAGCATTTTATACCAAACTGTCATATAGATCATTTTCTGTAATACTTTACATAAATTAGGAATCCTCCCCCATGGAATGTGTGTGGCTGCCGGAGAGGTTTTTTACAAGATTAAAAGTGCAAACAACACAATTCCGGTGTCATTTGGAAATCCGTGAACGAAGTGAGGTGGGAAACGTGGAGGTTACAGTAAATTACGGTGCCGTTAGTCAGAACCCTGCAGGGAGCCGTTTGGCTTTCCCAAAATGTGATTATTGCCTTTGCTGGGGCGGGCTGGTGGCTCGGGGTCATTATCCTGTTAATTGTTATTCCGTGGCTCTGTCTGGGAGCTCCTGAGCTCAGCTGCTTGGCCGAGGCGGGTTTGGGGTTCCATGGGGTGGAGGGGATGATCAGAGCACCCCGAGGGAGCTCCAGGGGCTGGGCTGGAGCAACTGGGAGCAGCGGTGCTGGGCAGACTGGAGGTGCCACCCCGCCGATGTGAGCGCGCGGGGAAGGGGACCCCACCAGCCGGTATTTTCCCCCAAACCAGCTAAATGTGGCTGAATCATATGTTCCTCTGAGAGGCAGTGGGATTTTTGTTTCCTGTAATTATCATTTTAGCAACTTCCAGCGCCAGGCTAAACTCCACTGCTCATTTTCCCCGGCGGGATCCGCGCTGTGCCGAGCGGGGCTCTCGCCGCCCCGGACCTGCAGGGGGGGTCTGGGGCCATCACAGCCCCACCGGGAGCTGCCAGCGGCCCCAGAGCCGGATTCTTTCATTCCAGGTGCGTCAGGGCCTGTCAGGAGGCAGTGAAAAATGCCTTTATGTGCCTCAGTTTGGCACTAATGAATATTAAAGGCAGCGGTTCTTGCGTGCCCCTGCCCCCTGCGCTGCCATCCCTCCCCTGCCCCTGTCCCTTAACAGCTCCCGCTGCTGCCCCGGCAGGAGGAGGGCGTTTATTGCCTGCTCTGTCTCCAGCACAGGTGATATTTCATGGGGACAGCGCAGGTGCCATAAAAGGGGAGTTTTAGGAAACAAACAGGGCCAGGCCGCCCGAATCCTCCCCAGGGCAGCCGTGTTTTGCTTTCCCTGTTTATGGCGGTACAGAGGAAGAGATAAAAATTTTATATTGCTTTTAGCAAGAGATAAAAAGTGCTGTGAGTGTGACTGCTGTCCAGGGGACGGGGAAAAGGGGGAATGGCAAGAGCTTTAGGTGGTGCAGCTCCAGGGGTTGGGATGTTCTGCAGCTCCAGAGATTGGGATCCTGTCCTTCATCTCCAGGGGTTGGGATATCCTGCAGCTCCAGGGGTTGGGATATCCTGCAGCTCCAGGGGTTGGGACATTGTCCTGCATCTCCAGGGGTTGGGATATCCTGCATCTCCAGGGGTTGGGATATCCTGCAGCTCCAGGGGTTGGGACATTGTTCTGTATCTCCAGGGGTTGGGATATCCTGCAGCTCCAGGGGTTGGGATATCCTGCAGCTCCAGGGGTTGGGACATTGTCCTGCAGCAGGGACAAGGTAAATTTTCCCTGGATTTTATTCCTGCCCTGGAATACCCCCTCTTCCCCCAGCCCAGTTCATGTTTTATTAAGCACATGTGCTGGCCCAGGTTCAGCTGCAGCAGGGCCCACGGGGAGGGGAGGGCAGAGAGCAGAGCAAGGCCCTGAGCCCGGGGCTGCAGCTCCGACAGATCCGTGTTCCCAGGCAGGAACTGCCCGGCAGGCTCGGGGGCAGGGGCAGCCAGGGGCTACAAAGTGCAGGGGACACGGGGGCACTTCTGCTTTTTGGTCAGGTTTGACACCCCCAGCTCCTCTCCTTTGGAACACAAAGTGCCTGCTCAGCGGGTTGGGGCAAGGTTATCCAGACACAGCCAGGAGCCACCAGCAGGCTCCTCTTTGGCCTCCTTTTTATGGGGTTTTTTTCCTTCAAAATGCCCTTTTCTCCCTCCCCAGACAATGCCACTGCCAGTCAGAAAGTTGTGCTCAGGTGAAAATTCCCATTCTTGAACCAAGGAGGAACAGACAAGAGTAAGACTCCATCTATTCCAAACAAAACCAATTTAAAATCCAGCGTTTCAAACTGAAATGGGATAAAAATGAGAAAGATGAGATTTGTTACTGAGTTACTCTTTGACATCAGAGTCACTCACAAAAGGAACAGTCCATTGTTTCCTTAAAAGCCAGATTTGATCCGGTTTGTTTTGAGGATTTTTATTGTAATTATGTGGAATTTCTCTGCCTCGCTCTTAGAAGCTCCAGCCAGAGAGCAGCAGGACCTCATTAAAGATTGCTGAGCAGGTTTTTTCCCTCGTTTTGCTGCTTTCCCTACTGCTGCTTTTATTCCTTTTCCCTCTGGTGCTTGTCAGTGCGGGTGTTGTGTTGTGCATTACTGAGCGTAACAGGGGAGCTCGTGGGGAATAAAAAGTTCTCCTTGAAGCCTCCACAACCTCGGCTAATTTATGGATGGGCTCTGCCAGATCCAGAGCAGATGAGCCCAGAACCAGGCAGTTTGCGTTTTCAAAGGCTTTGCTGCACCCTGGTTATGCAATTCCAGACAGGGAATCTTTCATCTCTGCCTGGAGGGGGCGGGAGCCCTTCCCCTGGGCTGGGGGGTGCTCTCAGCTGTGGAAATCCTGTGGGCAAGGGAGATTCCTGCTGCCATTCCCTCCTTCGGCCTCTGTGCTGTGCGGATGGATGAACTCTCCCACAACCTCCAGCCTGGAATTTCAGCGGGATTTTTCCCAGTGAAGCTGTTGCTGCCCCGTGAGCAGGTTGTGGGTGTGGTTGGGGTGTGGTTGGGGCGTGGTTGGGGTGTGGTTGGGGTGTGGTTGGGGCCTGGTTGGGGTGTGGTTGTGGGTGTGGTTGGGGTGTGGTTGTGGTTGTGGGTGTGGTTGGGGTGTTGTTGTGGGTGTGGTTGGGGTGT
>VZRQ01001620.1:241198-276787 GCA_013397975.1 Machaerirhynchus nigripectus | reverse complement strand
CCCGGTCCCTGTTTGCCAGGCTGTGATTCCCTTTGTGCTGGGGATTGTCCCGGTGCCTGCCCGGACCCAGCCCCGGTCCCTGTTTGCCAGGCTGTGATTCCCCCCTGGCAGGGGCTGCTGGCAGAGTTCGAGGCTCAGCAAGGTCACCGTGCTCGGGAGAAGTCTCAGACTCCTCACACACCCCGTGCTGGGAGACTTTTAGTTACAGATCCGTCTGTTTGGGATGCTGGAGAATCCTTTTTCCCTTTAAAGATTTATATTGCTTGCATACAGCTCAAAAAAAAAAAAAAATCATCTCGATGTTAAATAAATGTATGAACGTGTGAAAGATTCTTCAAGTTTGTAACCCCCTTAATATTTAATAAATGCGATATATCATTTTTATAAATATGTATAGCTGGGATATAAATAAATTTAGGATCCAGAAGGGATTGCAGTGGGATGCGCATTCATCTCTGTGGCACAGGAAGGGCCAGGAATGTTTTATCAACAAATTAATCCTCGTTGGGGAAAATAAATGCCCTCCCCTGCTGCAGCCAGGGACGGGGTGGTTGGTGGAAATTCCTTTAGTGAATTCCACGGAGCTGGAAGCGTTCGTAGAACGGTTCTGACGTTCTCAGAGAGGTTCTGACAGAGCCCGAGGAGAATGGAGGCTGGAATTCACGGGTAAAGGCGGGATGCTTCAAACTTCCCTCAGTGTTAGGGGAGTACAGCCGTGAGCGAGTGGTGCCTCTGCCCGGGGCACAGGGGCTGAGCAGGGGCTGGCAGCTCTGGGAGAGGAGGCTGCAAAGAGGGAGAAGGGAGGAGTGGGAAAAGGGCCTCGCTCACGGGCAGGAAAGCCCTTCCAGAGGAACGGCTCTGTGGGTGACAGAGCAGCCACAGCCACGTCCTGGTGACACCCGGGGCCCCTGTGGGTGACACCCGAGGACAGGGAGAGGAGGAGCTGGCCCGGCCTCGGCTTCCCTCCAGGGACAGAGGAGAGTCCCGGCTGTGGCAGCGGCTGCTCCCAGCTCATCCTGTCCCTCTCACACGGCCCCACCCCTGATTGCAGGCAGGGTTTGTCCCTTTCTCTTCCCACAGCCACCTCCAGGCTGGCTCTTGAGCCACGGGGAGCCAAGGGGACATCCCCAGGTGTGCTCAGATATGTCCAGGTGTGCTCAGATATGTCCAGGTGTGCTCAGATATGTCCAGGTGTGCTCAGATATGTCCAGGTGTGCTCAGATATGTCCAGGTGTGCTCAGATATGTCCAGGTGTGCTCAGATATGTCCAGGTGTGCTCAGACGCCCCCAGGTGTGCGCAGATGTCCCCAGGTGTGCTCAGATGCCCCCAGGTGTGCTCAGACATTCCAAGGTGTGCTCAGACGTCCCCAGATGTGCTCAGATAACCCCAGATGTGCTCAGACGCTCCCAGCTGTGCTCAGACGTCCCCAGCTGTGCTCAGACGTCCCCAGGTGTGCTCAGACGTCCCCAGGTGTGCTCAGACATNNNTCCCCAGGTGTGCTCAGATGCCCCCAGGTGTGCTCAGATGTCCCCAGGTGTGCTCAGATGCCCCCAGGTGTGCTCAGACATTCCAAGGTGTGCTCAGACGTCCCCAGGTGTGCTCAGACGTCCCCAGATGTGCTCAGATGTCCCCAGATGTGCTCAGATGTCCCCAGGTGTGCTCAGACGTCCCCAACCCACCGTCCCAGCTGGAGCAGCCCGGGTGCAGAGGTGGCAGTCTCGGGTGGCAGCCCCAGCGGGAGTCTCACCCTGCGCGCTCGGCAGGAGAAATGAGGATTTTAACGCCCAGACAGGCGGGGTTCGTTTGCCTGAAGATTCCCAGCACGCTGCTCACGCGTGCTAATATCCCAGATTTATCTCCACAACTTATTGCACATTCATTTTTTGGAGTTTTCATTGCGGAAAATTGCCGGGAGGGATGGATTTTGTCTTCCTCAGCTGGCAGAACAATTTTCCACCTGTCGCCCCAATATTTGATGGGAAGGATTATGGCAGAGTTTATACTTTATATCCACGGGAAGCAGGAGGGGCTGGAGGAGTTAATGCAGATATCAGGGGCTGAGGTGGAGGTGCAGCACTCGTGGCTCCTAGCGTGGCTGGGAATTCGGGAGGGACTGATGGAGACGCAGGAAGGAGCTGGGCTGGGGGCTGGGGTTTTACAGCACCCCTGGCTCCCCACCAGAGCTCCCTGGACCTGCTGGGTTTATTGAGGGCTCATGGATTTACTGAGGGTTCATCGATTTATTATGGGGTTCATTGATGTGTTGATGGTTCACTGGTTTATTGAGGGTTCACTGATTTATTGATGGTTCATTGATTAATTGAGGGGTTCATTGTTTTATTGAGGGTTCATTGATTTATTGAGAGTTCATTGTTTATTGACGGATTCACTGATTTATTGAGGGTTCTTCCTCTTAGGGAAAATGTCAACACCCAGTAAAAAATCCACTCTATTATTGGGCAAAGGCATTTAAAGTTCATTAGTGAAACTAAATCTGGCTTTGTGCTGTACAGCAGCCAGGAAGAAAATCAGGAATTCTGCTAAAAGCATTGAAAAAATGGGAACAAATGGAGAGCTGGTGTGGTGGAAGGTTCCCTGCCCATGGCAGGGGTGGAATGGGATGAGCTGGGAGGTCCCTTTGGGGTGGGGCTCATCTTTGCTGAATACCCTCTCCTGGGGCTCCAGCAAATCCCCGAGCCGGGGGAAACAACAAAGGCATTAAAGGATTTCACGTGGGCAACAAAATCTGCCATTTCCATCAATTTCTGAGCGACTTCCAAAAAACCCACTTTGCGTGGGGGCCGGGGTCATCTGATTTAGCAAATGTAGGCAAATCTCACCGAGTTGCTTTTCTGACTGAATAATGACTCAAATTTCATCATGGAAACCGTTCCAGGCACGAGGAAATTCTCTGTTCTGGAGCAGGCTTTTTGTTTTTCCATCCCCTGGCTTCCCTGGCAAGCTGAGCACACGTGGGAAAGGCACTTGAGTTTATTTGAGGGTGGAGGAAATCCTGGCTGCAGGGGGTTAAAGTCCAGCAGGGATCGGCAGCGTTGGGTACATGGAAAGGGAAGAGTGTGAATATTTGGAATATTGGTCGTCTCCAGTTGTGTTCCTGCTCCTGAATGGGCCTGTCCAAAGGAGGGGCTGGGATGTTCCAGATGGGAAAAGGCTTTTTCCTTCTGGGCTGGGGGCAGAAAACGTCCAAACCAGCAGGAAATAAGCCAGTGCTGGTGCCAGGATTTATAAATTCAGGGGGCTTGGGAGAAGGAAGGAAAGGGGGAGGAATTCCTGAGCAGGACAAGGAGGTGGGAGGGAATTGGGAATGTTTTTATGTGGGAACGGCCCCTGAATGGAGGAACCGCTTCAGGGCAGTCACAGAAATCAGGGAAAACCCCAAACCCCCGGCAGAGAGGGAAAGCAGCTCCCACTGGCCCTGGGGCTGCTGCTGCAGAGAGGGAGGAATTCAGCCCTGTCTGGGACTTTGAGAGCTGTTTTTCTGGTACCACCAAAGTGTAAAAGGGTTGTGTTTAGACACTGGGGAAGAGTCTTTGCACAGTTTATTGTCACATTTATTTGCCTTTATCACGAGTTACTTGGCTTGTTGGGGACACTTTTAACTTCTTGGGGGTTTTCTAATATAGAAAGAATGCTGCTCACTTTTAATACTTCCTAATTTGAAAAAAGAGTTCAGAGCTCACAGTTTTTCCCTGGTTTAACGTCTTATTTTAACATCTAAATTATCCTAATCAGTTTTGAAATACCGACTCATCCCTGTCTGCTGCTGTCCAGATTTCCTAATGTGCTCTGACAGCAGCAGTGTGTTTATTCCAGGCAAGAATTTAATGTTTGTTCCTAACTTTTTTTTTCCCCTCCTTTCTTTTTCATTTCTATTATTGTCATAAAAAGATTTAAAGTCCCTTTTGGCCTCGTGTGCAGCGCATAAAACACAAAACCCTTCCTGAAAGGTAATTTTCCAGGAATGAAAACCACAAGAATTGTGTGTCAGGCTTTGCTCCTCTGTCATTTGCTGCTGCTACAAAACAGCTTTTTTTGTGTAGCTCCGAAGGGCCTGGATCCCAAAAGCTGAGGGGGAAAACCTCTGGGATTTGCAGTCAGCCCCTGGGAAAGTTCCAGCAGCTCCCAGAGGAGCCTGAATCCAAGGGAGGGCACCACAAAGGTGATCAGAGAGGAAGAGGCTTTAGGGTAAAACTCAGTGTTAAGGGCACTTGGGGAGAGGCTCCTGCAGGTAAATGGGTAAAATGTTATTTATCCGGGAATGTTGTGCTGATTCCACCCGCAGCATGAACAAGGAATTCAGGCCCTTCCATTCAGCACAGAAATACCTGTGTGGGGCCAGGGGGGTGGGGATCACTCCTGCTCCTGTGTTCCCAGCCTCGGCTGGCCAGCTCTTCCAGGGAAAACATCTAGGATGCTCCTGGATTTCCCTGGCCAGGCAGAAGGGTTTCTTTCCCTGGGAGGGAGCCACTCCAGCCCCAAAGCTGCCTGATGCCCCCCAGAAAGCCAGACCAGGCCGGGCAGAAGGGTTTCTTTCCCTGGGAGGGAGCCACTCCAGCCCCAAAGCTGCCTGATGCCCCCCAGAAAGCCAGAGCAGGCCGGGCAGTCCGGGCACAGCCCGCCGGGAGAGATTCTCCCTGGATGCCAGCGGGGCTGGGAGCTCCTGCGCTGTGCCTTGCCCTAAATAGCAAATTCAGTGGAATAACGCAGGGTCACGGGGAGGTCTCCAGCTGGGTGATCCCCGTGGGCTCAGCTGCTGCTCTCCCTGCACGCCAGGGGTGCTGCTGCTCCTCCCGACAGCAGCCTGGGACTGCCAAGCCTCTCCAAAATCCGACGGCGTTTTTGGTTATCCCCCACCAAGCTCGGGTGTAATAAAGCCTGCAGGGACGCGGCGTTACTGGAGATTGACAGGATGGAAATTGGCATCAGCGTTCAGGAGTAAAACACTGGAAGTTGTGATAATATTTTGTGAAGCACCCTGAGAAGGGGTTTAAAGCACGGAGCCCGTTTGAAGGTGGCTGTGATTTCCCAGCACAGCTCGGGGAGTGTTTGCACACACAGAGCTCCGTGCTGAGGGACAGCTACCTGGATTTAACAGGAATGAAACAACCTTCTCATCATTCTGTCATCTCTGAGACACGGGAAGGGCTCAGATTTCCTTCACAGCCCCACAACTTCCCTCTCATCTGCCTTAATTTCACTGCTTAGGCTTCAGTCACATCTCCCGTGCCCTCAGCTATTTCCTCTCAGATCCCGGGCTCCCTTCCTCCTCACACGTGTCCCCCGTTACCCTGGCTGGGTGTGCGCGGTGCTCTCTGATCTTCCTTCAGAAATCCATCCCTTCCCACTGAGGTTTGGTGCTTTCCTCTTGAATTTCCGCCAAAAAGCGACGAAGCACTGGAATAAATTCCAGCATTGCTGGGGATCAGTGGGAATTTCCCGGGTTTGACTGGATGGGAGTTGTTCGAAAGGCAGAGCCTCTTCCAGGGGCTCTGGAGTTCAGCAGCTGAGGCACCCGGGCTGGAGGAATGCCCTTGGCCCCCGTGGCAGCTGAGGGTCAGAATTCTGAGAGGATGTGTGGAAGTGGTGAAAACTTCTGCCTTCACACCTCCAGCTCCTGAGCCCCCAGTTCCCCACCTGTGGGGCAGCTTTGGGATGGTTTTGATGCTGTCTCGTGTCGGTTTGACCATCCCTACCCTTCAGTGACTGGATTTTTTCCTCTGTGTGTGTGTCCTTGCACAGCCCAGCCCGGCGGCTGCTGAGCTCTGCCGGCGCTTCTGGGGTAAAACCGACCTTAAATAAAACCCAGAGTGGATTTTTCACCCCAGCAATGAAACAAGACGAGAACAGAAACACGATAAAGGCGGATTTTCCTTCCGTTGCCTTTCAGGAAATGAGAACAGCGAGGCCCTGCCCGAGTCCATCCCCTCGGCCCCGGGGACGCTGCCCCATTTCCTGGAGGAGCCGGACGATTCCTACATCATCAAGAGCAACCCCATCGTGCTGCGCTGCAGGGCCGTGCCCGCCATGCAGATCTTCTTCAAGTGCAACGGCGAGTGGGTGCACCAGAACGAGCACGTGTCCCACGAGAGCCTGGACGAGGCCACAGGTGAGCCAGGAGCCGCGCCCGGGACAGATCCCAGCGGGAATCCCGGCACTGGCCACGCCAGGGAGCTCTGCAGGCAACTGGGGTGCCCTCTGTTTGAGGTTGTAGCAGGAGCTGGAAATAGGGAAACTCAGTTTTTATGGGATTCCTGCTGGGTTGGACCCTGGAGTTGCCCCCAGCCCCAGCCAGGGCAGGAATTGGGGTGGGAACAACCCGACCAGGAGAGATCCCCAGTGTCCAGCGCGCGTGGAAGGGGAGAGGACGAGCAGGGAGAGATTTGGGAGCGATGAGCAGCTTTGATCAGCTCCAAGCAGTGCCTGGATCTTTTCTCGTTTGGCAGCCCCTGATAAGCACTGCAGACCAATTTAACGCTGGGCTCCACCGTGCTGGGTGTTGCTGCTTCCTCCCCTCTCCCATCCCAGCATTGCTAGGCAACCCCCAGCCTTGGCAGGAGCACTCTGTGTACAACACCTTCTCCAGCAACACAAGAAATCCCTTTTTTAGAGGCAAAAATGCCATTTAAAAAGAAGTTGCACCTCCTAAAGTAGTGCTTGGCATTCTTCTGAAGTGACACATTCTGAAGAAATTTCGTATTAGAGGGGTTTTTTTGTAAATGCTAATCTGAATGAATTTTAATTTTTTACAGTTACCTTTTCAGAAATAATTTAATAGGCGTAACCTTTACTTCCAAAGGCACTGCTGAATCAATATGGGAGAAATGTCGTCCCTAAAAGCTTTCCTTCCATATGGTTACAGCAAATCTCTCTGAGAGTGCTGCAATTACGTTTTCTAAGCTTTGGGTTAATAACAGAATAAACCAAGATTGGTAACACGAGGTGGGTAAGGTTGAGGTTTGGGGCACGGAGGAACAGGGTTGGGATCATGGAATGGTTTGGGTTGGGAGAAACCTTAAAATCCATCCGGATCCAGCCCCTGCCATGGCAGGGACACCTCCCCTGGCCAGGGAAACGCTGCAGGGCCGGGTTTAGCCCAGAGGTGGGGGTGCCCCAAACATCTGGACCCCAAAAACCAGCGTGGTGCAGGCAGGGAAGGGTCCAGGTGTTCCCAAAGTGCCAGAAGGGTCCTCAAAATGGGCACAAAAATGCAGAGAGAGGCAGCACTGGAGGGAGTTCTCTCCCCGTGATCCGTATCCACCGCCAGGAATTAGTCTGGAACTTTCCCTCAGCCTGTTGGGGTTTTTGGATTAATATGCAGTGCCCTCATTTCTGGAGTCCAGTCTGGGGCACAGCCGGGTCCTGCTGCCCTGGGGGCTCCAGCTGGGGACAACTGCGGCGGGATTTGTGCCAAAAACGAGGCCTTTGGTTAAAGGGGGGCTCCGGGGCCTCACTGCACTGCAGGGCTCTGTCCCTCTCCATCCTTCCACTGCTTGTGTGGCACCGAAATTCTGAATTGTGTGCAAGTGGTGAAAAACAGCAACAAGAGGCCCAGGCTGGAGGAGGTTTGGTGCTGGATGAAGGGGAAGTGTCTGAGCACCTGCATTGGCTCCTGGCAGAGGGGCTGCGGTGGCACGCAGGGGTGCCCAAGGCAGGGACCGTGACGAGCACAGAGCCCAACTTTTCACCATCTCGGTTTTATAGGAGGGGAATAAAAACCTCAGAGCAGCCCAGAAGTGTGTGAGGGCCTGAGGAGCAGCAGGAGAGGGAGGGTTTTGCAGGACACTGCTGCTGCCTGGGAGCGCCTGGGAGGCTTTGCCTGGGGCGGCCCTGCGGGGTTTGTGCCTCTGCTTTTCCTGTTCATTCCCAAACGTGGCAGAGCAGGCACTTTGTTCTCCCGAGGGAGAGCCGAGCTCGGATGCTCTGGATGGGAGCGTGGTAATTCGGGGCTCAGCCCCCCTCAGCTGCACCGGGCACCCCAGAACCCGCACAGACCTTTCAGGGTTCGGCACAGGCTCAGCCCCGCTCGCTGAGCTCCCTTGTCTGATAACTGGAAGGATTACAGCAATAACTGCTGTCAGTGTTTTTCTCATTTAAACAAATAAAGCTGACAAACGCTGAAGTTCTCTGCAGCTCTGTTATGTTTAGTACAGGGAGAGCAATTATTCATCTGCTGCCAGCGTCGGCTGCGTGCAGCTCGCAGCCAGCAGGGCCCATTAGCATATCAGTGCCACAGCCAGCACTTGATATTCTGCACGGCTCTACTGTAAAACAAAAGATGATGGTTCTAATTTGCACAATAATTTAAAGGGTTGGGCTCGCAGTGCTGATTAGGGTTGGTGGAGTCGCAGGTAAAATGCTGCCGTTGTTTATGAGGTGCCTGGTTTCACTGGCACGGGTTTTTCACCCGCTGTCCTCCCCATGAAGGATTTTCCCGGCGTTTCTCGAGCTGCAGAGGGCAGGCGGAGGTGTTTGCTGGTGAAATACAGGGGTGATAAATGACGAATATTCCTCTCCTCCCAACAGGTTTGCTTTCTGTAGTCGTTCCTGAAACAAATGAAAATAGCTGTGCTTTCTTCATAAACAAAGCACAACTTCCCCCAAAGACCCCGGGATCTCCAGAGGTCCCGTCCAACCCCGGCAATTCCGAGATTCTGCAGTTTTGGATGCATTTATTTTGTCTGTGGGTAAATTGGGAGGCCTTTAAGAGGCCCTGAATTCCTACCTGGCCCATTCTCAAAACGCTGAACCACCAGCTTCCCCAAAGCCCGTGCTCTTTGTTTGCCACATTAAATACAGGCTGATTTATAGATTAATTAAATGCCGCGTCAATGAAAGGAAGAGCCGGGCTGGAGAATATTCCACCTTAATAAATCTGGAGCTGTAAATGCCTGAATTCACTGACGCCTGCTCAGAAATTTGCAGCGCCCAGGAGCCAAGAAATGGCTTCAGCTTCTCCAAAATTCATCATCAAGTGATGATTTTTTGTTTGGTGTCAGAATCCTGTCGCTGCGAGCAGGGGCTGTGCTGGGGGAGCTCCCACACCTCTGCCTCCCTTTGCTGCTTCCCAAAACCCCCAGAGCAGCTGGGGAGCGGAGGGAGCAGGACCTGGGCGTGTGAGTGGGGTCAGCACAGCTCGGGATAATCCAGGGAGGGATTTCCCCCCGGGAAGCTGCTCCTTGGAGGTGGGAATGGCTGGTGGGACCCCAAACCCTCAGCCAGGGCAGCCCTGCTCTGTCAGCAGCACTCAGATCCCCTCTGAGGGAACTCACTGGAGCTTCTCTTACCTAAAACCTGCACTGATCTCTCAGCAAAACATTTTTGTGCCAGAATCCGAGGATTTATGGCAGACAGAGCCGGGATGGTTCCGTGGAGGGGGTGCATTTTCCTGGCAGGGGCTCTGGCAGAGCCTTTGTTCCTCAGGGTTTGTTGTCACCGTGTCAGGAAATAAAGGGAGGCCTTGTAAACAGTTTTGTTAAAAACGGCGTCAACACGGGGAGAACAAAATGCAAATAAAGGCAGCCAGGAAAGCTGTGTTTGTTTGTTGCAGGGGGAATAAATGTTTGAGGGACTGAAGGGATTCTGGAGACAACTCGGGGAGCTGTCAAGGGTTTGTCCCTGTCTTTGGGCTTCATTGTAAGCCAGGCTTAATGAAAAGGAGTAAAAATCCCCTTTTGCTGTTGCTGGAAAAGTATCAAATATTTTGTATTTTTTATAGAATTTTAAGCTTGTCTGAGCTTCCCCTCTGTGGAGCAGCCCCAGTGAACCCCGTCCCTGCTCCTGCCAGAGGAGCACATTGACTTCCCTTTGAGGAGCGGATGCCCAGCTGTTAATGATGCCTGAGATTAAGTGGAAGCCAATTTTTATGGAGTTCTGGTTTAGAATTCTTGCTGCTTTATAAACTCCACAGGCATGAAATACGGTGAGACTGGGTTTGCCTCCATTTCCAGCGGAGGGGAAATAACTGCCTGGGGACTGCACCGGAGGAGAGAGGAGGAAGAACAAGGCCTGAATGTTTTTTATTTTCATTTAATGCTTTCCTGACTCTTCCCAATGGTTCCCAGCGCCTCTGAGCCCGGGTTTGGATTGGGTTTCCTCCCCCAAGGCTGTCCTGCCGAGGTGGCTGCAGGTCTGGGGAATGTCCCGGGGGGCAGCACCAAAGGTGCGTGAGGCTCTGGGGCTCTGGGATTTACCTGCAGGCTGTGTCCAAGGGAAACGCTCCCGCCCTGCAGGGCCACGGTGCCCAGCTCCCCCCGTGCCCCAGGGAGGTCTGCAAGGGCACGGAGGTGCCAGACTGAGACGTTTTTATTGCGTGTGATTGAATCCCAGACAGACGTCCTGGCCAAGGAGGCACCGGAGACGAGGATTCCGAGGGAGGCACTGAGTGCTGCCCCAGTGTCATTCCTGGAACTCGGGGCAGTACGACCTGCTCATCTTACAGCATTTAATTAGTGGCAGTACATTAGCGTGCGAGTAATTACAGCTTAGCCCTGATTGAGAACCTTGTTTTGCTGATGAAAAGGACAGGTTTGGGTCCCCTCAGCCTCACCCCACTGCCAGTCCCTGCTGATCCTCTGCCTCTCCCCGCTCAGGGCTGAAGGTCCGGGAGGTTTCCATCAACGTGACGAGGCAGCAGGTGGAGGATTTCCATGGCCCCGAGGATTACTGGTGCCAGTGCGTGGCCTGGAGCCACCTGGGCACCTCCAAGAGCAGAAAGGCGTCCGTGCGCATCGCTTGTGAGTAATCCTGCTTTTCCGGGGGTTCAGGGGTGGGAACGCTGGGGTTGGGGTTAAATGTCCGTGGATGTGGTCAGGCACCTCTGTCTGTACGAACCCTCCCCCACGAGGCACTGCAGGAACACCCCAGGAAGCCGCAGGTGTCAGTAGAGGAAAAAATATCCCTCCTCTCTCGGGACAAACCCATCCCAGAGAGAGCCGAGGCTGCCTTGGGAATCTTGGCGTTCCTGCAGGGCCCTGAGCTGGTGTTGGCTGGGAACAAGTGGGGGAGCTGCTGTCCACGGAGACTTTTAGGGAAGGGGGATGATCTTCCCCTTGGGATGTCCCTGATGTGCTGTGGTGCCATCGCTCACCACCCACGGACCCTGCGGGGAGCTGCAGAAAGGGGAGAGGCACCCAGAGACAGCCCCAAACACAGCTGCCCCCGGGAGCCTGTGGGGCTGCTCCACGCCTCATCCCATTCTGACCTTGGAATCAGGCCTGGGATGCTTTCCTGGCAGAACCAGAGCCTGACACCAGCAGAGAATTCAGGGATTGCTTCCCCCGGGCTGTGGTGAACCCTTTAACCCCCAGCTCAGGTCTCTCCATCCTGGGAAGGGAGGTACAGCCTGCAAAGAGCTGGGAGAAACTGGGAGAGGAGGGCAGGAGCACAGGGAGAAGCCCTGAAGGGAGACTTTCCAGGGAGCGTTCCAGCAGTGCTTGACAACATGAAATGGTGTCTTTTAACAGGACAAACATTTAACGGGGTAAAACAAACATTTGTCAGAAGTAAAAGGACAGTGCAAGGAAACCTTCATTTCATGAACGGCGGATTTTTTTGTTGGCTGATTCAGTCTGAATGTCTAAATACGTGTAAATTCAATTTTTTATTTCACTGCATTAACTGTCATAACACTGAGCTAATAATTCCCCTGCACTGCCGAGCTGAAAGGACCTTTATCTGAATTGAATTTTTATTGACTTTTCTCCGCGCTGTGATTTCCCAGCCCCACAAAATGGCAATTTGAGCCAAGCTCAGCGTGAGCAGGAGCAGGAGGAGCCATGTGCTGGGGCTTTTAAACCCCTCACTGTGGGACCAGCTCTTCTTCCCAGTGCCCCTGAGACCCCATTATAACCCCACGCTGCTCTGGAGAGGTTCTTCAGCTCAGCCCGGAGCGTTCTGAGGGTGCCTGGAGGCTTTGTGTGGGAGCTGAGCTCCTCTCTGCCCGTTCCTGTGCTGCTCCTGCTCAGAGCCGAGGTTTGGATGGGAAAAGCAGCAATTCCGGGGGCAGAGGTGAAGGGGCTCCTCAGGCACAGCAGGAGCTGCAGCGGGAACATCCTGGGGCACGGATTTACGGCTTCGGGAACGACACCCTGGGGAGGATCAGGGATGAGGCCCTGCAGTGCAGCCTGTGGCAGAACCCAGAACGTTCTCACAGCGCCTCTGGGACGAGCACTGAGGAGCCGGCGACTCCATCCCCTTTTGGTTTTGATTTTGCACTTAAATCCCGGAGTTTCTGAACTGTGAGTCGACTGCACAGTGTTGCAGCACTTTCTATTTCTCCGAAGAAGCAGGTGAGTATTTCTTTGTGATAGCAGGGAAGGCAGAGCAAACAGATCCTGCCCCGTTTTTCATCCTAATAAAGGCATTTGTAGGCACAAGTGCAGCCCGGCTGTTAATGAATGCCTTTCTAAAGAGCGCTGGAAAGAGACTGGTTATCTGGGGGGAAACATCGGCACTAACAAAGAGTCGTGGAAAGGAGAGTGCAGGCACCGGGAGTGGCTTTGTGCAGCCAGCAGCTGCCTCGGTGAGTCCCAGTGCCTTTGGGGAAATGCCTGGGAGCGCTGGGGAGGCGCTGCAGGGCCGGGGCTCCATTCCATCAGGAGTGAGCAAGGCAGGGAGCTGAGCCAGGAGATCCCCAGTGTGGAGCCCGAGGCGGTGGGGACACGATGAGAGCTCCTAATGGAGCCCCCTCGAGCAGCAAGGCACATTCCCGAGGGCTTGCTCTGCTTTCACAGCAAGGAGACTCCGCAGATTCCTGGGCGTGTCCGGGATCCAGCGATCCCAGCTGGATCCAGCTCATCCCAGCTGGATCCAGCCCTCTGTGTGTCTGTTTGGCCTGCCCAGACACCCCGAGGTGCTGCAGCGGCTCTGAGACATTCCTGAACCTCGGTTATCACCCGGAGCGGAGCCGTTTGTCCCCAGCGGGGAGTCAGGGCACAGTTGGGCCTGCTGATCCCGAAGGGCTTTTCCAGCCTACTTCATTCTGTGATTCTGGGAATTGCAGCCCCTTCCCCCCCTCTCCCTGCAGCTTTGGGTGCGAGATCTGACCAGCTCAGGGTATGGGACACTGCTCTGAGCAGGCCAGGCTGGGGTTCACCCACCCATGGGATCCCACATCGTTCCTGCATCGAACTCTCCCGCTCTGGGAAGCTCTGGAGCTGGGATGCACGGCTGGAACCCCGGGGCGCGGGGTTCTGGCACTGGTTGTGTCCAGCACAGATGGGCTTGGAGAGTGGAGAAACGGGAACGCAGCTGGATGTGATGGGATCCAGGGATCCAGGAGAGTGGCTCAGCCTGCAGCCCCCACGGAGCTTTGGGGCAGGAATGCCAGTTTTGATGAATTCTTGCAATTCTTCCAACCCCGCAGATCTCCGGAAGAACTTCGAGCAAGACCCCCAGGGGAAGGAGGTTCCCATCGAGGGGATGATTGTCCTGCACTGCCGGCCCCCCGAGGGCGTCCCCGCGGCCGAGGTGAGGCTTGGGATGGGCACGGGGCACAGGGAAAAGCTTTGGGATGGGGCAAGCAAAGGGCTCAGCTCCCATGGGGTGCTGGAGGTGTTGGTCCCAGTGCTCTTCTCCCCCAGAACACCTCACGTGTCCTTTTTTAATTCTCTGGGTTTTCAAAAGCATGGCTCTTTATCCAAATTCTGGACTGTTTGCTGAGAAATTCTGGTTTTCAGGCAATTTTCACGTCTTGTGCTTCCAAACAGAAAGCAGATTGTTGCATATTTTCCCAGGAATTACTTTTCTCCTTGAAAAACAAGACAGAGAAAAAGGCAAACCTAAAAATATTATGATAAATGGTTGCTGGGGAGAGAAAATCTGCTGCAAGTAATAATTCGGTGGGGTTTGGCTTAGCTTGAAAAAGGGTTTTTGTGACAAGAGCTGGATCTTAACAGGAAAACAACGGGGATGCCTTAAAATGGCAATAACCAGGCTGCTCCTGGAGGGAGAGGTTCGAAGTGGGTCGTGTTTAAAAATCTGCTGCAGGGGCTGCAAGAAACCCAGGGAAACGTTGCATTTCCGACTGCACCCTGCAGTTCTCCCCAGCACCTCCCGGGGATGAGACCAGGGGTCCCTCAGGAGTTGGTTTTGCCCCTGATCCCCACCGTGGCCGGGGTTGGGAATAATGGGAGGAAGAAAAGGAAAATGAACTCGAGGGAAATGTGTGCTTTTAGTTAATGGGAAGGGTCTGGAGCAGCTGTCCCTGGAAACAAAGAGGGGAAACGCAGAGACACCAGCAGTGGGGCACAAGTGCTAAAGGAGAGGAAAAGGAGGCAGAAATGGGCTCAGTGAGTGGCTGGGTGGGGATCCAGGTTTCTGGTGTGCGTTACTCTGTCAGTCCCATTTCTGCTCCCACCTTCTCCTCGGCTCCGGGGTATTTTCACTCGTTACCAGAAAAATGGATGTTGCATTACAGAGAATTGCCAGAATTGCTGAATGTGTGCTCTGGAAAATGGATCTGTTTTGTAGACAAAGCAAACCTCCAAAGGTCTGCCTCCCCAAACAGCCTTGCTCTGTTTGAATTTTACTGAGAATTTCAGAGTTCTCTGAGCTGGCAGCTTTACATTCCCCAGTTAAACGGGGACTTCTGTGGAAGGCAGGAATTATGTCCGATGAAAACCTGACATCTTAATTGCTTGCTCCAGATAAAAATGGTGGGGTTCCCAATGAACCCTGATTTACTGCTGTTGACAGTAAAGTTGTTATTGCTGCTAATAAAGCTGATAAATCTCACCAGGTCAGATTTGCTTTGGCCAATAAAATGTCCCATAAAGGCTCAGGCTAATTCTGGGCTCATCGAGGTAAAGAGTCTGCTGGAAGTAATTCAGTGTCTTTGGAAAGTGGGTTAAACCAGTTAAAGCAGGCCTGGCTCTGGGCTGGGGGGATAAACTCGGCTTTATTTCCAAGTTTAAGGACAGCCTGCCCTGTTTAACTCACGGCTGAGGAATAACTGAGCCTGCAAGGCTCCCTCAGCGATTGTTCCGTGGGTGCTGAGCAGCGCTGAGGGTTTCAAACCCCAGAGCTGGCAGCGACTCCCTGGTTCCCATCCAAGAATTTATTTCATTAGAGTTTGGATGCAGCCCTGGATGGAAACATTAGGCTGGAAATAACTCCGGACAAAGGAGCTCATCTCGTGTTTCATTAGAGGCAGAGTGGGTGCTGATTGGGGCATTGTCGGTGTCTGTTCAACCCACGAGAACTTGGAAACGAGGAGGAGGCTCCAGCCCCTTCCCTGCTCCGAGCCAGAGCCTCTCCTTTGGGGAGAGTTTGGTTATTCCGAGTGCAGAGCTCCAGGGGCATTGATGGAGTTTGGTTATTCCCAGTGCAGAGCCCCAGGAGCATTTCTGGAGTTTGGTTATTCCGAGTGCTGAGCTCCAGGAGCATTGATGGAGTTTGGTTATTCTGAGTGCAGAGCTCCAGGAGCATTGATGGAGTTTGGTTATTCCCAGTGCAGAGCTCCAGGAGCATTGATGGAGTTTGGTTATTCCAAGTGCCAAGCTCCAGGAGCGCTGTTTTCCCAAAATCCAAGCACATTCCCTGTGCTGGCCACCGCCCCTTGTGAACCCATTCCTGGCCGTGGCTGGGGAGGGCTCTGAGCGTTCCCTGCAGTTCAGACACTTCACCCCTGGAGTGAAACCCCAGCTCAGCCCAGTTAGTTATAGGAACCAGCCCCATTACCAGGGATAGAAATCTTCTTCCCTGGAATTGTTCTTTCTGGAGCCTGGAGGTGCTGAAACTCCCTTAAACCTAAGGCCAGAAGCATTAAAACTGATTGTTCCTGACCTTCCCCACAGCTTGATGTGAAAATTCCTGTCATCAGCCCTGAAGGTGTGGAAGGCAGGGATATATTCTAGTGATGGCTGGCACAGTTTCCTTGGAATTACCTTGGAATTACTTCCCCAGGAGGGAGAACCTCTCTTTCCACTGCTCCTCTCCACGTTTCTGGCCACTGCTCAGATCCTCTCAGCTGGTGCCGATGTTTCCTTGGCCAGGACCCAGTGAGTGGCTCCCAGCAGCTCTTAGTGCTGCTTAGGAAGCATTTCCTCCTCTGCCAGAGGTGCTGATGCCGCTGTGTGCCCTCGGGCCACCCCTCCCCGTGCCTTTGTGCGGGAAAGGGAATTCACCCGAGCCGCAGCATCGGGGTTGCACAGGGCAGTGGTGCCCCTCTGTGCCAATCCCATTGTTCAGTTCCTTATCTGTGGGGTGGCGCAGCAGGGATGGATCACACGGGGATCCAAACCAGAGCTCCCAGGGAGGGGTCTTTAGGGTGAATTCCTGTAAATGAATTTTGTTGGGAGTGGTGTCTGTTCCTGCCATCTGTTACAGAAGGAGAGAGGCTCCCAGCAGCAATGGGAACACCCAGATTAAGTTTGCTTTCACATGTGTTCATTTCTGCACACAACAAGTGGAAAATCAGTTGGGAGAATAAGGATTAAAGGGCTGGATCCACAGTCTGAGCGTGTCTGAAGTGAAAATGGCTTAAAACTCAGCTTGTGGAAATGAATTTCCCAGCAATGGCAGCTCGTGTGACTCTGAAGCTGCTCTGCTCACACAGTTCCGTTTGGTGAATGGTCTTTAAGCTGAGTAACACAGCAGTGAGAGCAAAATCCAGGGATTACAAACAGGGAGCAGCAAAATTCCAATTCAGCTCTTCCAGGGCTGCCTCGGGAGCCCCAGCCCCTGCTGGGGAAGCTCTGGGTGCAGCTGCCCTGGCTCCCTCGGCAGCCCAGGCCAGCTGCTCCTGCTGGCCATGCCTGGAGACAGAGGCTGAGCAAGGAGCAGCTCCCTGAGCCTGCAGCCCCTTTCCAGGAATTGGATTGCACTGTTCATGGAGCCAAAGTCCCTCTCTTGTGCTGGAACTCCGTGGATGTGCCTGGGTTTGGGAACAACAGATCCTCCTGTGGCAGCAGCAGTGCAGAGAACCGAGTTAACCGAGGGCTTCCCTCGTGTTTTATCCCTTCAAATGTTTGGGAATGATGAAACCATTCTGAATGCAGGGACAGGCCCCTCCCTCTAAGTGACAATCCCAGGTACCACAGCCTGGAGCACCTGGGTCTGCTCCCGAAGCTGCTGCTGTTCCTGGGCAGGTGCAGCTCAGCTGCCCTCAGCCTCTCTGCAGCCCGCCCTGGATTTCTTTCTGCCTCTGCTCTCTTTGGGAACCGGTTTCCCATCTCCAGAGTTCTCCTCTGCAAAGCAGGGAGAGAGGGCTTTGGGGGCACCCTGGCTGCATCACCACAGCAGTAAGAGAGGAAGAAAACCCAAATCCCAGTGCTGGGCAGGCTGGAAAAAGCTTTTAAATCCTCTTCTCATGCATTTACATAGCAAGCAGAGAGAGCTGGTGAGCAGCTGTGCTTGCAGGCATCAGCACCCAACCCAAATAAATTCAGTTTTTATGAGTTAACCATCGAAATGAAAAAGAAAATTCAGCATTTAAATAGAGCAGCTGAAAATCCCCTGCTGTGGCAAATGTTGATTCAACCCTCGCAGTCTCTGCTGGCACGGGCTCGGTGGGACCGGAGCCATTCCTTTCACTGCTGATGTGGAGTTGGCCCGGGGAGGAGTCAGCTCTGGGTTCCAGTCCCTCAGCAGCCCCTCCCCAGGGGGATATTTAGGAATTGTGTGCAGGAATTGTGTCCTGCGGCTCGGGGCGGGCTCCTGAGGGCCGGGGGGACCCTCAGGGATGCAGGTGGGGACCTGGCCTTGGCCCTCTGGGCCCGACTGCCTCCCTGGGGACGTTTCACTCCACAGGGCTCAGAGGAAACGATTCTGATTTTGTCACTGCTGAGAATGAGCGGGAAGGGAGGGAAGCTCCCTGAGAAACGTGGCCTGGAATGCTGATTGTGCCAGAGCCACGGCTCGGCCTCGCACTGAGGGGCTCTCTCTGCCCAGGCCGAGCTCGCTGTCCGCGCGCGGCCGGAGCTTTGGGGAGCTTTGGGGAGCTTTGGGGAGCTTTGGGGAGCTTTGGGAAGGAGCCTGGGAAGGGAGGAGCGGCTCCTCTGTCAGAAGGACATTTTTAAAGCCCTGTGTTTGCCAGGGACACCACACACGGGGCATCTCCTCCAGGGGCAGCTCTCCCTTAGCGCCTGCCCTCACACATCGCTCTGGTACCAGGGAGCAACCTTCGCTCAGCCCAAACGGGTGCCTTCACTCAGCATTAACAGAGCATCGAGCTACTGGGGTGAAACGCTGCTCACCCTCTGGCTGTGCTGGATTTTTGGTGTTTGCTGTGTGCCGTGGTTTGCAGTTGTTTATGGTGGCTGTGTGAGTCTGGGTCATTACTCTGTGTCACTCCCTCAGCAGCTCCTCAGCTCCAAGGAGCCCCACGCTGCTTTTAGATGACTTTTAGGGCATGTCCTTAACCTCTAGCCTGGCATAAAACGCCCCCTGTGTTCAGCTCCCGGACCCTGAGTGTGGCTGATAAATGGCCCCATTCAGCTCGGGGGATGTGAGAGGGAAACCGGGGCAAACAAGGCCCAGCGGGGCCCAGCCAGGGCAGAGGGGACCCGTGGGGAGTCCCCGCAGGGCTCAGAGCTCTCCCTGTTTGCTCCCCGAGGTCTCCTCTTCGCTCATCCCAGTCCTGATCAGGTTTATCAAGGGGCAGTTGTGCACCCTGCAGGCAGGACCTCAGGCCATGGGTCCCCCAGCGAGTGGCACGGGTTGGGTTTGCCTCCTGTTCGTGGAACTCTGACCCCTTCATAGGCACTGCTCCGTTCTGTACAGCACAATACAGACACAGAGCTGTTGTTCCTTCTCTTTCGTTCTCTCCTCAAGTGAATTCCAGGACACATCCTTTCCTTTCCTTCTTAGCTGACCTTTTAGTCTCTCTTTAAATAGGTTTTCTCCAGTCTGTGCCCTCCTCAGTTTCTTGAAACTCTTCATTTTTTGGGGTGGGGAAGAAGACAGAAGAAAGACTCAAGTGGGGTTTTGCCATCGATGCCACGTGTTGCCTGGTGAGAAGAGTTTTGGGTGTTCCCATGTATGTAAAGTCCTGCAACCCTTCCCTTGCAGGGTCACAGAGACCCTTGAAGGAGTTCTCACCCCTGAGGCAGCCAGGTGAGGTCACCCAGCTGGTCCTCAGAGCTCTCAGCTTTAAATCCATCCCCCAAGTGCAGTGGAGAATGAGGCTGTGAGTTCCTAAATGGGAACAAAGCCCTCACCCCTGAGAAATCCCCGTTGTCTGTGATGTTCTGTGTCCCAGCCCTGCCCGAGCTGCTCATTCCCATTTCCCGACTGTCCAAAGCAGCTTTGGAGGGATTTCACATCCCTGATGCTGGCTGCTGACCCCACTCAGCCCTCCGTGCCCCCCCGTGCTCTGCCAAAGGCGTTCTCCCCTCCGAGCCGCGGGCACTCGGAGCAGAGCGGGAGCGGGTGACACGGGCGTTGCCCTGCAGTGAGGAGCGGGGACAGCTCCGGTCTGTCACCCCGGTCTGTCACCCTGTGCGGCTCTGAGCAGCTCAGGAGGGCTCAGGGTGACTGACAGCTCCTGCAGCACTCAGCAAACACCACGGATTCCACCCTCCCCGCTGCTTCCCCGGCGGTAATTCCTTCCCACTGCCTGCTCCTCCCAGCCCCTGGGCTGGTGTCGAAGCAGGGCTGAGCTGTAACCTGCAAAATCCTTGGTCAACACCCATTTAATGAAGTTTGGGATAATCTCTGGGCTGTGTGTTCGGCCTTAGTAGTGCCTCAGAGTGTAAAATATTAATTCTTTTTGGTACAGGAGCAAAAAACTCAAAGTGCTTTAGTAGCTGGTAATCCTTCAGCCAGGTGTCGTGGGGCGCCGGGGGAGTGTCACTGCTGCCTCCTCCGTGCTGACAGATGGGCTTTGGGTTTCTCAGCTGTCAGGGCTTGTTCCTGGTTCATTCAGTGGGCTTGAAAATCGGGTTTTTTAATGTTTCCTGGGTTGGACAGGGCGCTGACATTCCTGCAGCGGAGTGAAGCTCCAGGAGTCGCTGGTGTCCCTCGGTGAGGCCTGGGTTTGGTGTGCGAAGGGGACATCTTAAATCTGCAGGTGTGGGACCGAGAGAGCTGCGAGACGGGGCTAAAGCTGCCCCGGGGGGTCATAAATCCTGTCACCACTGCTCTGTCCTGTCCCCTGGAAACGTCACTGCCCTGGGATTGAGGTGCCACAGAAGCCTTATATTAGAGATAAATGTTTATAAACCTCAGGCTTTCAAACAAATGAACCCAAACCCAACCTTTGGCTTGCTGGACTCTGCTTATCTTTACCTGAGCGATGCTGAGGGGCTCAAGCCCTGCAGGGAGGAGCTGGGGGAGCCAATTCCCACCTGGAAGTGCTGGGATGGAGAGGGGGAGCGGCAGCCAAGCCCATTGTGAGGCACGGGGTGCAAACCTGAGCCTTAAAATTCGCCTTAAATCCCTTTCTTATGGATGAACACTCAGACCAAATCTGATATTTGAGCATTAGCAGGCGCTCGCAGCTCTCCCCGCTCCTCCTGTCTGCTCTGCTTGTGGTGGAGTTTTCTCGAGTTTCGGGTTCTTTTTGTTTGCTTGTGGTTTGTTTTGGGTTTGGGTTTCTTTTGTAATAAAAGGGCAGCTGTTGTGCTAAACGATTACTGATAGTTTACTGTTACTGAACTGTTACTGCTGAGTGCTCTGCAGAGGTTTGTGGAATACTCTAAAATATCTTTATCACATAATATATGCATATATTTAAGATTTAAATGTGCTGTATCCAGTGCTGCTTTTTCAAATGTTTAACACAGATTTTGACATTTTAATGGAGTGCTGTAGATGTTCCCAGGAATATCTGCCTGAGTTCCAAGGGTTTATTTACCGCCGGGGCTTTTAATGGAAATGTGAAATCATTTCTCTTCTGGGCAGCACGCATTCCACTGCAAGCACATCAACACAACGCGAAACCCACATAAAACTCAAAAGCTGCAAGGATTCCAAAAGCAGCCAGAGCCTGTTTTACATAGGTTTGTGTATTTATGGGGCTGGCACACGCTCACTAAAACGGGACGTGGCAGGATAATGGGGCTGTAGTAAAACACCACCAAAGCAGGCTGAGAGTTACAGCCTGCCATGAATCCCGGTGCAGCTACAGGGAGCAGAGCGTGATTGCTCAGTGCAAACAGCCTGCATTTGTACAGGTGCTTATAGATCCTGGCTCTGCAATAGCAATATTTGCTTTACTTTTAAGGGATATTAGTTACAAGTACAATAAATGTGTTTCATTTCTCACTGGAGATATTTCACTCTCAGGACGCAGCCCGGGTATGTGCAGTGTCTCATTTGTGATTGATCTGGTATTTAGATGGAGATTTTTAGCTGCTTTTAAGAGCAAATTCATAATTTTTATGGTTTCCCATCCAGCAAAGGTTGAGAGCTGTCATGGCTCATACAGGACATGCTGGTCTGGACTGATTTTATTTTGTCTAATGACAAATGTCAGCCTCTTTATTCTGTAAAACCTGGGCTCAGTTAAAGCTGTTTTGTTTGAGCTGTTTGTTGTGGACAGCACAGAACCGGACTCCACATTCCGTTTATTTAACGTGCTGTTACATCTTCAGCCACACCTTGCCCGCCCTCCCCTGCTGCTCCCAGTAATCCTGCTCTGTGATTCATCCCGGCAGCAGGGGGGTTTGAGGTGGTTTGAGCTCCAGGAGTGGTCAGGACTCCGTGGGATCGAGGGCAGAGCTGCTCCTTCATCCTGGAGCTGCTCCTTCATCCTGGAGCTGCTCCTTCATCCTGGAGCTGCTCCTTCATCCTGGAGCTGCTCCAGCCTTTCCCCTCCCATCCCTGGGGTTGCTCCAGTGCCACCCCAGTGCCCGGCTGGAGGCTCTGGACTCTTCCCTGTCCGGCCACTGCCCTGGCTGAACGTGTGAAATCTGTCACTCCATTTGTCCCCTCTGTCCCTGCACCCGGATCGGCGGCACTTCCAGCCCTGCTCCCGTCCCCTCCGCAGCATCCCCGGGTGCCTCTCCTGCCGGTTCTGTCCATTTGGCAGCCCTGGGGAGCCCCTCGGCCCCTGCCCAGCTCCCCTTCACAGCATCCCCAGGTGCCTCTCCTGCCAGTTCTGTCCATTTGGCAGCCCTGGGGAGCCCCTCGGCCCCTGCCCAGCTCCCCTTCACAGCATCCCCGGGTGCCTCTCCTGCCGGTTCTGTCCATTTGGCAGCCCTGGGGAGCCCTTCAGCCCCTGCCCAGCTCCCCTTCCCAGCACGCAGCCCTCGGGTGCTGTCTCCACCGAGGGGCTGTGCTGCCTCTCCGGCGGGCGGGGGAGCTGTGGACGGGCTTTTCTTCCAGCAGAAAAATGTTTGTTTTCCTTCCGAGATTTGGCTCGTTGTGAATAAATCAATACAGCCAGGAGGTAGCGAGGTCATGAAATAGAAATGCTGGAGCAAAGCACTTCTGAATTAGATTGCTAAACTGAAAAGAAAAAAGAAGGGAGATAACTTTGTAGTTCCCCTGAATAGATAATTCCTTTTTATACAGACATGTGCTCTGGGGCTTCTCTGGGTTTGATGTGCTGCTGTGCAGTGGTGTCTGTTTTTCCTGGCCCTGTTTTCAGAAATGTTTTTAATTTTGAATGCTTGAACATGAAAGGGTAAGTTATGAGACTTTATCATTGTGTTTATAACCATGGGGATGATTGTGTGAGCGAGTCCTGCAGGGATTTGGGAAGTTCACAGGGATGGAGGTGGGGACTGAACAAGCTGGAGGCCCCACCGGTGGCTCTGCACTCAGACTGCTGTGGCACTGAAATGCTTTCATGGTTTGGGGAATGTTCTGCCTCCGGGGACAGAGATCAACACCTTTATTAATTGTAAACAGCATTAAAAGAGAAAGCAGGAAGTCGTGGATCTGGTGCCCGATGCATTCAGCGTTCAGTGACAAGGCAAATGTCACACATTTGCCAACTAACAACTGTGTTTCTGTAGAGTTTGGGTTTAAATACTCCAATGTGTACAAAAAGAGGATTCTTTAATAAATCTAAAGGGTGGTCAGTGACTTTTCAGGGCCCTCCCAACCCAGGCTGTTGTGTGACTCCTGTAAGATCTCAGTTACATTCTTGAATTCATCTGAAGGCTGCTAACAAAAAGGAACATCATCAGGTATTAATGATCCCCCAGAACTCGTGAGAACAGTGAAATTACAGCCTTGGAAGGATTTGGTTTCAATTACTGAGAGCTTCCTGTGATGATTTCCTTATCTCCAAGCATTTCCCATATAGATGTGATCCTGCCTATCAGGACACCACGTTAGCAAAACCCTGCAAACACCAACGGCCTTATCTGCAAAGGCTTTTTCAGTGTCAGCAGCACTTTAATTTCTGTCTGAACGTCTGTGCACTGAGAGCCAGTTTAGAGTGAGATCCATGGATTTCTCTGTATCCTTCAATGTGGGGGGAATTCCGGAAAACAAAAGTCCTGGCTCAGCTGCTCACCTGCATTGCTGAGCTTGGTAGGGACCAGGGTTTGATCAGGCCGTGTGTGTGCCCTGTCCCACTGGGAAACTCCCACCCCAGCCCCCCCCGATGACCTTTGGGGTTATTAATGCTGATTTGTTCATCATTTGTGCATGGAGCTAAAAAACCAGCGCTCCAACTAACGGTAGACACTTACTCCTCCAAAAATAGGCATAAAGATAAACTTATTTGGGATCTGATGATGTCTTTACCAAGCAGACAAGGTACCATTAGCAGTGGCATTTTTAGCAGTGGCTCTTTATCCCAGAGATCCAAAATAGCCTGGCTGAGTCAGCTCTTGCCCACCTCTACCACTATAAATTGATGCACACGTCCAGGCTGTCACCTCTCCCTTTACGCTGATTCCAGATCTTATTTTACTTATTTTGACTCAGCCCCTCCCATGCCGGCCTGCGCTCCCTCCTCTGGATCTTCCCTCAGTGTCAGGGTTTGCTTGGGGTGGCCAAGCAGGCTGGGCAGAGCTCAGAGCAGGAGCTGTGGCCCGTGGTGGCCACAAGCGAGGATTTCTCCCCTTGCTGGTGGAGGTTTGTGCAGCAAAGCCTCCCTGCCTGCCCTGCAGAGGAGGTAACAACCCAGAAACGGGCACGAGCAGCACCGGGGGTCTCAGCTGATCCCTCTGGCCACCACCAAGCGCATCCCCTCGGAGCAGAGGCTCCTCCGAGCTCCCCCAGCACGGCCCAGGCTGATTTATGGGTTAGTCAGCGTGTCAGAGTCCTGTAATGAGATTATATATTCAATCTAATGAAGGAAAAATATGCTTACCAGCCCGCTGTGACAGTGCTGTGATTAAACGGTTTGGGAACAGGGTTCCCTCAGTGGATTAATTTAAAAAAATGCAGCAGGTAGAGCTGACCTGCTCCGGGTGCTGTGAGGGGCTCGGGAGCAGGATTAATGGCTGGTGATGGTGCTGATAAAACACCAGTAACCAAGGCAGGGAGGGGTGTGCGCAGCCAGCACGCTGCCCTTGGGTTGGTGTGAAACCCCCAAGAGATCTGTGCTGGTGGAGGCTTCCCCTGCTGGTCTGAGGCTCAGGGTAGGAGGGAGGGGAAAGGTGTGACCAAGGCTCTGCCCCTCAGTGCGTCCCTGGAGCGGGGGCACCTTCCCTGCCTGTCCCCACCCTCCTTCCAGCTGCAACTCTGGGCAGCATTTCTCCAGCTTGAATTTTTAGGAGCAGGAGCTCCATGTTAGAGGAAGGTGAGGAGGTTTCTGCTGCTCTGAGAGAACAACATCACCGTGGGCTGTGCTACAAGAACCCTCTGTGCTGCCTGAGTCACCTTCCCCATCTCCGACCCTGGAGCGGTTATCTCGCATCAGGAAGCCCTGATTGTCCCCTGAGGAGGAGCTGGCCCTGCGACTGCCTTACCTGAGACGTGGCTGTGTCTGGGACTGACCACGGGGGAGGCACAGGCGCTGGTTAAAGGGCAGCAGAGGATCATCCAAGGGCAGGGACAGGAGGCCCTTTGTCTGCCGGCCTCCCGCATGGTCACTGTGCCCACACGGACTGGGAGCTGCCCTGGGTGTTAAATCCGGTTGTCATCTCAAACGAGATCACCAAAGAGCCACAAATTCAGTCTCAGGTCTTGGATGTTTGAATGTCCATCAGAGCCACTGGTGAGGAACTCTTAGTGGGTGAGTTGGGATAAGCCTTGTTTTTAAGGGAGAAGAGTTCTCTAACTCCATAATCTGCCCGGGCTGAGGGGTGCTGAGCTGATTTTACTCTGATAATGCCATAAGCTGGTCTGTGATAATTGCTTTCTGTAATTGGAACGAATTTCTGATGATGCTAATTGTGCTGCTGCCACCCAGCTCGGAGGGGCCGAGTTAATCCCTGCCGGCCCCCGGAGCTGCAGATCCTGATGTGATCAGCCCTCCTTGGAAACTGAGCGAGGGGGGGTTCATTCTGAGCAGATTGAATTTCAGCGGGGAAAAAACAGGTATTTCTCTACAAATCTGCAGCATTTTACAGCAGGTTTGAAGTCTGGTTCGAGATCATCAGACTGACTCTTAAAAGGAAAAGGATTTCATTCTGTCAGAAGCGACTGTGTGGCCTCCACTCTGGCACAGTGAGGGAAGGGAGACGCTGAGGGGTTTTGGGTTTGCTCCTCAGACACTGCAGCCCAGACCCCACAGCTCGTTCCAGCGCAGAGACCTTGCAGCTTCTTGGCTGCCTTTATTTCCCCTGCTTGTTTGTGTGTGTTTGTGCGGGGGCTGAAGCTTCCCAGAGGTCACATCCCTGCCGGTGACAAACATCTTTTGTCATCACGACTCCTTTAAATGTATTTTTATCCCATAAATCCGTCCCTTGGTTCTCCATCTTTGAAAGGCTCCATCTGCTGAGGCAGAGCAGGGCACGGCTTTGGATAAACCTGGTTTCCTTCAGGGGAGGGGGGCTGGAATGAGGGGAGCGCTGGCAGTGCCATCCTCCCTCACAAATCAGGGTTTGATCTCACGTCCCGACACTTCGGTGTTTATGTTCCGTCTGTTTAACGTTCTCCCTTCGCTGGGATCATCATTCTTTTAAATGCTCTGCTTTAATGTAAACGTTTTAATGTTTTCTGTTCACCAAACCCTGCACTCCCCGACTCAGCACGCAGAGCATCCGTGTGTGCTCCCTCCTGGAGCAGCCCCGAGGGGGAGGCTGGCAGGAATGGGGACCCTGAACCCCTCTCACCACCCCAAAAACCCCCTGGCCCGAGGAGAGTCAAAATTTATCCACACACGTGTGAAATAATGAACTCGGGGAGCGCCAGCCCTGTTTGTCATTTCCCTGCCCATTCGCTGCACATAAAGTGGGTTCAGCATCGAGCTCCTGTCACTTGATCTATGCCCGTGCGGCTGCTCCGTAATTTAAATTGAATTCCTAATTTCTTTGCTGAAACCCCCTCGCATAATTAGTATTGAGGTTAACTGCAGAAGGGGAACTGAACAGTGAATGGATTAGCTGGTTGTGCTGTGTCTTAGACCACAGGGAAGGGGAGCACACTCCAAGGGACGCTGCTCAGGGAAGGGTTTGGCATGGCTGGAGAAGGCTTGGCATGGCTGGAACGCACTCCGAGGGATGTTGTCCAGGGAAATTTGGCATGGCTAGGTTTAGCACGGCTGCTTGGTCCCTGCTCCTGAGCTGTGCCCAGGCTCCTGCAGGCACAGGGGAAGTGTCCCCTGGCTGGGAGGGAGGGTTGGGTACCGGAGGGCAGAGGGATGGCAGAGGGACCACAGAGCTAAAATCTCTTCCCCATTTTCAGTCTGAAACATGCAGTGCTGCACCTCGCCCTCAGGTAACTCCTCTTTGCAAAGACGTGTCAAATCATGATTTCATTCCACAGCCAGTGTGTAGGATGAGGTGTCCCAGACCTGGAGCCTTTCCCAGGTGAGTTTCCAGCCCTTGGCCGGGACGAGCAGGGCTGGATCCGTCCCAGCAAAGCCGTGAGTGCTGCTGTGGAGGGGAATCTGCTGTCTGGCACCAAACGTAATTGGCTTTGATGGTCAGCGTTTGCAGATTTGTTTAGGAACTGGAAAATGTACAAATTGCAGCCCATCTGCGCAGAGCTGAGTGCTAATGAATGCCTGCAGCTACCACAGCCATAAGCTCATTACCACAAAGTTCCAAGTCCTTCCACAAGTTGCTAAACAAGGTTATTCATCTGAACAGAGTGGAGAAGGGAGTTTGACTGCAGGGCACAGCCAGAGCTCCTCCAGGTCTAGAAAAGCTGTTAAATAGCCCCCCATTCTTTGGTCTTTTAATAGAATCCGTTGATTTTATTTCTATTTTTAATTTTGCACTGCTGTAGCAGCAGCTTGCCATGCCTTAACTATTTTCTGTTAATGTTTGGAGCAGAGAGGTGCCCTGCGGGTGATTCCTGGGTGTGCTCGGAGACGTGGGGTGGTGAGCTAGAGAAGATGGATCGGAGCACGTCGCACACAGCGTTTCAGGGGGTTTATGGACCATGGCAGCAAACACTAATGGCCTCTGTTCTCAGGGAGTTTGTGTCAGATGGGAATCTGTTATGATGACTTGGCTCTTCCTCTGTGTGCCGTGTCAGGCAATTTCGTATCGCTGTTCCTTCTCAAAAAAGTGGAATTAATAATACTTACTCTCTATTTTATAGAACTGGTAGTCGTCCAAGTGTTTGAACATACAGTGCACGCTGCAGCAGGAGCAATATTTAAAAATATTTCTTACTCTCTCTCAGCCGAGATTTTATTCCGTGTTCCTTGCGGAAAAGTCAGCTTCTGTAGGTCACCAGCCAAAGGAAGCATTTCCTCATCCACTTAATGAGGTCATGAGGTGCCCTTGGCCACTTGCACGTTTTCCTGTGCTCCTCCCCCGCCAGGTGGAGTGGCTGAAGAACGAGGAGCCCATCGATTCCAACCTGGACGAGAACATCGACACCAGGGCCGACCACAACCTCATCATCCGCCAGGCGCGCCTGTCCGACTCGGGCAACTACACCTGCATGGCTGCCAACATCGTGGCCAAGAGGAGGAGCCTGTCAGCCACCGTGGTGGTCTATGGTCAGTGGGGAGGGGCTGGGGGCAGAGCAGCTGTGCCGGTGCTGCTGCCCTGCTTTGCTTTGCGCTGTTACTGCTGCCCGGGCTGGGACGTGGCACCCGCAGGATCACCGGGCCGAGCCCGTCCCGCCGGGCTGGGTTTGGGTTCGGGGCCGGGGGGCTCCGGCACGGCCCCCAGCCCCACGGCTGTCGGTGTTTTGCAGTGAACGGGGGCTGGTCCTCCTGGACGGAGTGGTCCAGCTGCAACGCGCGCTGCGGCCGGGGCTGGCAGAAGCGCTCGCGCACCTGCACCAACCCCGCGCCCCTCAACGGGGGAGCCTTCTGCGAGGGCATGTCCGTGCAGAAGGTCACCTGCACCTCCCTCTGCCCCGGTGAGCGCCCGGGGACCGAGGGCTTTGGGGGTTCCGGGGAGCTCCCGGTGGGAAGCGGCTTTGGGGAGCACACCGAGCTCGGGAGGGGAATGGGAAGCGCAGCCGTGTTTGGGCTGCGGGTGTGAGCGCGGTGCCGGGCACCTGCCGAGCGTGTCAGGGCTGGGACGTACTGCCAGAACACTGCCAGAACAGCCACGGGCTCGGGGCAGAAATCAGGGGCCTGGCTGGGGGCCTGGGCTTAGGTTAGAGAGGGGAGCTGATGTTAATAACGCCAGAAAGAGAAACAGAAACCTGAGCTGAGAACTTCATTAAAAGCATGATTTATCCCGCAAAAGTTTGCTTTGAAGTGTGTTAAACATGGAGTTACGGGGGAGAGAGATGAGAGACGCGTTGCTGCAGGGCCCCCCCGGCGGGACAGGCAGCCTGACTGGTCTCCCCCTGCCCACGCAGTGGACGGGAGCTGGGAGGCGTGGAGCGAGTGGTCGGTGTGCAGCCCCGAGTGCGAGCACCTGCGGGTGCGGGAATGCGCCGCGCCCGCGCCCCGGAACGGGGGCAAGCACTGCGAGGGCCTGAGCCAGGAGTCCGAGAACTGCACCGAGGGGCTGTGCATCCAAGGTGAGCTGGGGCTGGGCTGGGCAGGGGCCTTAGGCCTGGCCTGGAAGGTGGGCTGGAGGCCAGGGGACCCGTGTGGGGGGGACTCTGGTGTCTGAGCTATTCCCGTGAAAAGGGAGGCGGTTTTCTGTGTGAGGTTTGAAATTTCCCGGGTCGCCGGATTTGTGTCGCACGTTCGTTGCCTGTGAATGATCAGATGATCCTAAAAACCCAAATCCAGTGGGTTTGCAGGGTGTAACTCCAACCTCCACGACCAAAGGTGCTCCTCAGCCTCTGCCTTTCCTTGCAAGCAAACGGGCAAAGCCTCCCCACGAGAGCTGCGGCTGCAGGAGCCACTCAAGGTCAGAGTTTGCTCCTTTTGCTGCCTTTAACTGGAGTTAAACCCAGGCAAATCTGCAGCTCCCTGGGAAAGGCTTTGCCCTTCATCAATGTCTGGGAAGCATCTGGCACCAGGAAGCTGCTGCTGCCCACAGCGCAGGGAGCCGGGCGGAGCAGCCCTGCAGCCGCGCAGGCGCCGCTCGCGGGAGGGATCCGTGAGTTCATCCCTGCCCTGAGCCCGCTCCCGTCCCTGTGGAGGGGCTGTCACCTCGTCAGGTGGAACAGCAGCCCTGGGAGCCATCAGGAGTGCCAGGGCTGAGAGATGTAAACAAGGATATGTCTGCTTTTCCAGTGTTGTGTTTAACCAGTCCTCTGTCCTTGTTCCTGTGGTTCTGCATTGCCTTTTCTCTTCTAAACAAAATGAATTCTCTTTTATTTTGTGCTGAGATTTTAACACTTTCCCAGTGGCAGAGAGCACCCTGTGTATTCATTCAGGCTTCAGAGACACCTCAGCTGGGACCTTCCATCAGACCTTGCTGGGGTTTGGCGGGAGGGAGCGCTCGGCACTCTGGCTGTGTATCCCAGCACCTGAAACTCCCAGGGCTGCAGGACAGCTCCAAGGAGCTCTGGTGTTTTAAAGGGCAGAACTGAAATGCAGATTATTTTCCTTGCCTGTGTTTTAAAAGAGAGCAACCAGTGAGGGTTTGGGAGCATTCACTCAGCTCTCGGGGCCGACGTGGTGATCTCGGGATGTCTCCTGGGGTTTTCTCCTCCCTACCCAGTGGTGAACGCCCGTCCCTGCCTTTGGCTGGATCAGTCCCAAATCCATCCCGGTGTCCATCGGCATATCCATGGGCAGGGACACCTTTCCCTGTCCCAGGTGGCTCCAAGCCCATCCAGCACCCCCCGCCTCTGCTCCAAGAGCTGCATTTCCGTGTGGGTTCAGCTGGACTGGAGTGTTCCGTGTCTCCTGCTCTTTCCATCCCCAGGCGTGATCCTGTCTCTCCTTTATGGCTGGAGCTGTCCCCATGTCCTTGTGCCACACTGCTTTTAGGGCTGGCAGCTAACAGCAATTCATGCAATTACCCTATTTTTTAAAAAATCTCTTCTCCCCTCTTCATCTTCCAGTATGTGCCTTTCCTGCTCCGCCTCTCATCCCGTGGGGAACTGTGGAGGAAATGCAGCCCTGAGCCACAGCAAAGCAATCTCTTGGAGGTTTTTTATCAGGCACAACTCGTTAACTTTGCTCCTTCCGTGAGGCAAAAATAGAAACGTTCCTTTGGTTAACAAATAAGGACTGACTGGAAGGGAGGGTGAGAGCGGAGGATGCCAGGGAAGAGCCAGCCTGGATCTGGCTGGGAAAATGCTGGTCCTTGAACGTTCAGAGCTGGAGGCAGCGAATGAAATGGGGATCAAATGGGTCAGCTCTGAGGTTCTTTATTCGGTCCCTGACAGGAGAGTTTGGGAATAGCCCAGAGACAGCACACGGGAACATCCCCGTGCTCCCTTTGGCCCTGGATTCCCAGGTGGATCCCGATGGTCCAGTCCTCGCTGAGGAGAACTGGAGGAGCTCTTCCTCCAGGGGATTCCTTCTGGAACTTGTAACAGTTGTGTAGATCCAAATGCAGACGCAGGAGGAAGGTTTCTGCAGGGTTGGGTACAGATGAAAGGTTTCCAGGGCTGCCAGGCTGATTCCCTGGGATGCAAAGGTCACTCTGACCCCAGCCAGCCCCAGTACTCACTGGTTTCTTGCCCGTTTGTTCTCTCGGTGTTGATTCCCTCCCAGTATTCCCAGCTGGATGCTTTGCCAGGGTGGATTTCTCCCTCTCTTGCAGAGGTGAAAGCTTTTTCTTTGCTTAATAAAAGAGAGGGGTTTTTTTTGAGAATTTTTTTTTTACTTTTATCTGTTTACTTTAAAGTTATTTTTCCTGACTTCAAAACCTATTGATTTCTCCTCCCAGTGCCCAAGACCAAAACAAACAAGTAGGGCCACAAGAACTGAACTGCAAACATGTTTTTATTAATGCACCCCAAATAATCACAAATCATTTCATTTCTGTTTTCCAGCCAGCCCTGCTGCTGCTGCCAGGAGGCTCCAGGAGTCTCCCAGCCCATGGGAAATGCTTTTCCCTCGGCAGTTTGCTGCAGACAGCCCGTGCCAGCAGCAGGGAAGGGTTTGCTCTGCTGCAGGCTCCAGTCTGACCCTCCTCACTGGGTGGTTTTGTGCTTCATTTTCCTGCAAAGCCAAAACCAGCCTCAGGCAGGGAAAAAACCCCACCCCAACAGGTTTTTGGTGAGGCAGAAATCCAACCATCTCCAGGGTTGTTTCTAAACTCAGCATCCTCACAAACATTAAAAACAAGAGGAGCAGCCTCGTAATCCACCCGAGTCTCCCATTTTTGGGATTACTTTGGCAGGTTTGAGGTTATAAATGGTGACTCAAATGTTTGCTATGAGGGAGGCAGAGAAGGCTCATTTTTGAGAGCTGCAGTCCTGCAGAAAACCCCTTTTATCCCATATTTGCACCTGTTGGGGGCACATGGATGTGTGTGTTCATAACACACAGAGAGGGACCATTACTGGGGTGTTCAGGTACAAAAACAGGAATAAACTGGGCATTTTCATATTTTCTATCTAATTTAGGTGCCCATCACCAGCCTTTCCATACATCAAACACACAAAGGGATCATTAATGCTGACCTGACTCTCTTTGCCAGTGATCCACTGCGAAGTATTGAACTTCCTTCTTGCTGAGGTGTAAATAAACAACAGCATCCAATAGAGCCAACAAATAACCTGAATTAACCAAGTGAGAAATTGCTGCGCAGGAACATCCTGAAAGGGATTTAGGGGGGAAAAAAAAAAGAAAAAAAAAGAAGAAGATGAAGAGAAAAATATGGACAACATAAAATATTCATATTGTCAGCAAATGAGGAGAAAATGTTTCATTTATAGAGTGAGACAGAAGCAATATAGGAAATAGATATGCTCCATGTAAATTTATTAAGTGCAACTTTCTCTCTCTCTCTCTCTCAGATAAAAAACCTCTTCATGAAATAAAATCCCAAAGTAAGTTGGTTTTTTTCTCTTGTAAATATGATTTTCCTCATCTTCTCTGCCATTTGGGTTATTTGCTTAGGAGCTAAGTAGGAGGCAAGGTTTTAAGAGAGGCTTTAGCATCTGCTGAGAGCATCTTGGGAGCAGCTCTGGATCCCAGGTTCAGAGCTCGTCCTCAGCAGTGTGTGTCTGACAGGGAGCCCTGGCTCCAGGCTTGGCATCGGTCCCTGGAGCACCCAGAGTTAGGAAAGAAGGAATTAATGCAGGAGTTTGGGGTTCTCGGTGCAGATCTGGTTCTGCTGCTGGCTCTGACCTGGCTCAGCTCCCTGCAGGCTTCCTGTCGCACCTGGAGGGCGATCCTGGGCCTTTCCTGTGCCTGGGGATCGTCTCTGGGCCTTTCCTGTGCCTGGGGACCATCTCTGGGCCTTTCCTGTGCCTGGGAACCATCTCTGGGCCTTTGGGGACCATCTCTGGGCCTTTCCTGTGCCTGGGGATCGTCTCTGGGCCTTTCCTGTGCCTGGGGACCGTCTCTGGAAAACCATTACGAAGATGACGGAGGGACAACCTGCTGCACGGAATGATCTCTTCCCCCAGTCCCTGACTCTTGATCCTTGTGCTCCAGGAGCGAGGAGGAGGACTGTGGGCTGTGGGGGTGAGGGGGAGCTCGGGAAGGGGAGCTGAAGAACCGCTGGGACCTCGTCCCGCTGCTGTGCCCTGCGCAGCCCCTGCAGAGCGCTCCCTGTAAACGAGATAATTCCGTCAATTACGTCTCCTAATGTACTAAACCAAATGTTTCATTTTCCGCTCCTGCACGTCTTAAATTATCTTCAGGTGCTTTATGAAACTTAATCATAGTTAATAGAAACTTCATTACCATCAAACGTGCTCTCAGTAAATGTTGTGTAACAGTGTCAGGAGGTGGAGTGACAAACGGGCTGCAATTACCACAAGCACGGGTCCTGGAGCAGGAGGGGCTGAAACTCGGGGTGCCTGCCAGGGTCCCTCCCGCCCCTGGGCCCGGAGGATGCAGCTCATTAAGGAGTAATTGGGTGACTATAAATGTTTGCTTTTCTAGTTTGTTTGGTTGGTTTCCACTTCGTTCCCTTCTGGGAGAAAATAAAAGCAGAACCTCACCCCGCTCCTCCAGATTTCCCAGGTTTTCCTCCTTCCCTAATTTCTAATCTCCCGTGGAAGGAATTCTCCAAAACAAAAGATCAGAAGGTGAAGAGATGAAAATTACTTTTAAAATAAACAGTGATCGTTTCTAAAGAAACACCAGAATCCTAAATCAAAAAGAAAGGCTCCTTTCTCACAGGGTTGTGTTCCATGGGAATAATTCAGGGAATACTGAGTCACTCTGGGCTTGCCCTTTTAGCATAAAGCTGTTTAAAAATCCACTAAATCCTGGAAAGGATCCTTTGCCTCTGAACTCTGTGGTCCCTTGGGGTTTGTGGTGGGTTTTCCTGGCAGCGGGGCGGTGACGGGATCAGCGCAGTGGCTCCTGCAGGTGCTCCCTGGAGCAGAGCAGCAGCCATTTATCCAAGGGAAGGAACCTCGGGAAGAATTCCTGTGAGAGGTTTTAATCATTAAATTTATAGACCAGTGTCCAGTTCAAGTTCTCAGTGAGAAGAAAATTCTTCTCCTCAGAGAGGTTTGGCTCGAGTCAAACCTTTCCCATTTCTTCTGGATTCCGTGCTCTCCCTCTCATCTTTAAGGTTTAAAAGTGGGAAACTGGAATTGCCTGACGTGGGAATCGATGGAAAAGGAGACACTGAAGCACTTGAGGAGATTTAGAGTCAGAAATTGCAGTTGCTCACGGTGAGCACCTGAGGAGAGGTTCATGCTCTGCTTTGGAGGGCGGGAGATCCGCTCTGGGGTTCTCCCCGTCACTGTCCTGGGGGCTGGAAGTTTTCCTGCCAGGATAATTCTGCACCTTTCAGACTCGATAATTTCTCATCCCAGCGAGGCAGAAGGGCTAATTCAGGTTTTCAGCACTTTTCTTTTTTAAAGTAATGATGCAAAGGGAGGAGTTAAAGATGCTTTGTGGTGCAATAACCACAAGCTCTCGATGGCTCCCTGGGCAGGGAAAGACCCCAATCGTTCCTGGGTTTGTGGAGATCCATCCCCTCCCTCCTCCTGCCTCATTCATTGCTCTAATTACCCACAGAAATTAAGTCAACAATCGCGTTTCATAATTAATTCCCTGTAACAACAAAGCAGCTCGGGAATAGGAAATGGGAAGAAACAGAAATGTAATTATTGTCTGTACTTCATTTTCTGCACCTGGTACTGGGGAGCAAAACAGAGGAGTGGGAGCGGGGCTTTGGGTTGGGGTTTGTGTTGTCTTGGTTTGATCTGAGACATTTCCAGCTTGCCTTTGTGCCCCTGGGGGTTTGCCTTTGCTTCTCCTGTCCGGCCTCCCCCGCTGTCACACTGGCAGCCAGCGTCTCAGCTCCCTGCAATCCCTAACTGAGCCTAAAACACCTAAAGTTCTCTTTGCAGCATTTTTCAAGGGGGGATCTCATGGGAAAAATGAAAAAAAAAAAGGCTTCAGGAAAAAAACTGCTTCTCTCTGGTGACTGATTTGGTAGAACCGTGTGGCAGTGGAATTGTTTTAAGAAGTTGAATTTTGTGACCTCACGAGTTTGTTCAGTGTGGTTTCCTGTCGTGACCTGCCACAGAAGGTGGATTCCTCCTCAATGCTGATATTTCCATGCAAACTTTGTGGTTTTTCCTTCCCAGCGAGTTGTGAATGTGTCAAAAGCAGAACCATTTTCCATTTGGGGATTATTTGAAAACACAGCAGAATTTTTGCAGGAGTATTTTCTTGGCTAAATAGTGGTTCTGGTAAAACTGATACCAAAACATTTATTTTGGGTTGAGTGGGATGCTGGAATCTGGTGGTTGGGGTTGACTGGGACCAGTTGGAGAATGGGGATGGGAGGGGTGTTATCTGTTAAGGATGTTTGAACCAAACATTGGATTTCACTTTTGACCGGAGTCCCAGCTGAACCTTCAGTCCCAGCCTTGTTCCCAGCACCTGGAGCAGGGTTTAGGGACTGGGGTCCTGGTGCTGCCATTCCTGGGGCCTTTCCCTGCTGGGAGGGAGCTGTGGGTGCTCAACCCAAACCCAGACAAGCTCTCTGGGATCCAGGGATCCATCCCCAAACCAGAGCAGGCTCTCTGGGATGCAGGGATCCATCCCCGAACCAGAGCAGGCTCTCTGGGATGCAGGGATCCATCCCCAAACC
>VZRQ01001620.1:220437-240363 GCA_013397975.1 Machaerirhynchus nigripectus | reverse complement strand
TGGCGGCGGCGGTGCTGGCGGTGGCCGTGCTGGCGCTGGGGGTGACCCTGTACCGGCGCAGTCAGAGTGAGTACGGCGTGGATGTCATTGATTCCTCTGCACTCACGGGAGGCTTCCAGACTTTTAATTTTAAAACAGTCAGACAAGGTTAGTGCGGCGATTTCCTTCTCTTCTCTGCAGAGCTCCCGCTGCTCAGGCACGCCTGGGGTTGGGGAGGGGGGTTTGGGGCAGCCAGGGCAGGGACGGGGACCCTGGAATTGGCTCCGGGGCATCCCACAGACACAGAATCCTCTTTGGCCACGCTCCAGATGCTTTGGAAGTGCTGTCCCCACCTTCTGCACGGACTTAGGGGAAGCCCAAACTAAAGCAAAGCAGCCAAACCAGAGCAAGCCCGGGCTGCACAGCTGCACTTCCCTCCTGTTCTCGGTTCAGATCTTTCCCTCGCTCCAAGAAAAGGGATTATTCTTTTACTGATAGCTTCAGGCCCCCAGCTGGAAGTGTTTTGTCACCTGCTGTAACACACCAGCACCGAGGTCTGTGGGAAAGAAACGTGTGTAAAACTGGGTCTGTTAAAAAAGACCCCTAAAGCTCTAGAAAATAACACCAGCGCCATAAAAATGGACAAAACAGTCACTAAAAGCAGCACTCGGGTTTTCAGGAACGTTGTTTCCTTTGAGCAGGAAGGTGGGGAGGGAGAGAAATGGGGATGAAAGCAGAATGTTTGTGATGCTGTGCTGCCACTCTACCTCAGACCTGCCTGATTGTGGGTGGGTGGGAGCGTGGGCGGGGTGTGAAAGTGTCCCCATGTCTGTTCTCTCTTCAGAAAAGGGAAATATGCTGCAGAGTTTGTTTGGGGGGGCTTTGTGGTGTTGTTTTTACAGTTTCTTTATTTCCTGGAGACGTTCCTCACCAAGCATGACTTGCAAGAAATTGGGAAAAGGGCTTGGCAGACAAGGACGTTTGAAGGAGGTTCATTCATCCATTACTAAATCCAAACCTTTAATTAGGGCTGTGTAAATCTCAATGACTGTCTCAGATAGGAACGTTTTCCTTTGTGGTTCAGTTTGAATCTTGTTTTGAGTCTGGGGAATTGTTTGCTTGACTTAATGCTTAAAACCTTTCGTTGCGGATGCTCTGAAAATACCCAGCTAAAAAACTAAACAAGCAAAGGAAAAGACCCCACCATGAAACCAAACAGCCAAAGGATTCAGGCCCTAAATCCATCTACTCCTTATTTTTCCGAGTGTTTTCTGAGGTAAAACGCCTCTAAATGAATAACTGTGGTGTCTTTCCCTGCATTACTCTTGTCCCACTTCCCTTTCAGCCCGGGTTCCCTCAGGCATGGAGTTGTGGGTTTGTGTAAGAGGTCTGCAGGAAGCTCTGTTCACCCAGTGGGGTTTAATGTAAGGAAGGAAAACAACAAGAGAGGAGAAAGAGCAAACACACAAACTTGAATCCAAAGCAAAAGGAGGCTCCTCCTTGGATTCCTTGGAGCTGCCTGGGGTGTGGGAAACACGAAGTGTGTCGGATCTTTGCGTTAGCTCCTCTGTTCTCTAACGTGGCCTGGTGTGGTTTGGGGCTCTGAGAGCTCGAGGAGGGCAGAGGGGGCTCGGGAAGGGGTTCTGGAGGTGCCCCCCGCGTCCGTGACAGCCCCTGCTCCCGTCCCCACAGGCAACTCCCTGCTCCTGAACTCGTCCCTGCAGCCCGACCTGACGGTCAGCAGGACCTACAGCGGCCCCATCTGCCTGCAGGACCCCCTGGACAAGGAGCTGATGACGGAGTCGTCGCTGTTCAACCCCCTGGCAGACATCAAGGTCAAGGTGCAGAGCTCCTTCATGGTGTCCCTGGGCGTCACCGAGAGGGCCGAGTTCCACGGCAAGGCCCAGGCGGGGACGCTCCCCCACGGGAACCCCCGGGCCTTTGGCAGCCTGCAGGCCAGGAACAAGGCCATGTACATCCAGAACCTGGCCTCCATCGCCACCCGCAGCGAGCTGAGGACCTCGGCCCTGTTCGGGCACCTGGGGGGCCGCCTGGTGGTTCCAAACACAGGTGGGTGGATCCGTTCTCAGTAAAAGCACAGAAAAGAATTTCAGATTAGGCTGCCTGGTGTTGTGTTCCATAACTAAACCTTAAAAAATGCCGGGAAAGGAAACGTAGGGGCCCCGTTAATGCAAATTTTGGGAAGTAGGGCACGATGCCCACACAGGACACGAGTGATCAGAGGGAAGCCTGGGCTGAGGAGTGGAGAGGCATTATGCCTGTTTGAACTGTTTTAAATTACTGCCTCTCTTGATGTCTTCAGCATGAAAGTCACGTTAATCAAAGCTGAGGCTTGCTTGGATCCTGCTCCAAAGGAAAGGCTCCCTGGGAAGGGGTCGATGCTGGGTCTTACATAAGGGACTCACGTTCCAGCAGCAGCTCGGGGCCCCACAGCCTGGGGGACAGAGGGACAGCCCGGCCTGGGGACAGCCCCGCCGCCCACCAGGGCCCTGCCCCCTCCTGCCTGCCTGTTTTCCTCTTTGTTGGAGCAAAAAGCTCCCCAGTTCCCCCAGCGGGGCCCTTCCGAGTCCGCCCCGGGCCGGGCTGGGTGCTGGGATGCTCCCTTTGCTTTGTGTCAGCAGGTTTGTGACCTCGGGGCTCTGTGGGACGTGTTCTGGGCTGGCAGAGCTGTGGGAAGTGAGCTGAGCAGCAGCTCAGAGCCAGCACGGGCTGTCGGGGTCCCGGCCCTGCAGTTGTCCCCCAGGGCTGTGTTTGCATCCCCCCGAACCCCAGTCCCTACCTTGGGCATTTTCTCTCTCCAAAAGGCAGCACAAAAAGCCAGATACCCCACTGCCAGCTAGGGGCTGGCATCCTTCAAACTCCAGTGGCATTTATGCACTTTAAATTCAGCTTTGCTTCCGTTTGGCCAGTGGCTCCAGGATTATCTGCTGCTCTCTGGCTGAACTGGGTGATTTAGAGCTTTATCCTTCATGTCCCATAAAACGGGTGTGTTAGAGGTTACCATAAAGAACGTGGTTTGTGTTTGGAGAGGACTGATAACAGTGACAGCCCAGGGCTGCACCGTTCTGCACAGCACGTGGAATGTTTTCATTTCTCCCCAGACTGGTTTTGTGTTGAGGAAGGAACATTGCAGAGCTCCAAGTGAAGGCATGAATTAAGAATTCCCTCATACTGTATATTTAGCTGCTTTATGTAATGATAGTCCCATCAATTAGATTATTAAAATATGTATTTGGTCCACTTGCAGTTTATGTAATTCTGCTGCCTTTATGTAAGATCAGCTTTGCTGAGCAGTTGTAAATTCCAGTGTGATCCAGGCAGCCGAGGCCCCGCGTCGTGTCACGGATGCAAACACATCCCTCCCCTCCTGAGAGGGAGGTACAGCAGTTCAATTCCAGGGGTGCCCAGCTGAAAACTCCCTCGGTAACTTCTGATCCACTCTGGTGGTGTAAAAGGAGAGTGGGGATGTGGCTGCCGGGGTTGGGATGTGCAGGAGCCAAGGGGTGATTGCCCTGCAGGCTCGGGTTGGGGCAGGGGCTCTCTCCAGGAGGAGATTCCCTGGGATCCCACAATGGGCAGGTTTGATTTCAAGTTGGAAAGGAGCAAAGAGCTTTCAAGAGGCTTTTTTGGGAAATAAGATGTCTTTTCCTTTAATGGAAAAGTAACAGCTTCATTTCCTTTAATAATTTATTTTCCTTTCATGTCATGACGTTGCCATTCCAAGCAGGAATTCAGAGGAGCACTCCTTTAGGGCTGGTCCCTGGGGTGTGTGTTCCCTGTCCCTTGCCTCCCTGCCCTTCCCAAGGGTCAGTCCTGCCCTTGTTCTTTTGCAGGGGTCAGTCTGCTGATTCCACACGGAGCTATTCCTGAGGAGAGTTCCTGGGAAATCTTCCTGGCCATCACGCAGAAGGAGTCCAGGTGAGAGCACACAAACACAGATCCAGGCCCTCGGATCTGCCTGCTGTGCTGGATGTGGAGTGGAGCAGGCAGGAGCCACTCCCCATCCCCACTGCACTGTGCCCACCCTGCTGTGACCTGGGAGGGACACAGAGGTGGCCTTGGAGCGATGCTCCCGTGAAATCCATGGAATCACTGGGAACGCTGCTGAAGGAGACCCTGTGCCTGCTGCTCCCCTCTCCTCTCCCTGCTCAGGAGGAGCTCGGCAGCTGCAGCTCAGGCTCTGGGGGTGCTTTGAATTGTTGTTTTTAGCCTGAGGATGCTACAGGCACTCGGAAGCACCGAGGCTTCAGCAGAAGTTATTATTGTGACACCTGAAAAAGGAAAAAAAGAAATTGGCCTTTTTTTGTTGCCCTGTTGTGTCTTTTTTTCCTCCCCTGCAGTCTCCCTCTCAGCAGCACTTGTACACACGGACTGCAGGGAGGGCTCGGAACATTCCAGCCTTTCTTTAGCAGGAATGGGGCTTTCAAAGTGCATTTTCTGAGCAGCCCCAGCCACAGCTGCACCCGGCTGGGAGATGGCAGAGCCGTGCAGAGCCAGCTTGGGTCTGGAACCTGAGGGGTTGGAGCCCGGGCCTGCACGTCAGGGTGTCACCACGGGCACTGCCGTGGGCTGCCCAAGTCAGCCTGGGCTTTTCCCCTCTTTATATCCTGGTTTTATTATTGTATCTACTTATTTTTATCTTGGTTGAGGTCCTGTCCCTAATTTTTATCTTGGTTGAGGTTCCTCCTCTCGTTTTTTATCTTGGAAACACCATTTGCTTTAATTTGAGGAGGGAGCTGCATGCCCAGTGATTGAGGAGCCAATAATGGGGATCACACAACCCCAGTGAATCAAAATACAACCAAACAACACCAAAACCCACAGGGCAAGAGGTTTCATTGCTGGGTCAGTGTCCAAGTGAGTCTCCTCCACTCTGGCACTGCTCCTGCCCAGGTATTTATTCCAAGAGATGCGGAAAACACGTGGATGTGGGGCTGGGTTAAATCTGAGTGGGAGAGAAGAAAAGCAGATTCTTCTCAGACATTTCATCTCTGAAAGTCAGCAGGCAGAGGATGCAGCAGCCATTAATTCAGCCCAGTGAATCCCTGGAGCTCAGCTGGACTGGTGGGATCTCCCCTGCCTGTCCACTTTGCCCAGTCCTAAATCCGAGCAGAGCCCCGTCCCTGAGCCTGTGTAAGTCACTGGGCTCGCTCCTCCTGCAGAATATAAATGGCTTGTCACAGCAGGGAGATCACACTCAATCTGGAAAAATTTATGAGCCTGTGTTTTTTAAACCATAATTTGTTTTATCTTCGCTCCTGTGAAAAGATTGTTGATGGCAGCGTTGGAAGGCAGGGCACAGTGGGGCCGGGAGCAGCTGCTGCCCGAAGCGGGGCTGGCTGGCACGGAGCAATTTCAGCACTGGATTTGGGTTCAGCAAATTGCAATGTACCCTAAATACCAGAATCCTAAACTGGAGTTAGATGGGGTCTAAAGGGTTTGTTCCATCTGCAGCCGCTGCTCCCACGTGAAGGGAGCAGAGCTGAGCTTTTCTTGCTCTGTAGCCATCAGTGAATCCTCACTCCTGACAGCCACTCTTGTGTTTGCCCCCCAGCCTGGAGCCAGAGGGCCCCGAGGTGCTGCTGGGGCCCGAGGTGAGCTGCGGGCCCGCGGAGCTGAGCCTGAGCACCCCCCTGGCGCTGACCATCCCGCACTGCGCCCACGCCGACCCCCAGCACTGGGACATCCACCTCAAAAGGAGGACTCAGCAGGGGAAGTGGGAGGTAAGCAGCACTGGGACATCCACCTCAAAAGGAGGACTCAGCAGGGGAAGTGGGAGGTAAGCTCAGCCCAGCCCTGCCCACGATGGAAGTGGAATTAACCCTTGGTGCAGGCACAGGTCAGAGATTCTGTCAGGGACAGGCACGGGGAGACATCTGAGTGGAACAATTACAACAACAACAAAGATTTTGCACTCTGTGAAGAAGCAGCAGAATTGTTTCTGGGTGTTTGACTAAGACGTGCAGAACTTTATGGCCACAAACCCCATGGATCCCATAACTGCAGCCTGTCCTTTCCCCCTCTGAGCCCTGGCCTGGTTTTTCCTCTGCTTTAAACCATCCCCAGGCCAGGCCAGGTTTCCTCACTCAGATTCACTCAGCCCTTGGGCAGCTCCAGCAGGGCTGGCCACAAACAGCCTGGAGTCACTGAGGGGAGGGACACAGAGACAGAGGGACACCAGGACACAGGGACACAGGGACACAGGGACACAGGGACACAGGGACACGAGGACACAGGGACAGAGGGACACAGGGTCAGCTGCCTGCTGGCGGGGCTGCAGGGCAGGGCTGAGCAGCAGAGGCAGAGCAGAGGGGTTTTTGCTGGAGGTAAACGTGGCTGTAATGGGAGTTCTGGAAGGAAATCAAGCTCCAGCCATTGTTCAAGGTTTGCTTATTGACTTGAACCTTCAAGGTAATTTTTTAACTTGGCACTGGGGGAAAAAATTAGCCAGGAAGCCAGGAGCACTTGAAAAAAGCTGCTAAAATTGCTTACACATCATCACTGTTATTGTATGTACACAGCGAGCTCTGCACAGGGCACGGCCATAAATCCTCCTGCTGACTCAGGGCTAAACTGGGAATATTCACCCAGGGCAGCAGTCCCCCTTCTCCCCTTCCCCGAGTGCAGCCTGGCTCTCAGCAGCACTCTGCACTCCAGCTGAATAAAAATAGAGAATTAATGCCATGACTCCTATTGTCGAGGCCTATTGATCCGACTTCGCTTTATTCTCTTTAAACCTGAATTTCATTTTGCAGGAAGTGATGTCTGTGGAAGAGGAAACTACTTCTTGCTACTGCCTGTTGGATCCTTATGCCTGTCACATTCTCTTAAACAGCTTTGGAACTTATGCCCTAATTGGGGAACCCATCTCTGACTGCGCCGTTCGACAGCTGAAAGTCGCCGTTTTTGGCTGCCTGTCTTGCAACTCTCTGGATTACAATCTGAGGGTTTATTGTATGGATAACACCCCTTGTGCGTTCCAGGTAAATGGCTTCCCTTTGCTCCTCTGGCCTTTGCTTCTTTTCCCATAAAATGCTGACATCCTTTCGCTCCCTGGGCAACCCCAAGCGTAACCCAGTGGGAATATTGTGGTTTTTAAGCCACTGCTGCACCATTAGAATAATCCCCTTAATTCCCCTGCAGATTTACACTGAGGGCTTCAGGGCAGCCAAACTTTTGTCATTTTTTGCCACCTTCTCAACTACCCAAACTCACCCAGCCCTGGTTTACAAAAATTCAATTATCCTGCATTTCCTCTAAGAAAAAAAAAACGAACCCAATCCCCACGTGGCAACTGAAATGAGAATGATTTTCCTGCACCGTGTTCCAGGACAAACCAACGACTTTCTCTGGCTTTTGGTAAACTCAGAGGCTTTAACAAAATGCTTTTCCTTGGGGAACTGAAACGCAATCTGCTGTGAGATGAATTTTTCCTTCCTTTTCCCGTCGCCCAGCAGTGGAAACTCGGCTCTGACTGAAGCACACGCTGCTGCCTCGGTGCTTCTAATAAAAGCCAAGCCACCAAAAGGATTGTTAGAGGCTCACAATGGCTTCGTAATTATCCTCTTTATAACACTTAGACAATTAGTGGGTACCGGTGTCTTCCTGATGAGTCTGGAGGAAATGATCAGAGGGATAATTACCAGTTCCCTGCGCTGCCAGGAGGAGAGCGGGGTGCTGGTGGGTGCTGAGCCAGCCTCACGGAGCGCTGCAGCCCCCAAAGGCACGGCAGTGGCAGGGGGACATGGAGAATACGGAGATTTTGGGGGAAAATATCAGAGCTGGGGTTGCCAAGTTGTGTTTGGCAGTTAATCCTGCACAGCTCAGGTTTAGGTAGAGACAAAATTCCCCTGTTTTTGACTTTTTCCCTGTGTGAAAGCTCTCCTTGCTCCTCCAGCAGCTGACCTGGCCCGTTATGGAGTCCTGAGTGGGCTGGGAAACTCCTGGCTCTCAAAATTTAGGAGACCCGAGTCCTTTGAGTTTTGCCCATGAGTGGCACTGGAGGCAGAGCAGCCCTTAGAGAACATTCAAAAATCCAGCTTGCTCAAGGAATTCTCAGAAAAGTTAAGAAACAATCTGCTCCCTTTGTGGCTGGAAACCAGAACCTGAAGTCTCCCAATTCCTTCCTTCACGTGAACCCGACCACCAGGGTTTAAACCAAACCAAATGCCTGTGAGAGTTGGTTTCTAACAGAAATCCCTGAGTGCAGTTTCAGAGAGCTGGAGCATTGAATTCCCAGAAGGTCACAGCGGTTCCAGGAGCTCCTCTAACGCTGACTCTGGTCCTGACAAGCACTAAACCCCTCGATGGACACTGGTTTTGTATCATTTGTGTGGATTAAGAGAGGTAATTTGGGAGGGCTGCTTGCCTGCTGGTTTTTTAAAGACTTCTGCAGCCTCTCCCTCCTCACTGGTGTTTTTGCTGCAACAGCACAGGAATAAACATTGCCCAAGTACAGGCAGGGGTGACTTATTTTTTGCCATTATGTTTTAAATTCACAGAATTCCATAAAAATGTCGCTTGGAACAGAGCTCTGGAGGGCTGTAGTGCAAAGCCCTGCCCAGACTCTGCCCTTCAGACTGCTCAGGGTCTTGTCCAGAGATTCTGAAAGTGCCCCAGAGGTGGGAAATGGAACTGAACGATTTCACCTGAAGTGTTTGAGGGCTCTGAAGAGCCCCGAGAGAAGTTTCTCAGCAAAGCTGCTTTGGGTCCAGCTGGGCTGGGCTGCACTGGGGGTGATGGAGAAGGGAGACAGCCAAAATTCAGTGTCCCAACCACCATCATCTGTCCAGGAATGGGGCTGGCAGTGCCCAAACCCAAACCCCCCTTCTAGGAAATACAAAGATCAAACCCATCACGAGAGAAACTCCCCTGCTGCATCCAGCACTGGGGGAACCAGGACCCTCCGCACAGGTGGAATTTTAATAGATTTGGGTTTGTTCCTATACTGAAAACATTCTCTCCTCCTGCCTTGCAGGAAGTGGTTTCGGATGAAAGACTCCAAGGAGGGCAATTGCTGGAGGAACCCAAACTTCTGCATTTCAAAGGCAACACGTGCAGCCTGCAGATCTCAGTGCTGGACATCCCTCCCTTCCTGTGGAGGATCAAACCCTTCACTGCGTGTCAGGTACCTGGCATTTCACCTGCTTCCCTCTGCCCCAGGGTGGGCAGAACCCAGATGAGACCAAGGTTCCTTTTCTTTAAACAGCTTTCAATCTCCCGAGCATTTAACAAAAACATGTTGCCTCTTGGTTTTGACAAACACAGATTTCGTTTACAACAGAACGCTGTAAATTTGTCATTTCACAGAAATGCTTGTGCTTCCCCTCATTTCAATTGCCTCCAACAGAAGGCAAATATTCCTGTTCAAACTTAACCACTCCTCAAGATGTTTCTAATATCTGTCATTCCAGTTTTGATATAATTATGGAAATATGGCTAAAAGTGACATTTAAATGTAACCACGAGTTCAAATCACAGCACGCAGAGACCAAGAATTAGAACTGAAGAGCAGCAAATTGGTTTTTTCTCTTCTCCGTTAATTAAAGAGGCTGTTGAAAACTGGAAAGGAAAGAATCAAAACAAAAGAAGAATTTCCAAGGATTTTGGTGACTGGGAATCCTAAGGAATGTGCTGGCACATGGAGTGGGCTGGTTTTAGCACACAGCATTGAATTAGAATGTACAATCTCCCTTCTCCCAGCAGCAGGGAGACAATTATCCATCCTCCGGGATTTTGGCAAAAACCCTGTTTGAGATGTGTTGCCACGTTCTCCAAAACATGAGGGTAATGGGCTCTGAAGTCACAAACACAGAGCCACAGCCAGAGGAAGCCTCTCCTCGTCAACAGCGTGGGGAGAAATTGGGCTGCAGCTTCAGAAATGGAAGAAATGAATCCTTTTCAGCTTCTTAGGGAGAAGAGCTTGTAAGTGTTTTGTTGGCTCTCCTCACTTCCCTGCACTTTAAAAGCCAAACCGAGCAGGGTTAGGATGCCCCAGTTCTACAGCGAGGACCTGCCAGTGTGTGCCCCAAAATAAATCAAACCAGAGGAGTCTCCTCTTAATGCAACAAACTCAGTTCTGCTCTCAGCAGATTACTGAGCTCCCTACTTTGTGTAATTTATTGTCTCTTAATCCCTTGTCCAAACACGAAGAATAAACGTCTGGAATTCAACCTCCAAGTGCCATTTAGAGGCTGATCAGAGCGGGGACTCAGGGCTGGAAAAAAGCCTGTGCAAAACCTCTGCTGCCAGAATGGGCTGACCCAGGGCTGCCCCCCACCCAAAGGAATATTTACATTTTACAGCCGAGTGTAATTGGGATGGCTCGGGCAGCTCAGAAACACAATCATTGCTCCTAAGAGGAGCTGCAGAACCTCCCAGGGCTCTGTGCTTCCCTCGCAGTGAAAAGTCTGGTGACAGCTCTGGTTTGGTTCCAGCCTCTTTATAGAGGAAAGAATCTATTTTTGCACGTGGAGTTTCTTCCAGTGTTCCCTGGGTTCCTCTCCTACGCCCCACCCTGTGAGAGCAGCTGCTCGTGCTGCCTGGCAGGAACAACTGAACGCAGCCTGTTCCAGGAATGTCTCTGGTCCACCAACAGAACCACCACGGGCAGTGTGGGGAGGGAGGATTTATGGAAATGATGTCTCAGACAAGCAGCGGGGCCGGTGCCGCTCGAAGGCCGGAGCAGACGAATAAATCCCGCTGAGGAGCTGGCTGGAAGGCAGCTGGTGGCAGGTGGCACCAGGATTCCCCCAGACTCTGCTCAGAGCCCGTGTTTGTCCTGGCCCGGCAGGAGCAGCTGCCCCGGGCTTGGCTCCCTGCCCGGCGGGGATCCCGCGGGAGCTGTGGGTGCTGCAGCAGCGGAGCAGGGGTGGGCACGGCACGGAGCTGGGCGGGCACCGCCGGGCGTTCCGAGCAGCCTTGGCCTCCCTTCCTGCATCTCCTGGAGCATCCAGCCCTGCCTGGGCCCTGGGATGAGTTCCAGCCCCTCTGCCTGCAGGGAGCTCAGCTGTAAAGGCAGACGGGAGCTGAGAGCGTTTCTGGAGCGCTCCGGCCGCTCAGCAGCCGCGCGGGGTCACAGCTCCTCTCAGCCGAGGGATTCTTCCACTGATTACCCTGGGAAAAATCTAATTACAGTCGCTCCACTTCTAACACTTTGCTAACGTTTCCTTTAATGCTGTGAGCATCTCACTGCTACTGCTGCTCCCAGCTCAGGATCCAGCCCGGGGCCGGGACGGGCGGGGAGCTGGGGGGAGAAGGGAAGGGTGCAGGGCCAGGGCAGCTCTCGGTGGGAAGTTCCTTTCCTTGGATTCTGTGTTCAGGGTGACTCCAAGGAGACACAGAGAGGACTCCTGATCCTGGCAAGGGGGAGGAAGTGAAATGCATCCTTTTTAAGAGTTTTTAAGCATCTTTCTAAAGAGTTTCCCGTGACTTGTCCCCCTGGATGAGCCCTGAGCTCTCGGTCACCGCAAAACCTCGGTGTTTGTGAACGGAATCATCATTTATTGGCTTTGTGCTGCTCGGAGCTGGAGGGGGCGATCCTGAGCCCGGCCCAGCAGAGCAGGGTGTGGGTGGGGGCTGTCCCTCGTGTCCCCGTGGCTGACGCTGTCCCCGTCCCCAGGAGGTGCCGTTCTCCCGCGTGTGGCGCGGCAGCCCCCGGCCCCTGCTCGGCGCCTTCTCCCTGGAGCGCTTCAGCCCCGCCACCACCCAGCTGTGCTGCACGGTGTGCGTCCGGCAGCTGCAGGGCCACGAGCAGCTGCTGCACATCCAGACCTCCGTCCTCGAGGTGAGCCCTGGGCACCCCCTGCTCTGCCCGTGGAACGGAACCCTGGGATGGGATGGAATGGGATGGAATGGGATGGAATGGGCTGGGCTGGGCTGGGCTGGGCTGGGCTGGGGGCCCTTAACGCCCATCCAGTGCCACCCCTGCCGTGGGCAGGGCCACCTTCTCCATCCCAGGTCTCTCCAAGCCCCTCGGACCCTTCCAGGGATGGGGCACAGCCTCTCTGGGCCCAGTTCCCTCCCCGTTTTTGTCCTTTCCCTCTGTAGTTTTTGCTCAAAGCTGTAACCAGTCTGTAAAGCCTTGCAGATCCCATTTCCAGCAGGAATCAAGGCACAGAGACTCTACAGCACTAACGATAATTTATCAATAATTAATAATTTATTGTTTGGCTTGGTGGTTGCAGACTTCTAGCAAGAAGCTCTTGCAGAGCACTGAGGTTTGGGGACAGGGGTAAAACTGTCTCGTGGGGCCTGGGCCAGCTCACAGCTAAAGAGATCAAAGCCACAGCTGAGCAAGCTGCTGGTCTGTCCCACAGCACTGAGAACTTCAGCAGCTTCGGTTTTGTACATTACTGAGCATCTTTGTTGATGAATCCAGATTAATACTGCTGGATTAGAGCTCTGCACCCATAAATGCCCCGAGCAGGGAGTGCAGCAGCTGGGCAAGAGCAGCACAAACATCATCCTGTGTAAAAACTCCTCAGAACTGGCCGAGTGGTTTTCTGCTCCTTTATTGTCATTTCCCAAAACCCCTCTGTGGCCCTCGCTGCATCTCAGACCGCGCTGCTGCTGCCGTGTTTCCCCTCTCTGCTGTGCTTCTAAGGGCCCTGTCTGTACACCAGTCCCCAGAGCGTGCTCCAGCTCTGCCTTCACACAGATGTGCTGGTGTGGAAGCTTTCCTCCTGCCTGTCTCCAGCAGTGATTGAAGAGGGAGGATAATTTGACTGCACAATAAATCCATGAGTGACACCTCCCCCCGGAGCTGATCCCCGGGTGCCGCCGGGCTGAGCTCCCACGTGCAGGGCAGGGGCACCTCCTGCTCCAAACACTGACCAGGAGCAGCAGCACTGCCGTGCCTGGCTGGCCCTGGTCGTGTGGCAGAAGTGCTGGGTGAAGAGGCTGCACCACCACTGTGGGTTAATGTTGGTGCTGTGCCACTCTGGGATGAGTAATGCACTGAGGTTTGACTCTGTTATGCAAGACTGGTGTGATTCCATGGGAAAAGATCTGCGAGGGCCTGGGTTCCAGAGAGGCTGGGGGAGCTGAGGTGCTTGTGGAATTCAGGTGTTTGAAAAAACCCAAACAAACAAAGAAACAAACACAGATTTGTGTGTCCATGCTTGGGGCTTAAGCACTTAAAGATTTCGAAACCCAGCACTGCTCTGCAACACAACAATAACCAAAAGAGAAAACTCGTGGAAGGGAAATAACACCATTTTAAAGGCTTTTGTGCCACAGGTGTGACGTTCCAGGTGTTCCTTCCCAAACCAAACAAGCACCTCGTAGCTCTGTGATTTTCTGTTGCCAATTCAAGCCACAGGAGGAATCTGAGGCCCAGCTTTGATGCTTCCTTCAGCTGCTTTGCTTTCCCGTTCCCTGCAGACCGAGAGGGAGAACATCACCTTCTTTGCACACGAGGACAGCGACTTCCCCGCCCAGCTGGGCCCCAAGGCCTTCAAGATCCCGCACTCGATCCGGCAGCGCATCTGCGCCACCTTCGACGCCCCCGGCGCCAAGGGCAAGGACTGGCAGATGCTGGCCCAGAAGAACAGCATCAGCAGGTGAGGCAGGGCCCTGGCAGGGCACTTTGCATCTGGAACGGGGATTTGCTGCTGGGGGGGTTGGTTTGTTTGTTTGTTTGTTTGTTTGTTCGCTGGTGCCAGGGTGCAGGAGGGGATTTAAGGGCTCTCCAAGGGCTCTCAGGGCTGAGCAGGGGTCACTCCTCATTTCCTTCATGAGCAGCTGCTGGGAGCTGTCAGCTCCTCGTCCTGGGCTGGACATTTTTCTGTCCACCCTCAGGAGTCCAAGGCTGCAGAAGGATTTTGTCCATCATGGAAGCAGTTGTTCAAAGCACTTAGGAGGCTGCACGTTCCCCCAGACAAATCCCCTTGGCTCTCGTGGGTGCATTTCCTATTCCAAAATGAATCCTGCTAATTTTTCTTTTAAGGGAAAAAGACATCTTTAAAAGAGACAGTCATGCTCTACTGTTAGGAGTAATAATATTATGATTATTAAAACTGAAAGATGCTGTAAAAACCAATTTACTTCTTACTTTGCTTTTTCCACTTGGCTAAATTAAATCGGCGGAGGCAGCTCCCTCACAAAATATTTTCTGATTGTCACAAACTATGAATGTGTTCCCAGGGGAGCAGAGGAATACTGAACTCAAGCAAAGCAACTTTCCATTGGCTTCTTGCTTTGCATGGGAACCTCAGTAAACCACATCTGAGCCTAAGGAAAAAGAGTTTTGGGTAAACACTTTGTTTTACGGAATTCTGTGCAAATGACCCCTGCAGGGCCCTGGGAACTGCTCTTTACCAAGACAGAGAACCCCAGGTAACAGGTGCTGTGTCTTTGCATAGCCACAGGCATGCACTGCTCGTGCAGAATGCCTCTCCCTGTCCAGTCCCTGCTGCGTTTCCCAGAGGTGCTTCCCAGAAGGGATTTGTTGGCCCATCCCAGGGGCTGGGGCTGCTGGGGACACCCCGGGCTCGTGGGCACTGTGCTGGAGCTGGGCTGGGCAGGTGCCACGTGCGGAACCACCACCCCCGGGGGCCCCTCAGCTCATCCCCCCGGCTCTGCTGGAGGATTTTTGTTCCCCAAACACGCGGCTCGTGCTGGGCACAGGGCGCAGCTGCAGCCCGGGCTGCTCCTCATCCTCCTCCCCCTCCTTCCCTGCAGGAACCTCTCCTTCTTCGCCTCCCAGAGCAGCCCCTCCGCCGTCATCCTGGACCTGTGGGAGGCGCGGCACCAGCACGACGGGGACCTGGACTCGCTGGCCTGTGCCCTGGAGGAGATAGGAAGGACACACTCCAGCCTCTCAGACGTGGCAGAGCCCGAGCTCGAGGAGCCCGAGTTCCCCCCCAGCAGGAGCGGGCTTTAGTCCCCCGGAGCCCCGCACGCGCGGCCAGCCCGGCTCTGACGCTGGGGCAGGGACGGGGGTTTGTGCCCCGTGGGGATGGGACTCACCCCACACAGCAGTGGCAGTGGGAGGAGCGGAAGCAGCCCTGCTAAAAATCCTCTGGTGATCAGGAAAACGAGCTTCTCCCCGTCCTCCTCCGCTTAAAATCCGTCTTTTGGTGCCCCGATCAAAGCTGCGCTTGTGTCAGCCCCGGGGCAGGAAGGAGAGGGACACAGAGCCATAGGAGGTAAATGTTATCGTGTATTTAGGAACCAGTCATGTTAATGTAATGCCTAGTGAAAATCAACAAATAACGCTGGATATTTAGAGCCACTGGAGGTTAATCCTGGTTAAAAGGTTTCTCACTTCGAGAGTGGTTTAAAATCCCATCACGTTGTCACTTTATGTCTGCTACAGGAAAACTGAAAATTTGGCCTTATCCTGTTCAGATGTTTGAGGAATTAGAAGATCTCATAATTATTTCATATCATGTGTATTCCAAATAATTTCTTTGAAAAATTCAGTCCCTTAATGAATGTACGTTTGCTGCAGAGCCCTGCTACCAAAATGCCAGAACAAACCCCTTCTCCCTGAGACTGGGGGGTGTGCACACGCAGGAGGAATTTTCTAATTTTCTACGTCTGCAAACTTTCTTAGGCAAAAACTGTCTTTGGGGGTGGATTTAAATAGCCAAATAACACACGGGAAATTTCCAGCCCTGTTTTAGCGTGTTGAGACATTTATTTTTATTACTTCATGCTCTGGGGCTGAGCTAAGTGAAGGTGCAGGCAATCAGCACAGCTCTGTTTTGGTTTGGTTTCAGACTGAAACCACAGCCCCAGGCAGCACTGCCAGCACTGGCCCTGATTTCGTTGCACAATTTGGGAATTTCACAGGATCCGGAGCTGGCTGGGTTATGCTTGGTTTAGTTACAAATTTGCCACCAAAATCAGAATCTAAGCAGAGAGTTCACCTCGTTTTTTTATCCATTCCTTACAAATATGATTTATGACTTCACCCAAACCAAAAAGAGCTGTCACTGTGAGCGAGGGCCTGGTGGAGCTGGTACTGAGCCAAATCTCACCCTTATTTTGACCATTCTTTTCACCCACATCCTTCACAAACAGCCGAGGTGCTCCTCAGCCCTGCCAGGAGCAGCCAGGAGAAAGCAGGAGCAGAGAGGAGGCTTTGGGAGCTTTCTGGAAATGCAGGAAACTGAAAACGAGGATTTTTTAGCCTCGTGTTTGGCCGGGAGCAGCACAGCAGGGCAGGTCCAGTCTGGAACTGTTCCTTTGCCCAGGACTGCAGCGTGAAAACCTCAACACAGCCACAACAACTCTCTCCTGGCTCCTGCTGCTCTGAACTGGCAAACGTCGCCGCTCCCCCAGCTCAGGAATAGCCTGGGACTTGGAAACGCTGAGAGCTGGAAACTCTGAGATTTGGAAACGCTGAGAGCTGGAAATGCTGAGAGCTGGAAACGCTGAGACTTGGAAACCCTGAGAGCTGGAAACGCTGAGACTCCCCCGACCGTTCCCTGCCCTCGGTGGTCCCTGAGCCTGGCAGGAGCTGCTGCGTGCAGGGCAGCGCCGCGGCTGCCAGCGCACGGAGGGCAGGCAGAAATACCGGCGGGGCTGGCAGCGAGCTGTCGCTGCTTTTAGCAGCACATGCTCCTCGCTGGGCTGGATTTGTATTTCCAGTGACTGCCAGTCCTCCTCCTCAGAAACCTGTTCTTCGTTGGACAAAATGTCAGGCGTTAGAAAAAACAAAATAAGGAATGGCATCGGGGAAGAGCGGCAGCGCCTGCGAGCTGCCGTTGTCGGGGAAACCGGCCCCGCTCTGTCTCCGGCAGGGGATTTGTTCCCAGCGCCCCAGAGCAGCTCTGGTTCTCAGCAGGCCGGGCCTGTGTCCCCCAGCATGGCCCCAGCCAGGCCTGTGTCCCCCAGCACAGCCCCAGCCGGGCCTGTGTCCCCCAGCACAGCCCCAGCCAGGCCTGCAGCTGCTGCAGGGCCCTTCCCGAGAGCCGCGTCCCCCTGCTCCGTTCTCCAAACCCGCGGGAGCTCCCCGGACGTCGCGGGCCCCAGGAGCTCCGTGTGAGCTCAGCCCTCCCAGCTTCTCCTCAGGGAACTCCCGGGGGTTCTGTCAAGCCTTGGGAGCTCTGGAGACCCTCCCGGTGCAGGACACCCAGCCCTGGTGGGAGCAGAGCTGGTCCCCCAGAGCTCAGCTGGGAGGGACCCCAGCCCTGCGCCGGAATCCCGGTCCCACCCACAATCCCATGGACTTCATGTCCCGAAAGGGAATAAATGTCCCAAGTGGGCACTGCCAGCAGGAAACTGCTCCCCCGTGGCGTGGGGCAGGGCTCAGTTGGATTTTGCCCTTCAGGTTTTGCTCCCTGGTTTTTCTTCCCTGCGGCTAAAGCAGTTCTTGGTTGCTGATCTCACTCCTCGAGAACCTGAATCAACAACCCGCGAGTTTTCCTTCCTATTCCCAACATTTCAATGCTCTTGTATTCTTTAAATGGACCAGAAATGCCCCAAATATTTATTTCCTTTCTCCCTTTCTCTTCAAAAAGACCTTCTGGAAACCTGCGCACATATTGATATGGTTGACCCAAAACACAGATGTAGAGGAGCACCTGGAAAAGGATTAGAGGCCAGAAATTAAAAATTCATTCCTTTCTTCTGTTCTGTATTTGAAAAATAATTTTCCAGAACTAGAAAGTTAAAGAGAGAGAAATGTGATTTTAGCCCCTGTCGATTCCACGTGGCTGCCCTGGCTCCTCTCAGGGGAAAGAGCCATTCTGATTTCACATCACCAAAGAATCTGCTTTAATAGATTTTCATCTTCCTGAGCTCTTAGCCCAGGTATTTCTGTGCCATGAGTCATTCCAGACTAATGGTTGCATTTTAAAAACGACTTCCAGCTCCGCCAGCACCATAAAGCTCATTTCCATCTCATACCGCCCCGCACTCCCACGGAAATTTTATTGGGATTTTTGTAATGGATGAAAAGATACCCACACAATTCTCTCAAAATCCAGGGAACTGCTTTTGTTGTTGTTTTTATCTCTGGCTACAGCTGGGCCTGGGCACTGCTGGCTCTCAGAGAGACTTACTCAGCATAAATCACCACGAAGGGATCTTGCAGGATCCGGGGTATTCACACCACTCTGCAAGTCCCTTCTTCTTCTCCCCTTGCAAGGCAGTGCTGTGCGAGTTTTGTCACGTCCAGAAACTGCTCAGTTCCAGAGAATGTTTTCCATAAAGGGAATGAAACCAGGGAGGGCTGGGCTGGGCTCCTGGTCACCATCGGAATCTTCTTTTTCCCAGGCTGTTTGTGCCTGTAAAACACAGATTGCAGCCAAGAGCTGCCGTAGTTCTCGGCTGGTAATAACTGAGTGGAGATCAGGAAATGAGACTGAAGGCCTTGGCAGCCATGGATGATCTCCAGGGTTGCCTCTCTGGCCTTTCCTGGACTGATTCCCCCAGGGAGTTCTCACCTGTGACACAGCAGGGGCAGGTGAGTGTCCCTCACCCGGAGCCTCTCCACGCTACCCCTGCTGGAGAACGCCCTCCAGGGGCTGTTGGTTCCTGGGATGAGCTCTGGTGAAACTCCTCCCTGGAGCACAGGCTGGGGGTTCCTGTGACAGCCCAGCAAACACAAATCTGTCCCTCCTCGGACAAGCCGTGGTGGTCTGGTTAAAATTACTGAAAGGATTCCTGAGCAAATCCGTAATTAACCCGCAGAGTTCTGCAGCCCCCACTGCCCCGCAGGTGCCGGAGATCCCGACATTCCCACTCTTGCCTTTCCTCACTGCCAGTGCCAGCAGCAGTGGTAGCAAAAACCTCGCTTCCAACACAGACAGAAATAAATCACTCGAGGATAAAGACTCGCTCGGGGCATCGGTGGGTGGTGGNCAGCAGGGGCAGGTGAGTGTCCCTCACCCGGAGCCTCTCCATGCTACCCCTGCTGGAGAACGCCCTCCAGGGGCTGTTGGTTCCTGGGATGAGCTCTGGTGAAACTCCTCCCTGGAGCACAGGCTGGGGGTTCCTGTGACAGCCCAGCAAACACAAATCTGTCCCTCCTCGGACAAGCCGTGGTGGTCTGGTTAAAATTACTGAAAGGATTCCTGAGCAAATCCGTAATTAACCCGCAGAGTTCTGCAGCCCCCACTGCCCCGCAGGTGCCGGAGATCCCGACCCATTCCCACTCTTGCCTTTCCTCACTGCCAGTGCCAGCAGCAGTGGTAGCAAAAACCTCGCTTCCAACACAGACAGAAATAAATCACTCGAGGATAAAGACTCGCTCGGGGCATCGGTGGGTGGTGGCAGTGTCCGCAGGGCAGGGGCAGAGCCGCTGCTGCTGCCACAGCGAGGGAGAACCCATCCGTGTCCGTGCTCACTGTCTGTCCAACAATCCCGTACGTGTCTAGGAATTTGCCACTATATTTTTTGTATTAGAGGTGAATAGTGCAGATCCTACTGGTGTTTCTCGTCTGGGGCTGGGGGGGTCGGGGGGGCTGTAGTTCTCAAGCTGTTGCAAAAGCTGCTTTAACTGAGCTGTGGAGTTGTCTTGGTTTGTGCTTTACAAGGGAGGGCCAGGACTCGCGGGCAGCGTCCCCTCCTCGTGCCACAGGTGCCCAGAGCTGGAGTGGCTGTGCCCTGCAGCCAGGGCCGAGCTGTCCCTGGGCTGGTGTGTGCCCACAGGGCTGTGGTGGTGCCCACAGGGCCATGGTGGTGCCCACAGAGCCATGGTGGTGCCACAGGGCCATGGTTGTACCCACAGAGCTGTGGTTGTGCCCACAGGGCCGTGGTTGTGCCCACAGGTCACAGGCAGAGCTGTGTCACCCCTGGCACCCTGGCACTGCACCTAGAGCTCGCTGGGCAGCCCCAGGACATGTGTAGCACTTGATGAAGCTCCGGCTGTCCTGCACCGAGCCCGGCACGGCGCGAGGGAAGGAAGGCTGCCCCAAGCCCTGCCAGGCCTGGCCCGGCGCCTGCTGTTCCCTCACGGGCCGGGAACGCTGA
>VZRQ01001620.1:205117-215341 GCA_013397975.1 Machaerirhynchus nigripectus | reverse complement strand
GACACAAACTGACCTGAACCCCCGTCCCTTCCCTGTGGAGCAGCTTCCCCCACACCCACGAGGTCCCGGCCCTGACCAAGGCACGGATCCGAGGCTTCCCCACGAGACCCAGCACTGAGAGATACCTGAACCGCTGCTGTCACTCCTGTGAGGACTGGGGCGTCTTGGGCTAAAAAATCTGATTTTTAAAGGTGCTAATTAGCAGCTGAGCTCTTCTGAGAAATGTCACCCCGTTTGTGGGTGACAAACACCTCTCAGAGCAGGACCCTCGATTTCCTCATCCCCATTTCACGGATGTGCAGATAAATTTTCCCCCTCATTACCTGGAATCGTCTGGGTTTCCTGCTCAGTCACTTGCCCACGGCTAGCAATTATTTACTGCTCATTATCACGGCCTCCTGTCAGATTCAGGGAGCTGGGACTGAGCAGGAAACAAGGAATGGAGATCCTGGGCTTATGGAAACACCAACAACATTAAAATGCAAGGGAAGAAGAAGCACCTTAAGCTCCTACTCGATTTACAAACTTCCCGAGGAGTGACAACCGTTCCTGAAAGGATTTGTTACCATCAGACCAATTTAAGGGGCTGTGACAGCGCTGAAACCTCTGCATTTTACATTTATGGGGAAAGAACGTCACAGTTTTGCCTGGTAGAAAGTCAATTAAATTTTGACTTTGGGAAAGGTGCTGTGATTTCCTTGCCTGCATCCTGTCCTTCACTAATTATTCCTCTGTTTAATTCTCCCTGCCAGGGAACGCACTGAGAGCCCTCTGCAAACAGGAGCCTCATTAAAGCCCTGCTCCAGAGTTCATGGAGATTACAGATGTGCACCAAAACATGGATGCTGCTCTTTAAAAAGTGCATTTTCCCCCAATTCTCCTTGAAAAATCAGTTCCATCCTGGCTCATTTTCTTAAACAGCTGACGAGTCCCTTAGGAAATGTCCCAGACAAGCAGGGCCCGTTTCTCTCCGTGCTTATTTTAATCCCCGGTGCCATCAGAGATGCAGAAAGGCAATGAATGAGGCAGCAGAGGAGGTTACTGGGGACCCTGCTGGAGGGAGGAGGGGCTGCCAGGGCAGCAGCCTCACCTCGGGCTAGCTGGAATTGGGATTTTGGGGCTAAATTAATGACTGGACGTGAGCCCAGATGGGAAATGCTGCCTGTGCCCTGCAGGGCTGGAAACGTCTTCTGACATTAATGAAGAAGGGGAGGAGGAGGGACCTGGGCAGAGCAGGAAACACCTGGAACAAGGACCTTCCTTCGAGGGCCGGCTCTGCCCGGCCCCACTCATTCCTCTCACAGTGTTCAGGGGCGGTTCAGGATCACTGAGGCAAAAGTCTCCAATCAAGAAGCCATTTCGGAGTACATTTCCAATTCCACAGAGTTCTGCACACGAACCAATTCTACACCAGCTGCCTGTTTGTTGTGGGGGATGATTTGTGTGGGTGCTTTCCCCGAGAGGTGCCCTTGAGCAGGGACCATCTGGGAGGGCACTCCTGGTCCAGGGGCTGGCACTGGTCCCGGGGAGGGTGGCACACAAATCAGGAGCCGTGCGCTTGCCCTGCCCTGGTAAAGTTGAAAAGCTCACGTGGTTTGCATTTAGTCTGTGGAACTCAGTGGATGAAAAAGCCGTTTTTGAATGGAGAGGAGATTTTAACGCTATTAAGCACATTTTCCTTTCCTCTTTACAGGGCAAAATGCATTTAATGTCAGGCTGCACAGCCTGTGACTGTGAGCTGGGGTGGGAGGAATTGCTGACCTCTCCCATTACGCACATTTGCACAGCTGGACACATCTGTAGGAGCATGTGGTGGATTGAATCTGAGTTGATGGAAAATCAAGAAAATTCACATGAACTGGGACTCAAAATAAATCATTTCTATTCCCAGCTCAGTTGCAGAAATCAGGAGTGACTTGAGCACCTTTCTTCCAACAGAGGGGACATTTCCCTGCACCACAGAGGTTTAACAAGGCTTGAGTTCTTTCACCTCACATCATGGGAGTATCAAACTCCCCATCCCTCCTCCCGTGCCAAGCTCAGGTTGAGTTAAATGCATTTATTCCTTCAGAACCCCCCTGCTCATCATCCACCAGGCTCAGAAGCACCGGGGAAAGGTTGAAATGAAGGGTTTTTACTCCCTCCCCAACAGCTGTGTTCTGTGGGAAGCCTCCATTGGGCTGGGCTCGGGGAGAGGCTGGTGCCAGGCACCAGCATTGGATCAGGGCTCCAGGAAAGCTCGGGAGTGAGACAGACACAGCTCCTTCTGCTCCCGCTCTGCCCTCGTCACCCACCCTGCGTGGCAGCAAACCTCGCCGTGCTGTCACAAGCAGCCCCAGCACTGAACTCTGCCTGGTCAGGACAGCTCCATCACTCATAAATACTGCAACCACAACCAAAGGCTGCTTCTGAAAGATTGATTCCTCACAGTTCACTGGCCCTTCCTCCGAGGCCTCTTATTCAAATTAGAGCGAACCCATCCTAGAAATCCGAGCATTAATTGTTAATATTCCAGGCTCCTGAAACACGGGGTCCTCGAGGAGCAGAGATCCCGGGCTGGCAGAGTGAGAGCACAGCAGGAACCAAAGGCAATCAGCAGAGCCTAAACATGTTAAATCTCACACTCCACAGTGGGACCCTTCATGGCAGAGGGAACGGCTCTGTCCCTGCCCACAGCATCCCCTTGGCAGCCTGGAACAAACCCCAGCTGCTGATCCCGGCTGGTGGCTGCGAGGTGGCTGCAGAGGATCGTCCAAACCTGGACCCTTGAGCACATCCAGGCACACCCAGAGTTGGAACTTGCCGGGCCTCTGGTGCTGTAAAACCTATTCTGGATGCCAACAGAAATCCAACAGGTTTCCCTGCAACAGCTCAGAAGACACCCAGGAAATGCTGAGCAGATGTCACAGCTTCCCAGTGTCACTGTCTGTCCTCATCCTTTGTGACTCCCAACGCGCCGTGCTCATTGCAGTGCTGGATTTTCATGAATCCACTCAGGAGTTATTAAAATCACTGCCCCTCCTGCCAGACAGGAGAGTGGCTTCCCTCAAAGACGAGATTTCAGCTCAAGTCCAGGGGCTGCAGCTCGAGTGGCAGAGACTGAGAGCTGTGACACTTTAACCTGTCCTGGAGAGGGTTCCATGTGGGAGAACCCTGAAGGACAGCCAAGGACCAGGAATGGCAGGGAAATCCGGGCTCTCTGAGGGGCACGAGCTGAACCGTGGGGGCAGAAAGAAAAGACACTTAACTGCTCTGGTTCCTGCAAGGTGCCTGGTGATGAGCTCGTTACAGGCACAAGGAGAAGCAACACAGAGCAGGCTTGTTGGTTTTTTCCTGACACCCATTTAAATATTCAGCAGCGCGAGCGTTCTCTCATCGCGCTGTGGAAGCAGCGGCTGCGTTCACCCCCTGGATTTCCCAGCAGGAATAACACGAGCCTGGTGTGTTTGTGATAACTCCTCCTGCTGCTCAGGAGCTGAGACCCCAGCGCCTCGGCTCTCCGAGTGCTGCGGCTCCCACCCCTCTGCAGGGCCTGGAACCTGCCCGGCTGCACCTGCGCTCCCTCGTGTCCCACCCTGGGCCCTGGGAGCCGCTCAGAACCGCCCCGAGAACGTCGGGGCTGGACCTGCAGCAGGAGCTGGGCTGGGGAGGGACAGGACAGACACAGAAAATCCCCGGAAAATGCCCGAACGGGGCACGGCGCTCCTGCTGTAACCCAGGCACAGGAAAAGCCCATTTCTGCTCCTGCAAACATCCATCGCTCCCAGTGGCCCCGGAGGGGCTGTCACTGCCGCTCCAGGCTGGCAGCTGGCAGAGGGGGAGGCACAGGGGCAACGCAGAGGAGACGGGGGAGAAGCTGCCAAGGAGACGTAATAAATTCATTTTTCCAACACAGGACCAAGCTTGGCGTTAAATGTCAAGTGCTGGATTAGCAGCTGGGGGGGAACAAATCTCTGTTTCAGCCTCTGAAATTCAAAGTCGATTGGACCAACTAAAAGGCTGAAGGAGGTGGCACCTGGGAGTGAGCACAAAAAGGATTTCAGGGGTAGCATCTTCTCCCCTGCCCCGAAATTCAGGTAAAAATGTTGCCCTGCAGAGGCTCAGCTGGGTCCCTTCTATCCTTGTCCCTTCCCTGTCCTTGAATTTGTCCTTGCAGGTGAAAGTGAGGAGCCTGGAGAGGCTGAGCTTTGCAGAGTCTGCTGCTGTTCCCAGCGCAGCACCGAGCCCGGCCCGAGGCGATGCTGCTCCGCACGCAGCAAGTGCCAAGAAAATTAAAACTTTCTTCTTTAATTTTTTTTCCCCCCCATTGAAATTCAACATCCACTCCAGCGGAGCTGTCTGCCGCCGGGTGACCTTTGTGTGACATTTGCGTTGCTCAGAGCACCGGGAGGGGCCAGCCCAGCCCCTGAAGGGAGGGAAGGACTGGGCTGAGCGGGCTCTGGGGTGCGGGGAGGACCCTGAGACCACAGCCCTGGGCACAGCAGGGAGGTCCCCAACTCCCAGGGTTACAGATCGTGTTCTACCACGGAGAGCTCCAGAGCCCCTGGATTCTGGGATCAGGGCACCTCCCTGGGGGCACCAAATAAAAGTGACAATGGTTTAGCACAGATGCCAAAAAAGTCACCTCACAGCCCATCAGCTTTGTATATTTAATAGATTTAACCTCTGTTTATTCTGCTTCCGAACTCTTAATGCCAGCAATTGATTCCTCCTGCTTAAAACAGGAAGGAGGTAAAAAGCACTCAAGTGGCAGAGCAAACCCCAGCAGAGCCATCCGTGAAACAAGAGAGAGAAGAATAATCCACTTTCCAAACTTTTTCAAGTCATAACTGGGTCGGTGTTTGGAGAAGTTCTGCAGGATTCTTGATTAAAGAAAAATATAATTAGAAAATGAAACCTTTCTAGCAGTTAGCTCTCACAGTTTGGGGGTTTAAAATACTTTTGTAAATAGAATTATCTGCTTCAGAGACATTAAACCCACCAGTGGAATCTCTTGCGTTGCCACATCGTGAACATCTGACCTCCAACACGGGGAAATAATGAAAAATTAATGGATCCAGATGTGCCAACCCTGCCAACGGCAGATGTTCATTTTACACACCATTTAGAAATCCCCAGTGCATCGGTGTACACGAGGATAAAATGATGGAATAATGGGAAGAGAGGGAATAGTGCTGGGGAGCGAAATCTGCACCTTCCCAGGGGGCGGAGATGCAGGGAAGGGCAGGAGATCACACCCAGAGCGTGTCCCCTGTCGATGGCAGCAGCTTCAATTCAGGGACTGCTCTCAGGCCGCTGCTGGGGTTGTCCCCAACACCTTCATCCAATCCTTCCTAAAGGTGCCAGCACAAAGGACACGTGGCCGAGAGTTTGAGGGCACCAAACATGGTCAGAACTCTCCTCCCAGCAGGAATTTGGCAGCCTGAACCCATTCCTCTGCCATGAACGACCATTTATCTTCTCTTCTCCTTTTGCTTCTGGAGCTTTTGTCCTCTTGGAGTTTATTTTTGCCTCTTTTCTGCCCGTCCCACCTGGCAGTGACCCCTCAGTGAGGTCCAGATGGAGCCGTCCCTCCTGAGCTCTGCCTGTCCTGCCCGGGGGTTTCACTGCACCCCAGCCCCACAAACGCCCCTGTACTTAGGAGGGATCAGTTGTTCCATCTCTGAGGTTCTGCACAGAGTTCCTGCAACCCAGCCATGCATCCCTGAGTAGAAAAGCCTTGGAAAAGCTGCTGCTGGGAGTGTTCAGGTGTCCAGGGGCGTTCCCCACCCCTTCCCCGCACACCTGCAGCCCCCTCCCCCCTCCCTGGGAGCTTTGGGGCTGCGCGGGACCATCTGGGGATGTGACCCTGAGCAATTTGTCCCAGCAGGCTCTGGAAGCCCTCGCTGGGAGCCTGTTTGTGCTCGGTGCTTGGATAACCACCCTGGTGAACAAACTCGGGGCAGGGAGAGGAGCTGGAGCTGAGGGTGTTGGAAGATCAGCTCAGGGCTCCAGGCTCAGCCCTGCAGCAGCAGCCCTGACCCGGTGCCTTGGATCCCCACACGGGTGACAAAGGCGTGGTTCCACTGGCTGGGCAGGATCGATCACAGCCCTGCATGGAAACGTTCTCTGGGGCTCTCTGCCCTCCCCTTGGAGGGAGGGAGTGCTGCAGATCCATCCTGGCGACAGAACACTCCCAGTTCCTGCAGGATCCATCCTGCTGGGTGTGGGGCACTGGGCCGGGTGTGGGGGCACTGGGCCGGGGGCTGGGCACTGGGCCGGGTGTGGGGCACTGGGCCGGGTGCTGGGCACTGGGCTGGGTGCGGGGCACTGGGCTGGGTGCTGCTGTGATTCCCCTCTGTAAAACAGCCCCCACTGAACACCCAAAGCAGGCCAGAGCCGGGGCTGCAGCACGGGCACCGCTGCCTGCCCAAGGTCACACATTTTGCCCGAGGCACCGCTGGGCTGGGCTCACGGGAGCCACGGGAGTGCCTCGTGCTGTTAGCGCGGAGCCCCAGAGCTGAGCAGACAGGAGGACATGCAGTGCCCGAGCCACCCAGCCCAGGGGGACAGGAGATGTTGGGGACAGTGGCCTGGGCTGCCCTGGGAAGGTTCATCCCTCCCGTGCTGCTCACTCAGCATTCAGCAGGTGGACACCAACTGCAGAGACTTTATTTACCCACTTTATGGGCAATAACACAAAGATTTATCAATCCCCAGAGGGAAAAAAAACAGAAAAAAAAGAAGTCCAATTTCTCAGCTGAGATTAGAGAGAAATAGGGAAGGGGCAAATCCTCGGAGCACAAACAGATTGCACTATTTATATATGAAAATGTTTTCTGCATCTATAAACTTACCGTGCCCGAGCACTTTAATTAATTGCAGGGTTGCCATGGTAACCTCCCTAACTCAATTACAGCTCTGCAGAGAGGTGAGTGTGCTTGTGGCAGAGCAGGTAGCTCGTGCTGGGGCTGCCGTGGGAGCAGGTCCCACGGAAATGGGAGCACCGGGGGTCCCTGGCGGGAGGGGCAAGGGCTGCTGCAGGTCTGACCCCGCATCCCAACAATTCAGATGATCCCGGTCCCCCCCACGCCGCAGCCCTGAGGGTGGCACAACGCGGGGGCACCGTCAGCAGCTCGGTGCCAAACCGTGCCTGCACACAGCTGATTGCCCCGGCTGCAGCCCGGGCTGGGCACACAGGTGGGCAGGAGCTCCTGGGAGAGAACGCAGCTCCCGAGGGGCTGAGGGAGCCCCGGGGCCCCGGGTGACAGCTCCCACAGAGGGACCTCAGCAGGCACAGCTCAGCTGCCCGGCCCTCAAGATGTGCTCTGCTGTGGGTCCTCCCTCTGACACTGCCAAATTCAGCCTCTGGTTTGTGCCTCAGCTCCCACCTGTAAGACCAGGGCAGCACCTCCTGGTTCCTGAACAGCTCCGAGACAAAAATTACCATCAGCTGCTCCAGCTCCAAACGGGTGAGGTCTGTTTGAAGGTTCCTGTCAGATTGATGATCGATACCGCAGCGGTTACTATGCACTCCGAGCCTCTCAAAGGCCTCATCGCTTCCCTGCACCACATCAGACAAACCGTCTGCATCACGATCAGCCTCTGCCTCCAGACAGTCCCAGAGCAGAGGCGCTGACCCCTGTTTGCGCCACGGGTCCGAGCGATCAACAGGAAAGGAAAGGCAGGGAAAAAAGGAGAGAGAAATGACATTTCCTCAGCATTATCACCTGAAATCTGTGCAACGATAACCTTTCCATCCATTATGAAAAGTCACCTGCCACATGAACGGGCTCCATTCTCCCCACACCTGCCCTGCTCTTATCTTTGTTTCTCTGGTACCTTTTCCAGGACTCGTGTGACAAGAGGGACCCTGCCACTCCAGCTCACGTGTCTGTCACCCCCTGTCCTGAACGTGGCTGTGGCAGGATGTTCCTTTGCCCCTCTCCAGATCCTCTCACTCGAGTTAAGTGTCCTTTTCTCCCATTTTAAATTAAATGCCTTGTTAGGTACCTCTAAAGGTGCTTCTGGTGAGACTCTGTGGAATTTCTTCCCCTCTCTGCCCCCATCCTTCAAGGTCACGGACAGAGACTCCAGCTTGTTTCTTAAAGGTTAAATGCAACTTCCAGAAGAGGAGCTTGAACTTTGGAGAGCGGAGGCAGAGAAAAAGCAGCCCCCTCAGAGAATACAAATTGTTCTGTGAGCAGCAGCTGGCCAGAAAACAGCAGCTCCCATCCTGAGCAACAGCTTCATCTGTCTGCGCAAACCCGCTGCTCCTCTCCTGCCTTTGCAGAGCAGGAACTTGCCAGAGGCCTTTGCTTTCAGCAGAGCCCCCAGCAGCTGTGCCCACGCTCCCTGAAGGGTGCACAGAGTCAGCTCTTCAGAGCTGGCATCTCCAGCCTGGCAGGCACGTGGATGCTCCCTCAAATCACGGCACTCAGGGCCTGAACAAATTTTGCTCTGCTCTTCACTAGGCACTTTCAGTCACAAATTCCTGCTCGGCTTTCTGCACCCCTCTTATCCTCCTAGGGCTGGGATTAGCCCAGTTCAAAGGATCCCACTCTTTAGGAAAGGTTTTAACTTCATTTTTCATCCTCTGCTTTTTTTTTCCCATGCCCATCCAATTCGCTGGGTTTACAGCAGAGAACTGCAGAAATTCCCGGGGTTTACTGGAATTCAGGCCCAGGGATGCGTTTCCCTGGGCTGCCAGTGCCAGGCTCCCCTGGCTGATGTTCTCCCACTCTGAGGGAATCCTGCCCACAGCCCCAGCTCGTGGGTGCACACTCGTGCAAATGCCCCCTCAAATGAGAGCCTGGAACAACAGAAATCCCAAACTTCTCCAGTTAAATCACAAAAAACAGGTTTTATCAGGAGAAATTGGCCAAGCAGCTCCAAGTCTCCTAAGTGGGCTGTACTAAATCGAGGCTGGGTTTATAACACATCCAGAATTTTCCTTCAGTCTGTCAAGGCTCCATCTTTAAAAGTATTTTTTTTTGCTCCTCAGCCCTGTACTCACACAGCTGCGGTAACTGGGTGTGATTTCTGCCTTGGCAGGGTTTGTGGAGGCCGAGGCTGGCAGGGAATGAATCCCTGGCTCCCTGGCAGAGCAGCAGCCTCTGGGGGCCGGGATTATCAAGGTTAGTTTAGCAGCAAGCTCTGCTCGAGCGCATCAGACATGACTGGACATCCTCAAGGGCCAGCCAGCACTGCTGAGGAATTCCAAAAACATCCTCCTGCAAAGCACATTCTGCTCTCTTCATCCCCGTTTGGTTTAACCCATTAAAGGCACAGCAAAGCTGTGGGGGGTGCCCACTGTGGGGTGCAGTTGTTTCTGCAAATGCGGGGTTTACAATTTCTTGATTAAATTATGTGGGATTTCTCCTTATCTCCAGCTGATGGCTGCACTGGAATCACCAGTGGAAAGAGCTGCAGGATCTTTCCATAGATATTTAATATCTATCTATATGTGTAAATATATGTGTAAAAGAGACACCGGGTTAAAACAGGTGCAAAAGTGGTAAATCAGACACTTCCCTTTCCAGTCCTCATTATTCAAGAGCGAGGGAGAGCAGCGGAGCAGAAACGAGACTGACAAAGCCCGGGACATGTTCTGTGCCATTTGCTGAGCAGCAGCAATCAGAGATCAAAATTCCAAACAGATAAAAAAGCCAAACCAAGCTCCCACACTGACAAAGTCCCACCTTTGCACGGATTTAAGGCAGGAAAAGAAAAATTGACCTTGCTTCAAGGCATAAATCGACCTGTAATGGATTAGGATTTTTCCTGCGAGCAGGTCTTAATTAAGAACGGCACAAAATCACTTTGCACCATCGCAGTGAGTGGCAGCCACTTCTGGGAGTTATTAAATTAAAGTGCTGCTGACTGGATGGGGCCGTGTGGCCACTCCCAGGCCACCCGAGGGATCAGCTCCACACGGAGCTGCGGTGGGTCCCAGTCCTGGTGGCTTTGGAAAAACCAAAGGGGACAAACCCCCCCCGACCGCCCTGGCCACCCATTCCCCGTGGTGTTCCCGGAGCTGTGCACCCGGGGAGTTGTACAGGCATGGAGTGAGGGGTGCAGGGCTCTCCTGGGAGCAGGGGGACTGTGTTAGGTTGGGTTGGGTTGGGTTGGGTTGGGTTGGGTTGGGACAGCTGGAGAGCAAGCCAACACCAGGGATCCAACGGGACACCCCCAGCACCGGAGATCCAACGGGACACTCCCAGCACTGGGGATCCAATGGGACAC
>VZRQ01001620.1:119891-204959 GCA_013397975.1 Machaerirhynchus nigripectus | reverse complement strand
GGGATCCAATGGGACACCCCCAGCACTGGGGATCCAATGGGACACCCCCAGCACCGGGGATCCAACGGGACACCCGGCATGGGACACGCTGGCAGCCCAAAGCCACCAGCTCTGCGCTCACACCTCATCTCCTCACGCCTCCTCTCCTCCTGCTGCCCGGCTGCACCTCCCGGGGGAGATCAGAGGAGGATCCAGCGCTGACCTCTCACCCTGCGCCTCCTGCCAGCCCTCCCAGCGCCGCTAATTAACGCATCCCAGCACAGCAGGGCCCCGCTCCCGCTGCGGCAGAGCCCATCCGCTCCCGAGCACGGGCAGGGCGCGCAGCAGCTGCACCAGGGCTGCCCATTAACACCAGTGCAGGTCACGGCCGTACTGGTCAGAGGCGTTCCCTGCACACCATTACTGGGACGGTCACTCCCTGAAGCATCAACAGCTTTCATGTTCCACCGGGAAATGCGGAGAAGGAAGTACAAAGATACTGAGAATCCAGCTAATGCCACGGCAAAAGGTCACAGAGGCAGCTGAGATCACAAGCAGCGTCAGGATTATCCCTCTTCCATCTCTATTTCAGCTCTGGCTTTTTATTAAAAGCAACGTCTGTGGAAACTCGAAGCTTAATACTGGAAGGTGGATGCTCATCTACATCAACAGCACCGCCTTTGGAGCAGCAATCTCTGAATCGAAACCTCTCTGTGAACCTCACACTTGATCCCACACTTTGATTCGGTAAAGAACGATATGCACGGCATCATCTGCGGGCTTAAAGAGGTTCTGTGAAGGGATTTTCAGCAAAGGCAGTGAACAGCTCTGCAGAAATTGTCTCCCCTCTGGTGGAACAAAAGCAGCTGTGGGCAGGATCCTGTGGGCAGTGCCAAAAACCCCAGAGCTGACCCTGCGAGGGCTGACTCTGTTGCACACCAACTTCTGAATGCATTTAACCCAAATTCTCCCTGCTCTCATGAATTAATTGCTCTCCACTGGAGAGCCACTGAGAACCTGTTTGTGAAAATAAATATCCCAATAAAAATCCTGCCAGCAATAACCCCTCCAAACCATTTAACAGTTGGGAAAAGCTCAGTCAATAATTTTTTCACCCTCCTTCTCTTGTCAGCAGCTCTTCAGAGGAAATAAACATTCCATGAGTCTTTTGTAAATTGAGTACAAGCATGGCTTTCTTTTTATTATTTTTTAATAACAATTGCCCAACAAATAATTAAAGACAGGCCCACAGTGGGATGCAATTTATTCTTCAGGCTTGCACCTCACACCACTTAATTACTCCGGAGGAGCAAATTCCCTCTTAAATGGCAGCTGCCAACTGATGACCTTTACATCACAATTTTCCCCAAACTTCTGCGGGGCCCCCGGGTTTCCTAAGGAAACGCTGCCCTGGTGTTCAGGTGGTACCAGCGAGGACGATGGTGCTGTGTAATTGTTGTCACGAGGTCCTCCCAGTGAGGTCCTGGTGCAGCATTTCCAGTCCTGGGTGGACAAACCACTGTGGAAGTGCAGTACAAGAGATAAAACAGTGTAACCCTGATGTTCCAAAGTGCAGGGGGAAGAAAGCATTTCCAGCATATTCTTAATGCTAAAAGCATATTTTCCATTTTCATTGAAGTCAGTCTTTTGTAAAACATGTTAATCATCCATCACGCAGGCGTCAGGGTATCCAAGGGAACCCCGAGCTGGGATCTCACTCCAGCTGCCCAGCTACCACAAAGAATCATCATTAGCTCCCGAAAAAACTAAACAAGTGCAGAAACCAGAGAGGGTGAGGAGGGAAGAGCAACTGGTGAGTAAACCTGGCAAGAGCAGCCCCGGACTGCGGAGCTGCTCCTCGCGTGCCTCACACCCCGAGCCAGGTGGTTCCAGGAACAGATGTAGAGCTCTGGAAAGCCGATGAATCAATGCACAGTTAAATTACACAGCCCGTGAAAATCAATGCAAGCACAAGATGTAACACCAGGATATAAAAATCCTGCAAACAATAAATAAAGCAGAGCCATATTTAGGGACTGCCTGGTTATTTATCTGAGGAGGGCTTGGGCACATTGTTCACACCTGGGCAAAGCACTGCCCAGAAATGAAAGCCCACAGTGCACCTCTCCCATTTCCCCCTTACACAAAATATCCTCACATTTACAGCAATTTCCTTTATACACCTCAGAGTTTCTGAATGCAGCACCCTCCCCTTGTTCCTCTTCCCCAGGGAGGCCAGTGCAGGATAACAATTCCCTGAGGCTAAGTGCTGGAGGGGCTGGAGAACCCTGGCAATCAAATCAGCCCAAATGAGGCACCCACTTCAGGTGTAACAACTCCAGCATCTCAGAGTTACTGTTTTAAATCCTGCTTTTTCTTCACTCATGTTTCTCTTTCAAGACAAAGGAAGAGAAAGAGAGCTGCAGTCAAATTAATGTGTATTTATAGCAGGCATTGATTGCACTATTTATTCATGCTCTTTCTGGCAACTCAAATCAGCCCCATGTCCTTAAGGGGCTCAATTTCCTCATCACCTGGAGCATTTTCCTCAAGTCTCTGAGCAGCTCCGTGGTCGCACTGATTGGGGTGGGACAGCTCCTCTCCACACACCTCCGTCCCTCCCGGTGCTCCTCAAGAGCCCACGAGCCTCCTGCAGGACACTGGGCAGGATTCCATGGTGTTCTGCTCGGGGAAGGCAGCGTTCAGAGCCATCTCCCCCATCCCACAGGGAATGGCCAGCGGGAGGCTCAGGGCTCCTGGGTAATCCCCAGCTCAGCTGTGAGGTGTGGATTAAAGCCACATCAGGCCCCTTTGCCCTGGCTCTGTAGCACAGACTCATTTCCCAGGTTCAGAAGCCTCTGGAACGTTGCCAAGGGAAGAAAGGATGAAGGTTTCAGCAGCTGTGGTCCAGCCCCCCAGTGCTGCAGGGTGGCAGAGGTGGCAGTGGCTGCACAGCCCCGGCCCCCGCGGGGCAGCAGAGCAGAATCCCAGTTCTGCCTGGCTCCCAAGGCCTGCAGCAGCAAACGCTCTGTCCAGTCCACAGCTGAAGGGCTGGAGCTCAGCACCAGGGGCTGTTCTTCGCCCCGCTCAACTCACATCCCCTGAATCCCACAGGTAGAGCTCCTGGAGCCTGTCCTCATTATCATTTCATAAACTGCAGGGTTTGAGGCTTGTTTGTGTTACAGCTGCTGGTGTTCAGGTAACGCTTACCCCGAAGCTTTCATAAAACTTTCAGAGCTGCTATTATTTTTAACCTGCTGCCAGAGGCAAATCTTCCAGGAGGAGGCAGCTCCGGGAGCTGCGAGTTCCTCCTGGCAGGACAGGCTCTGTGTCCTCACCAGGGCCAGCAATGTGCAAGCCAGTTCCCCCTCCCAGTGCCACCAGGGCAGAACTCTGGCTCAGTGGTGACCCACGCAGATCCACCGGCATCAGCGCTTAAGGAGAAAAATGACAGCAGAATTAAGCAGCTCCCCACGTGACAGTGGGATGTTTTCATCCACCCTGGGTTAATACCTCCTGCTCTTGTTATGAGCCACTCTCAGATCCTCCAAATTCATCATTTAATTCCAACTGCCCTGCAGAAATAGCAGGTTCTTTTGAAAACTCAATTTGAAAGATCATTAAAACCTACAAAAGACTTTATCTGTTGGGGGAAAAAACCTGTGTATACAGAGGGGGGGGGGAGAGGAGAGCTCACACATGGAAAATGACAGCGTTTTCCACCTGAACCTCTTCAGCTGGAGTTGCTAAGTAACCATGACACACCACTGTGCATTCTCTGCAGCCTCTGGTCTGAGCCTGACAGGCTGATTAATTCTTCCGAGTGCCCAACCTGCACCGTCAGTGTTCTAAATACTCCAGCATTTACCTGGGCAGGAAGGGAGGGGGGCAGGAGGGAGGAGCAACGAAACAAACCAAACCAAGAAAACCTATAAACCAAACTCCAAACCCATCCATAATTTATAAATTAAGTTTTATTACCAGGCTGCCATATTTAGACAGGAAACCAAGCTCCACTTCCACAGAGAAGGTGATCTATGAAGTGGTTTCTCCCTCTAATATCTGAGCCTCCCACACCAGTAAATCCATTTCTCCGGCCTCCAAAGGATGCACATTTAATTACAGATCCTGTGTGGCAGAGTTTGGAAAGAGACAGTGAAAGAAAAGACTCCACAGTCTCTGCACTGCCCTCTGAGAACCCCCATTCCCACGGGAGGGAGGCTGAAGAAGTCAGCAGAGATCCATCCCTGTGTCAGAGCTCATGTGAACCAAACCCTCTGGGTCCCTGCTGGTACTTCAGGGGTTCCCCATGCCTCGTGACAGCCGAGCAGGACATTAATTAACACAGGAGCAATAATCACTGGGTGATTATTCACCATCACAGCTCGGGGAGAGCCAGGCAGGGCTCCCAGTGTGACTGCACTGCTTAAAGGAATCCTGGATGGAAGGAAAGGTTCACAGACCCAGACTTGTGCTCCCTAACGCAGCCAGGACCCCGGGATCGGCTGAGAGCTCCCACCTCACATTTCCCAAAGAAACGCTCGTGTTTTCCAAAGAAATCCTCCCTTTTTCCAAAGAAACCCTCTCGTTTCCCCCGAACCACACCACGGGTAACAAAAACAGAATCCCCTTTGTGTTCCCATTGTAATGCAATTGTGTCGTGTTTGCTAAGTGCAATTTGACTTGATTGACTAATTAGGCACTGCACATTACCGGTCTTGGAGCAATCAATCTGTCTGGTCACATTAAATATTTCCTCTTTTAACTCTGAGGAACTTTTTGGGAGACCAGAGGCTGCCATTGAGGCATCTCCACGTGGCCAAGGGTGACCAGGGGACACTCCCATGTCGGTGGTGACCTCTGGTATTCAGTGCCTGCTGAGTGTCTGAGTTCTGCTTCTTCATCTGCATTCAATTTCCATCAGATATGCACAACAACCCAAGGAAAATATTCTTCCTCCTCACTCTGAGTGCACTGAGAGGTTCCCAAGTACTTCATCTAATGCCTAACACTTGTTTTACCTGCCCCCCCCATGTTTTATCCTTGCAAACACCGAGTACACGGCGTTAAATCCTCAGCACAGATGCTGCAAATCACCCGAGCTCGGGTGTGTTTTGTGCATCTCCTCGGGGTAATGAAGGAGCTCGGAAAAGAAATAATTCATTTCCAGCAGCTGCAGGTGAGAGGCACAAGGTGCCTTTAACTCAGCAGAGCTGGGGGTGCACGCGGGTACCAAACTGTGCAGTGCTGAGCACGCTGCAGTCCTTGGCTGCCTTAATGTTAAATTAATGAATCAAAAGATAATTAAACATCCCGGACATACTTGTGTTCAATAAGTGGGACATGCCTGGTTTTCCTCCACGTGAATTCCTCCTGATGAAGCACTTTCTGCTGCACCACAGAAATAAAACCGAGTCTCTTGGTGATTCAGTGCAGATCCAGCAATTAATTCCTCTTCTCCGAGATTTTGTTTTAGAAGTTCAGTTTCACGAAGGAAAAAAAAAACTTAATTTAAATCTCTGTGTGATAACTGATACTGATTTTATTTCACTCCCACTGGGGCAGGATGGAAGTGTATTTTAGGCCAGACCCAGAGGGGTTAATCTAAATACCTTCAGTGCTCAAGTGAAGGTTGCAGATGAAGGGGGAACAGCTGCTCCCTCTTTATCCCCCTCCACCTTCACATAAATCAGCTTTTGGAGGGCTCCTGGTCATTGCAGGGCTCTCCCAGGGTCTCTTGTGGGTGGAACACACTTCTGGCTGCCTTCACCACTCCAGCGCTTCCTGGGGACACATTTTCCTTTTTTCTGGATTAAAAAAGGGAATCGTTGCAAACCAGCAAAGTGTAACTGGAGAGAACTTTAGCCCAGGGAAGTTTATGATCAGAACACGCAGGTGGAAATGGTTCACAACCAGCTGGGTGAGGCACAGGGGTGTGAAACAAGCACTGAACAGAGCGTTTGAGCCTGCTGCTGGTTTTGCTCTGGTTTCAGGGAGAGATCCTGTGGTGGGAAAAGCCGGGCTGCTCTGCCAGATCAGCTCCCTTCGTTTGTGCCAGTGGCTCCTCTGTGGCTGCGTTTCCTCCCTACCGACATCCCCACAACAACTAAACCAGGCACATCTTGCAGGACTGCTCAGAATTACTCATTTTCAGACAGCTGTTTCTTCTGATACTTTTCCTGGTGCTTAATGAGAAAATTCCCTTCAAAGCAGCAAAGCCAGGATGAGGAGAGAAACCCACCTGCAGCACAGTGAGCCCTGTGCCCCGTTTCCCTCGGTGTGCAGTGTAGAGGCACACAAACTGTAAATGAAAACGTTTACAGAGCGTGTCCAGAGTGGCACTGAAGGCAACCACAGGAGTTTGGAAGCAATCACAGGATTTTGAGAGCTATCTCAGGATTTTTTCCATCAAGCACCGGGTGCAGCCCAAGTGATGATTCTGCTGCACCCCGTGCCAGGCTCCGGGACGTGAGCTGGGGAACTGGGCAGGGGTTGGGGACTGCAAAGAGCAGAAACGGGGTTCATCATCCCCATGGCACAGCCTCAAACCGGGCACTGCCACTGGACAGCGAGTGCACCTCCCGCCCCAGGGGCTCTCCAGGACCCTGCTCACCTGGCAGGACAAAATCCCAGATCCCCCCGCCCAGCGTTCCCTGAAGCACCGAACCAGCTCTGTCATTTACCTCCCACCCACTGCTGGCAGCGAGCTCGGCTCAGCCGGAGCATCCCTGCCATTCCCAGGGATAAGAACCGATTCCCGCCCATTCATCATCGGTGTTTCCCCCCTCCCCTCAGTTTGTATCCCTGGTTTAATTTGTAACCGGGATGTTTCGCTGGTGTCTCATCAGATTTTATTAACAATGGCTCCTAATTGACCTGCCTCCAAATTCGGTGCTGCAATCACGTGATCGGCTCCTCTTCAACCATTCCCTGTTTTTGAGTATCAGGATCTGCCATTCCCCCCGGCCCCCGAAAATCGGATACATCTGCAGTCCTTTTACCTAACCACGCACTTCCACACTGAACGCCCAAAAAGAAAAATTATTTTCAGTTCCAACAGGAAAAAAAAAAAAAAGGCAGAGGAAAACAAAAGGTATTGCTCTAATCCAGGGAAATGTGTGCAGCTGGATCGAGGTTTCTATCAAAAAAAAAAAAAAAAGCTACAGCGACAGTAAAAAGCCTCGCGCTAAATTTATGTAAATAACAAAGGCAAGGAAATGAATATTCATGCACCACGTGCTGCTTAATGGGCTCCTGCCGTATGCTCCCGGAGCGCTGCCCCGCCCGGGCAGCTGGGGCTCCGGGGTCTGCAAGGGCTGGGCAGCGCCTCTCCCGTCCCCGCCGCAGCGCGGAAATCCCGGCAGCCGGGCTGGGGCAGCGGGAGCTTTTCCCAGAGCTGGGGCTGTGCCTCCAGCCTTGGCCTGGCCTTGTCGGAGTCATTACGGGTGGAAACCCCTCCAAACCATCGGGTGCAGCCGCAGCGGGCACTGCAGAGCTCTGGCTCAGAGCTTCAGCTGCTTCTGGGACCGCGAATTCTTTCTTTTTTCCCACCAGAAATAAGGCAGCAAAGAAGCGATCCTCGTGTTTACAATCAGAGCAATCACAAAAAGGCCACGGGAGCCACAAAAAGAACTCAAATTTAGGCTGGCTAATCACAAAAATATTCCGAGTGCTCAAAATTCCTGATTATCAGGAGAAGTGCTGCAGTAGCTAATACACAAGCAGGCTCAATTAACCCTAATTAGTTCGGAGTTGTGCTACAAAAGCCTTCATTAGCAGTTACTGAATGGAGCGAGGAACGTAAATAACATTTGGTTATGAGCTGTACTTAAGAATCTCCTGGTGGATGGAGGAGAGGGAGAAAGGGAATGAACCTTTGCTTTGTGGGGACACCCAGCTCCCCATCCCTCTGTTTGGGTTTTTACAAGCAGGAGCCTCCTGATTTTCCCACTCAATCTTAACCATTAACATCAAGGACACCACCAGAGCACAGACCTGGGATTCTCCTGTTGGTCCCGATTGCCCTGTGCTTGTTCCAGGCTGGAAGTAACGAGCTCAGGCTCTAAATATGAAATTGATGTGACTCTGGGTGACCTTGGGCTCAAATTCAGAGTGTGAGGAGTGATCTGTGCTCCCTGAGCCCCTCTCCCCCCCTGCCAGCCTCCAGAAAGGGGAACAGCCTCTGACCTGATCCAGATCTCCCAGTTCTGCACAAACAGTTCAAGGCCTTGCTCTTCTCCCCTCTGCTGTGACTGAGCTTTATGGTGTCAGCAAACGACCCACTTAACGTTTGGTGTACCTTCACTGATAAATTTTTAAACCAGACACAAATTTTACACCTGTTTTCATTTCACGGGCGCCCATAAAAGGAAAAAAACAACTTCTGTGATGTTAGTGCAACTTCAGACATGACTGAAATGTGCTGTGCTGCCTGCTCTGCACATTTGCATCTGATATTCTCAGGAACGGTGGGTTAAAATAGCTCAGGAAAAAAGTCCACTGCAAAAAAACTACCAACAACATTCTGTCATTAACTGCAGTAATACATTCTACCATTAACTGCAGCCTGCAGTCAAAAGTAAATGAAAAGTTAGTGCTGCCCATTCTGAGACAAGGTGCAGTTAAGCAGAAGTGTCAGTAATTCTGTATATTTACTTGATATAACAGAAATAGCTACGAACAGAAGCCAGGGAATCTTGGTTAATTCCCAGAGTCTGTCTTTTATTATTTGGCATAATCAGAAAGGTCTCTGCAGGTCACGGTTCAGTTCTGCACAGAAACTGCAGAGCAAATAGCAGAACCACCAGAGCCAGGTCCTCAAATGGATGCAGATCTCTCCATCAGCACAGCTCCGTTCCATAAGCTCCATGCAGTGTAAAACTTGTACAAAAGGCATTTGAAAATCATCCTGGAGCTCCAAGATAAATCTGTGTGTTCTTAAGTTCAAATCCTCCTGGTACTGGTATTAAAGAAGAATTAGGTTTGCATTAATTGGAGCTTGAAAGATGCTCTGATAATGTTATTACAGTGAAAATGCAATTACGTGTGAGAATGTTTGAACAGTGGAATATTTTTCGCTTGAGTTTGATTTGTAACACTTACAAACATGCAATACATTGTTGGGAATATATTAAACTAAATCCAGATTCATTTACTGCTCTGAACCCTCCCGGTTCAGACACTCTCCTCCTTGTAGAGATCATTAAAGGACTGCAGGAATTACCAGTGACACCCTCTGGGTTTCTGTCTCTGCTTCTCCTTTTTGTGCCGCACAGTTGCCGCAAAGCTCAGCCGAGGGACTGGGATTGTCACTGCAGGTCCCAGCCCGGGGCAAACCCCAGCTCAGACCCTCCGCACGCCCCACGTGCGGCAGGAAGCTCGGGCTGCTGCAGCTGCCCCCGTGCTGCCTTTGGAACACAGACCCTTCATTAATTCTGGGCTTTAATTGGGGCAGGACAGCGCCAGGGCCCCCCAGTGCCACATCCAGCTTAAACCGATGGCTTAACTGGGTTCCTCTTAACTTAGACAGAAATAAACTTAAGGTGAAATGTCAGTGAAGGCATTTGTCAGGTTAATTAAGTGCCTTTCATCACATCTCACCGTGCGAGCAGGTAACACCTCCAACCGCTCCATCCAAACCGGCTAAAGCTTCTCACCCCCACCTGCCCCTGCTGAGCCCAGGCTGTCCCCAGCCGAGCTTTGTCTGAGCACTTTGGGCAGCTGGGGAGCGCCAGGCACGGCCTCAGCCAGGGCCACACAAGGAGTCTGACTGAGCTCTTCAGGCAAATTTGTGCAGCGCTGCACACAAGGGATTCCCCAGTTCCGCTTACCCCATTTCCATGGAAGTTCCACACTTTGCAGGAGCCCAAGCAGGGATCATCTCCACACTGCCCCAAGCTGCTTCTCCCCCTCCGTTAATAAAGGGTGAACTTAAACTGCTCCTCACAGACAGAGATTTACCTGGGGAGTGAAAACGAGTTGCAGTTATTTAAGTGACAACCAAAACTTTCATGTATGTCCTGTGGCTACACTGGGGTCTGCTGGGATTTCCCTGGGAAAGTCACAGTATGACTGTGGTGACACAGCCCATGGGGAAAAACAACTTCTTCCACACAGAAAATCTCCTTGCCACGAGGAAAACACCTTGGAGGTCAGTTTGCACAAAAAAACCCACTTGGCAACAATTCCAGCCTTGAGCAATCTCAGCCCCTGGGTTTGAGCTGAATTAAGGAGCCTCGGCTGGAGCTCCCTGCTGGCTTCTGTTTCCATCGTGCAGGAGTTGAGTCAGAGCTCCCACAAGCTGCGTCAGGCCCTCGCCAGCAGCCTAACGAGCCTCTTCCAAGGGGATTCATAATTAATGAACATGTGAGGTGGTGTCAGCTCTAATGATCTCTGACTTCCCCGATCTCTATTTATTTTCTGAGGCCTTCCCCGTTCGGTGGCTGCTGTCATCCCACTCCAGCCCCAGTTTACAAATGGGATGTGACAGGGGGAAATGGAGCCTGCAGTGGCTCTCGCTCTGTGCAGCTCCTCAGCTGCACGGCAGGGAACCCTGAGAGAACCCAAAAACGTGTCCTGAGCCCAAACCTGGGCAAGCCTGCTTGGTTTAAACTCCCAAACCCTGCAAAATAAAGATCCATTTACAAGCACAGAGAGGTCGTCTCCTAATAAAGCCCATTCTGAGGGTTTTTCCAAAACAGATCTTCACCGCTTTTCCTTTCTTTTGGGATTTGGAGGGATTAGAATATTCTGTGTATGAAATAAAAATGTACAGCTCAGTTGGTCAGCATGGGGTTTTCTTTGCCTTGCCATCAGATTTTTTTTATCTTTAAAGATAATCAAAATGCTGCCCCTTACACAAATCAAGAAACCAGAGAATTTTAGGGTGACTCCAGAAACAACAGGAGGTTTTCCCACTCCGGCCAGAAAATCAGAAAAACAACAAAATCCTCATCATGGACTCGTGTGAGCAGTAAACAGTCAGTACCTGAGCACACACAGCTTTCAAAAGAGACAGCTCCACACCAGGAGCCCTCAGCCAGGCAGAGGAACCAAAGCCCAGCTGCTGCTGCTCGAGCTCTGAAGCAGCTCCTCGTAACGCCCTGGAACAGCAGCACAGAGAGCTGAGCCTGCCAAGCCCTTCCCAGGCCCTGGGAAGGCGATGCTCATTAAAGGATCCAGGCAGGACACGGTGCCTCCAGCCAGATTTGCTTCCTGCAGGACGAATGCAGCAGCACTGGATTGATTCTGGCGGGGTTTGAAGTGAAAATTGAGCGGCTTCTGGCCTGGGCAGAGCAGCAGCCTCCAGTTTATTTGAAGAAGAAAATCCCTGTCCCCAGTCTCTCAAGGAATGCTCAGAAGTTGCAGGCAGAACGCTGCTGAACGTGATCTGGGTAAAGAAAACTGAGGGGAAATGGGGGAGGAAGCTCCCTGGCTGAGGGGAGAGGTAAGGAAGGGCATGGGGTAATCACTGCAGTGAGGGCAGGACAGGAGGTTTGTGGGCCTGAGGTGCTGCTGCCCCTGAGCAGTGTCCTGGGGCACGGGGGGTTCCACGTCTGTCTCAGATTCACAATAAGCTCAGCTCAGGCGTTAAATTGAGAGGGTTTCCCTCTGACTCCTGATTTACCTGGTCACAGACCCTCAGCCTTGCATCCCAAGCCCTGAAATCATCCTGTGCATTCTGAGTGTTGGAGATAAGCAGAGATAACAGAACAGGTGTGGACCTACTCAAGTGTTGTGCCAGGATATCCGCTTCCAAGGAAAACCATCTGGACACGCCGTGGAAGATGGAATCTTCCTGCCCCATTTTTGTTATACCCCAGCAATCCCAATTCAGTTGAGGAAGTAACAGGCACAGAACTGAAGGTCCTCACGCCCCAGGAGATTTGGGATGTGCTGGGCTTTACCCGCGTGGTTCAGCACTTTCCTGAGCAAGGGCTTTATCCAGCGGCTCTGGTGAAGATATTCCAACACCAGAGTGACGTGAGGGGGTAATTCTGGCAGCTCAGGGGTTCCAGAACGAGGATTTGCATTCGTGAACAAGGGGTGCAGAGCTGCCCCTGGGCATCCCAGGACTTTGCAGGAAGATCCCTGGCATTCCCAGCACTCACACATCGGGATGCTTCCTGCAGACAGAGCCCCGGCTCGAGCAGGTACTCACAAAACCCATCACATCTCACTGAACAACCTCATTCTACCACCTCATCAGCTCATTAAAACCCACGATTATTAATTATTTATGCCATTATTACCCATTATTATTTCAGGGGGTACTCAGGCTTTAACAACAGATCAAGGAGAATTTTAAGCTCACAGCATTGGGATTTTTTTAGTTTGTCTTCAGCAAAATAATTGTGAAAAAATCAAAACCTCTTTGACATCAAATCAACAAAGAGGGGGGAGTTTCAGAACTATGGAGAAATTCTTCTTGAAGCTTAAAAACACAGGAACACCCTTCTTTTGTCTTCATGTCATTAATTCTGGGTAGGAATTCACAGGCTGGGTCAGTGGTTTGGTTCTCCCTGTGCCAGTGCCAACCCCGGCTCTGCTGGTGCCGGTGTCAGCACCACGGTCAGGGAGCAGCACTTCTGCCCAGCCCGAGGAAAAATAGAGATAAATTCTTACTGTGCAGGTTTCCAGGAGCCCCTGGTGTCTCCCCTGCCTCTTTTAGCAGGAGCAGACAGATCTGCACACCCAGGAGCACCAAAACCACATCCCAGCACCACGGGGTGATGGCAGTAAAGGAGAAATAGCACAAGGCAGGATTTTCATGTGCAAATGCACACAGTTCCAACTGGCTTTGCTCTGCCAGTCACAGAATAAGGGTCTTTCTGGGCCTCCTGGGGCTCCAGGAGCACAATCCATCCTCACACTGGAGCCCAGTGAGCTCTGGCTGGCTGTGCCTCGTGCTCAGGTTCTCACTTTCTCCCCCGGAACCCCAAGGAATGGATTTCCCATCCCATCCAAGGACATCCATTATTGCAGTTCATGAGATCCTCACAAGCAGTTTGCTGCTTTCCTGCAGGCACCTTCATTTCCAATTTCCAGCAGGAGAGCCCAGATGAAAATCCCCATCAGCGTGGGGAGCGTTTGGAGCCGGGCTATTGATTTATGCCTGGGGTGAGGAGGTTAATTAAATGGGAATTTTAAGCCAACAACACGATTAGGGGAGTGAGGAAACCTGAATTCATGAATACTTCCAGGGCTGTGAAAGCCGTTTAAAGTGAAGGATGACTGGAAAAGCCCTGCCTGTTACTGGCACTGGGTTCCTGTGGTTCTGGAGGGGGGTCCTGGGCCCTCCAGTCCAGCTGGGGGTGGGTTTGTGTTTACATTGGCATCAGCACCCAGTGTGATGCCTGATGGACACTTCTCTTTTCTGCCTCTGTTCCCTGCCTTTTCCTCCTCTTTCCCTTTCCACGGTTAATTCTGGGGATCTGTGAACCATGGGCTGTGCCTCTCTCGCTGCACCCCTGAGGTGCTGCTGATTCACCCTCACTGAGAGATCCCAGAGACCCCAAAACGCTCAGAGGAGCTGCTTTTGCCTGGTTATTTCAGAAGGAATCCTGTTCAGATGTTTTCCTTCCACGTACGAGCACCTGTGGCAATGATTCTGGTAATTTGTTTGGTTTTTTTAGCTCCTGTGCTCTTCCCTCTCCTCAGTCTAATCTGTTTTCTTGTTGAATTTTCGCAGGAACCGTACAAGAATTTGCTCACACAATCAAGCAAGAAATTCCAATTATTTTTGACACAGCAAGGAAGCAGCAAACTGAGAAATACCTGGAGGTGAGAGAGGACTAAAATGTGTAGAGCAGCTGCCACAGAGGTGCATTTTGAGTTACACAACCTCACGTCACACTCTGCACTCTGTACATCCCCTGGCAAACGCCCCCCTTACCACAAAAACCTGGTTTTTGTGCAGCCTGTCCTTGTCTTTTCCTCTCCATCCTCTCCAGTGCTGGGAGCAAGGCAGAGGAGAGGTCCAATCTGGTTATTTTTGCAGCACAATTCAAAGTTCTGGGCATTTTTTGCATGCCTTGAATGCTGTGGGAAATCTGGGGTTTGAGTAGCAGTGAGTTAATGTGACTTTTCCTCCTTGTGGTTGGGTTTTGTTGGGTCATTTTTATAAAAGTCAACTTTGCAGTTAATTAACTTTAAAAAAACCTAACAAATTATTTCAGATAACCCCTTGCTCTTATTTTCTGCAGTCCCTGGCAGTCAAGATTTAAGCTAAAATCACGAATTGGGAATCAAAACACCAACTGTTAATGCAGGATGCAGAGATGCCCAGATTGCTCTGGTGACAGCGGCGGTTGCGGGTTGTCTGCAAGGGCAGCAGCTCATCATATGTTTTTGGGGTTTGATTTCTGTGCGGGTTTTTGGGGTTTGATTTCTGATTGCTGCAAACAGTGGGGGAAGTTTCCATCAGCTCCTGGGCTGGAGGGCAGCAGCGGAGCCCATCTGGGCAGGAATCCGTCAGGAGTCTGGTGCTGACAGCATCACGTGGACGAGTTCAGCGGTGGGAATGCGGGGCAGGCTGCAAGCACTGGGGAGCACAAACACAGCAGAGGGGAAACGGAACACCCCGAGCCAGGCAAATTACCCCAAATACCCTAATGAGGCTCGATCTCGCTTCCTTGGTGCCTACAAACTCCAGCAGAACAAGCACAAAGGATTCTCATTTGTGAGGTGTTTCTAACGCTGATCCCATTCAAATTTGATCCCATTTCCACAGAGATTTCTGAGGTCTCTCCCCAAACCCCTCGGGGCTGGCACAGACCTGGCTGTTGCCTGCTCGGGGCTCTGCAGGGGCAGTGCCAAAGTGCAGAATTCCAGTGTGGAATTCTGCCCAGGGTGAGGTTTCTGTGCCCTTCTGTCCAGAGCAGAGGAGCAGCCAGGAGGGTCCCAGCCTCCCTCCACGGCCACAGCAGCTCAGAGCAGCAGCACCCACGGGCACCGGCAAACCCAGGAGGTTTAATTTCCCAGCATATTTATTTATTCAACTGACTACCATCAAATGCCCGTCACCCTGGCAACCAGGCATTTATTTACAACTCAGAATGGCACCAGGATACCGACACGGAGAGGAACGTTCTGGGAAATGGCTGTCACGGCTCCTGCAGAAGGAACTCCAAAAGAGGAGCAGGAGGGGGGAGGCACAGGAAGACAGAACACAGCCCAGGAGAGTCTGAGGCATTTATTGCTTCTCCCCATCGTAGGTGTGTGTTATTTATATTTCTGAGAGTTGGAAACCATCTGCAGTTAATTAGGAATGAGCTCCTCAAGAGCCCCCTGGATGCTGGGGCTCCAGCAGGTGTGAGTGGGGATGGAGAACAGCGGAGTGATCCCTGCAGGAGGAGGCAAAATCCAACCCAGACACTCTGCAGGGCTTCAGCTGCAGATCCAGGGCAGGACTGCTTTGCTCTGCAGAACCTGGCCAGGACAATCCATTTGCTCCTTTGGGGCCACGCTTTAACCTCCCAATATCCAACCTACAGAACACCTGAAGGGAACCTGCAGCTCCCCCAGCCCAGAGCAGCTTCCCCTGCACAGCCCAGGAGCCAGGGCTCTTCAGAGGCACCAACTTTCAGCAGCCCACGTGTGAAACAGGAAAACCCAGTTCCCTTTCCAACGGCATTTCCATTTTTCCAAAATGGGCATAATTGTGCCGATGGGAACAAATGGCATCTCGACCCTGAGATCTGGAAGCCTCGTTGTGTGTGAGGGTAGGGAACGTGGCCACGCATGGGGGCAAAGCAGCAGAGCACTCACACCCTGCCTCTGCTCAGCCTTGCCTCCAGAACAAACAGGAATCCCTTCACCCACCCTCCCAAAAAACACACAAGTGGTTTTAGACCCTTATTTTAGATTTGTGGAACGTGGAGCATCAACAGCTTTTTTTTTTGCTTTTTAAAAAAATCTTTTTACAGAATGTTATTAACAAACCCCCCCAGTCAACTCCTCAGACTGCACCATTAAAAAAATAAAGACAAAATTTGGGACATTCGTAGGAGGCGTTTCATTCAAGATAATCTCCGCGATATCCCTCACATATACATAAAAATACAAATATAAATGCAGAGGATTGGCGAGCTTGAAGGGACACCTGCTGACAGAGGGTGACATTACAGGCACCGAGTTACTGCTCAGAGAAGCTCGGAGGATGCCGCAGCCTGTGGCCGTGCAAGGATCAGCAGCACTTGGGAATTCGGGATCCTGCCCGGCAGGAAACATCCGGAGCTGACCGCGGGAAAAGGGATCTGCACCCTCCGAGGCTGAAATCAGAGTGAGCCCCTTGGGGGATTTGGGGGAAAAAAAGGAAAGAATGGGATCTCCAGCAGCAGCAGGGGAATTTGGAGACCTCCCCACAGTGAATTACTGAGTGGATTCCACACCACGGTGATGCAGCACGAGTGGAAGGACAGGTCCCTTGTCACAGAGATTCACCCCCCCTCCCCTTTTTTACTCCTAAATACAAAGCTTTTCAAGTCGTTTTGCTTCAAGCTGGTCCTTGTAATTAAAAGAACTGATAAAAACCCTTCGTTAAAGGGATCTGTACATATTAGAGTTCATTAAAATGTAATTCCCACAGAACAAGACATTTTAATCTATCCATACTTGGAAAAAGAGGGAGGAAAATGAGATACATCCTCCCTGCCCTCCCCTCCCACCCCTGCATGTATCCGTAGGCCATATGTGTTAATTACAACTTCCTTGCCTAAATGAGAAAATTATACATTAGCAAGTAGTTACCCAGTTATTAACTCAATTCCACTTCAGAGACTTGGGAGAAGCTGTATTCCCAGGCAAGGTGTCCACTATATGTTATTATTTTCCATGTTCTTCAGTCTACAGAGAAGTTGTTGAAAGGATTTAAATCACATTAAAAACTCTGTTCAGGGATGGGAAGTTACACAGAGCAATAACCCAGAAGCATTTTACAGGGAGTGACGGGGGCTCCATGATCCCCTCTGTGTTCACACAGCCCTAAAAAGTCATTCTGGTAACCAGAGGAACGCAAGTTCCTCAGTAAATAAACCCCAGAGCCACCCAGGCTGCTCCCATCTCCCTGCCCAGTTAAGGGGTATTTGGCAAAAGCAGAAGCACCTCAGCAATTTGGCAGAGGTGTTCTGAGGAGATTAACTTTTAGGGGAGATGGTGCAGGGGTTCATTCACACCTGGCTGGTGACAGTGGCAATAAAACACCGTTTTCCTTCTGCTTCACGTTCCCACTGCAGGGAGACACCAAAGCTTGGTTCTCAAATTTTGATACACAGGGCTTGGCTTTGGAAGCAATTATTCCTGTACCAGCCCTGCTGCTGCCAGGCCCTGCTCCTCGGGGATTTTTGGGATTTATCCTGCACCACACGTCTCCTTGAGGCAGGGAGCACCATTCCCAAGAGCATCCAGGTCACCCCTGTGTCTGACCCTAAAGCAGGTTCCCAAACACCAGATCCAGGTGTAAACCTGGAGGGTTTCCCTTGCCCTGCTGCCCTGGCAGCCCTGAGCTGTGCCCCGGGTTTATGGACTGAGCTGCCAGGGGTTCATTTTCCAAGGAAAACTTCTCCAGGAAAATTTCCCTTTTCCAGTTTGGGAACTTCCCACCCCTTCTCCCACAGGCTCTTCTGGATTCATCCTCCCCCCGCTGCACTGAACCAGATAAATCTCCCTGAGAATTGGAAAAATTTGCCTCCCACTGTGTGTATTGGATCTTAGATGATGAAAATAAATAAATAAATAAGCCCTCGAGTTTTCCTCTGAACTGCAGTGTAAATACTTCTTAAGAGTCAACCAAGTGGTTTGAAGAGCTTGTTTCACTTGTTCCATGCAAATATCAAGATTAACAGAGAGATTAATTATGTCCCATTTTTCTTCTTACAAAGGATACAGGCAGATTTAGAATAACAAAAATAAACCCTCTGGATTAATATTCATAACACAATGCTGAGCGCTACAAAAGCAACTCATTTTTTATGTAGAAAGGGGGAGAAAACAAACCGTCAAGAGTGCTCCAGAAGCATAAATACATATTAACGAAGGAAGTCTCACAGGATGCTCTTCCCCAGCCTGCTGGAGGAGGGCTGGGGGCTCGGAGAGGGCGTGCAACATGTCATGGTCTCAGGGAATAGAGCCCAGTTCAAAGATTCAGCCTCGAAATTTCATTTGGGCCATGTCGAAACTCCGCTCCTGTTTGAGTTTTCTGCTCCTCCCCATGAGAGCTGAAGTCTTTGGTTGAGGGCTCTGCTCCGAGGCCCTGGGCTGTGTCTGTTCCCAGCCAGGGCAGCGAATCCCACTGGGAACGCTGGGCAAGCAAAGCAAGAAGTGTCACCATCCCTGCCCTGCCACGTCAGTGACGAACACAAGCCCAGTTTTCAGTCACTGGGTGAGAAGAGTTTAGCGTTGCCTGAGGAACAAACCAAGCTGTCAGTGCACAGCCAATTCTAGGAGAACTTCCTGACCATTTGTAAGTTCCCGCTCTGCCCAAACCTGCACTCAGCAAAGAGCTGCATGTTAAATACCCAACTAAAACACATTTCCATGCTGGTAACTGCTCTTCTGTGGCAGCAGTGCCAGGTCTTGGAGTTCTTTGACAAGCCTGGAATGATTTCATTCAGCATTTCCAGCTCACCATCTATTTATGAATTTTATCAAGGAGATTTTGAAAAGACGTTTATTTAGACAAGCTTTTTGTTTCACCCTTCACTGGTAATCAGAAAAATCAAGGAGAAGTCAGCCCTTTAGTGACATCTTGACTTCTTTTTTGGAGCACTCTAAGGTAACAGCCCATTTCATACATTGGATGCAACAGAGACGGCACTTAATACATATAATTATGCAGTTTGCAAATGTGACAGCTCTGATGTTGCTGCAATACAAGTCTATGCCGTTAAATTAGAATTATAATGACAGTAATTACACTAATTAGCCTTTTTTTTTTCTAGTTTGTTACCAGCAAAGTTTTGCATATTTACGTGAGTAACAGCTACTTCTGCTTCCTCCTAAAATCCACCATAACCAATTCATGGGGAGGCTCATTTATCCCAGCCCTGTACGACACCAGCAACATTCACAGATGAGAACACAGGTGCCAAAAGGGCAAGGCTTAAAATCCACTGAATGTTTTCCATAAATTATTTACGTGCATTCTACAACTGTGATGCTCCAAAGCTGAGACAGGCACGGGGTGAAATACTCAGTGCAAAGCTCAGGCAGCAGCAGGATTTGGGTGTCACACACACTCAGCCAGGGCTGCTCTGCACTGACACAGGAGCAGGAGGTTTCCTGGCAAGGAAACGAGGTTTGGAGCAAGACCTGTCCAGCAAAATGCTCTCAAATCCTATTGCCTTGCGGCCATATGGAAAACAGAATGCCCTGCTGGCTCTGCATGCAAATAAATCCCAGACACAGGCTGAACCCTCTGACAGCAGCTAGATACTGAGCCACAGAGAGCTCTTCACAGCCTCAAACCTTCCTGCTCCTTAGATTTGCTGCTGTGTTCATCAGGGAATGTGTTACTGGAATTAAAGCAGTGCTTAAGTGTCCCCAGGATGTGCAGGTCAGCACCAAGGTCCCCATCCCAGCACCAGGGTCACCCAGCCCTTCACTGGTCTGGTGCTGCACCAAATAATGTGCTTATCCTCAAAGCTGGGGGGAAAAGATTGGAAAAAGCCAAAAGTTGAGGTCTGGTTCATATTTTATACAATAGCCCTGATTATCCTGAGGTACTCCATGCCCCGGAACATTCCGGTGGAGCCCGTGAGTGTCACACAGGCCCCATGAACAGCTGCTCTGTCTTTTTGATAAGTCCATTACTTGGGTTCAGAGAAGGTTTATGGACTAGAAAGCCTCAGATATGGTCATGAATGTTTGATGCCTTCACACACGCTGTTACGGCTGTAACTTCGCTCCCTGTCGGAATGATGACATTCCGACAGCCTCTGGTCATTACAGGCCAAGGGGAGCAGCAGGAGCCTGCAAATGATGGACTTCCCACACTGCTGGATTATTTCTTTAGCATTGAAACCAGTGCTAACTCGTCCAGGGTGTTTTTTTCAGAGATAAAAGTGTGAGTGTGGTGTTTGAAGCTGCAAAGGGAACTGCAGCTCTCCGTGTTTGTACAGTGCCTAAAATCAGGCCTGTGAGCGTGAGGTACCTTCAGATCTTGCACAGTCTCTTTAGAATGACTGAGGAAGGCGAAAATCCCAGGAATGCACAGGACTACTAGAATACTGCAATAAATTTGCCATTCCTGCCTTTGTCCCCCTGAAGAGAGCAGTGACTGTTCCACCATTTCAAACAGCCCGGTGCAGGCCGAGGTTCCTTTCCTGCCCTGCACACCCTGTCCTCGGGGAGCAGCTCACAAACGTCATCAGCAACAAGGATTTAACGAAGGGAGAGCGGCCAAAGCAACTTCATTCTAAAACCAAATTAAAATCCTGCTTGGAAGCTCCTTGGAAGCTTCACCTTGCTCCCAGAGCTCGTGCATCCCACAGAGCCCTCAGCCCTACCCAGCCCTGGCAGGGCCCAGCCCAGTTACCCCCCGGGATATTTTTTATTGCAGCATTACCTGTAAAAGGCTTCAGTCATTTTCTGTCATTATTTGTCACGGCAACGGCGGCCGAGGCTGTTCTGCCCTGGCCTCCCCTCGGTGTCCCTGGGAGCTGCTGCTCCTGGAACACGCAGGGGATGGATTTGGGCATTTCAGAGAGCCCCGGCTCTGTCCCGGTGCTGCTGCCACTCAGCCCAGCTGCTTTTCGTCCCCACCAGCCCCCCAGAACCCAGCCAAGGTTCTCCCCGCTTCCATCACCTCCCCTCCCACCCCAGGGCAGGGGCACCAGCTGGAGCCACACTCCCACCCTCAGCCATTCCCATCCCGACAGCAGGAGCAGCATTCCTCATCCCCATCCCCTCCTGTGGGGCTGCCTCGAGGAGGATGCTCCTGTTGTGATCCCGGGATTACACCGTGCTGTATGGCCCAAGGGCAACTCGAGCAACTTTTACTGTAATCCTTTTATTTCATCTTTATTGTGGGAGATGAAAAGTTACCACAGCCCTTCATCTCTGCAGCTCACCTTCTTCAGTCCTGATACCAGGCTGCACGTTACTGGGAATTGTTATAAACCCCCTGACACCGAGGTGCAGAAAACACCATCTGCATTTCATCTTTATTCAAGCATTTGTTGGTCACGGGTTTTAATCTCGACTGGTACTGAGGAACTTAATCAGATTAAACCAAACCAAAATAGGATTATCTGAGTGCTCAGGGTCGCATCCAACCTCACAGATGGGCACAGCCAGCACGAGCAGTTAAAATAGACCCCAAAAACGAGCAAAGCACCAAAGCCAAACCAAACACCAAAAACAAACAAAGCACCAAAGCCAAACCAAACCAAACACGTGGGAAAGTGCAGTCCTGGCTCTTCAGTGAGACAAGACTAAGCACCAATTAATGCAATTGTTCCTTCTTGCCCCTAATTGTGCATTCCCTGAACCGATCCTCCCACAAGGGCCACTTTATTTATCCTTTTAACAGCAGTAATTGTTTTTTTCCCCCCACAGGAATTAGCTATATTTTACCCTTCTCTCAGCCACATCAGCCCAGCTCGTGCTGTGCTGTTTCCACCTGTTCTGCTTCACCTATTCCATAGGAGACTGGGGAATTGCGTGGCAGAAACTCTGGGATTCTCTTATCAAGAGAGTTTGATAGTGGAGTGTGATTGATCTGCTGCGTGCAGGGCTCTAAGGGTTAAGTGAATCTGGTGCCCATTGTAAGTAACAGCAGTTTAGCCCCTCACTGCGCTGCTGATCCTATTTTCTAAAAGGGAGTCCCATAAATGGCATTTTTTTCAGCACTGTGGGAGTCTTTTATTACTGCTGTAATGCAAATCGAGCAGTTACGGTCCCCACAAACCGATCTTGCTCCTCGGAGATTAAAGCCCCGGGGACAGAATTATCTCCTGATGAATTCACCCAAATGGATTTTGGGGGCTCTGATGATCCTGCTGGTGGTGTCTGTGTGTGCATGTGGCATTTTCCTCTGGCAGAATTTACATTAAGACAAATGAAGAATGAAAGAACAAACCCCGATTGTGGATATGATTGTGTCAGCATAAACATACTTTATAATTAGATTGCTATTACCACAGAGTAGGGGAAGAAGCAAACTGGAGTAAATCACTTTTATTCCAACCTCATTGCAGCCACCAAGGAGTTCATAGCAGCATAAGTCTTTTCTAAAAAATATCCTCCCCCTTAGCAACATTATTATTCCAGTAAAATGTAAATGCAGACTAGGCCTTAGATACCAATTAAACTGTACTTGACAGAGATGTTATTGTCTAAATCAAATAAATGTAACAGAACAAAAAGCAAAATGAGTAATGAAATAGGAAAACCCATGAGCAGATATCTGTGATGTGGTCAGATTGTCCAGTGAGCCAATGAGGAGGTGTGAGGGGAAATTATTATTACATAAATCAGTTAAGTGATTTCTCTGCTAAGAGGATGCTGCAGTTTGGGGAGAGGCTGTGAAATCCAAATGCACTGAGAATTCTCCCTGTCCTTTGTGTCACTCTGTGAATTACTGAGGCCCTGAAAAGGGACCTCGCAAGGTCCCACTGACCACGTTCACATCCAGTCATCCCAAAAAGCTGCGGTAACTCCATCTCCTGTAGGACACGTGGTGAGAACACTGAGCGATCCCTGCAAAGCAGTCTGTGATCAGCTGATTCCTGGGACCAAACTGCTGCTGCTGTAAAGGAGTTCACTGTCAGTGCCAGCCCCTCAGCAGCTCCCACACTGCAGAGCGCTGTGTCCAGAGCCTGTCAGTTCCCACAGTGCTCTCACCTCCCGCTTCCCCCACAAAACCTGATTGCTTTCTGCTTCTTGCTGCTTTGTCCCCCCTTTCTTCCAGGTGGAACTGCTGAGTTCTTCACAGCAAAGAGGGGGAGAAAGGGAGGCAGGGAAGAAAGGGGAGAGCATTAAAAGAGCCGTGGAAAAAGATGTCAGGGAGATTTATGGGTCACAGAGAGGCTGCAGGTGGTGAGGAACTGCTGTGGCAGTAATTTATAGTCCCTGGCTGTGACAGACTCCCAGACTGGGGATGAAACAGGTGCCATTGAACAAGAGCAGGTTATGGGCTGCTGCTGTAAACAGGAATCCTCTTATCACAGCTGCTGCAACCCTCAGCTGGCCATTCCCTGGGAAATTAGCAGAGCCAGAGCGTTTTCCAGGCTCACTCTGGGGCCCTTTGAGTCAGGATTCCTCTCATCGTTCACTGCACTGAACTGGGCTGTCTGAGGTGATAAAGGTGAGGCAGAATAAAGAATATTCTGGAGCTGGAGTTCTGCTGGAGACCAGAGCTAAAATCTCTGGGTTCAGTTCCAGCTCCGGCTTTTACTTCCCTTGGATTCAGGGGTGTTATTTTCTCTCTGCCTCTTCTCCCCTCGTCTGTCCAGTCCAGGAATCCTCCGAGTGCCTGGGAGCAGAGGCTTCACTGTGCAGCTCCTGATGCATGGGCGGCCTGAGCATTCCATAAAATACCATTTCCTGAGGAGCCCGTGCTTCGGTTTCAAAGTGAGATGGTTCACAGAGTTAAGAGAGGGCATTAGAACGGTGTTGAGGGTTTGTGGGGAGCCAGTAAGAGGCCTGACTGTGCTCCTGAGATCTCCTAATCACTTCCCCAGATTCTGGGGGGAGGGAAACGCTGCATTCATATTCAGGCACTCTCTCAAGCTTTACATTTGTCTTTCAATAAAGGCTGAATTTCAGAGCCTTCCACAACACGCAATTACAGAAAAACAGAGCTGAAGGGAATCTCTGGAGGTCGCGTGTTCAAAGGCAGCATCAGCCAGACTTGGCACTCCTCTCGTGTTCCTCTAATCTCTCCTTAAAAATCTCCAGTGGGAGAGAGATCCAACAGATTAAGCATTACTTGCTGGATATTGTATTCTGCTTTTTAACTATTCCAGCCATTAGAACACGATTCCTAAAGTTTTTATCTTTACAAGTTTCAGCTCCTTCTCTAATTAATATTTCACCAGTGGCTCCTCAGCGTTCAGCAGGAGGGGGGCTGCAGTTGCAGCTCCTGTCTCGTGCTTTCTCTGGTAACTGAGGTGAGTGATGCCTGCATTTGCTCCCTTTGTTCTTCCTGTTCCTCTGCAGCAGAGCAGAGTGTTCGTGGGGCCAGCACAGGAATTCAAACTGCAGAATTAAAACTGAAATTCTTCCCCCATGGAGAAGGCAATGCCCTGGCAGCACCTCCCTGGCTCCCAAGCAGCCCGTGGATCTGCCTCCATCCATGACAGCCACTGTCTGGATTAAAGATAAGAAATTCTCTGCTCTGAACTGGGGGTGTGCAATAGCTGATGGCTTGGTCAGGTCACCGATCACACCGGGTGCTCTTCCCAACCCCTGGAAGTCACAGGGACATTCTTCCCTCATTCTCTTCATCTCCTTCCTTTCTTCCTCCTTGCGTGTTCCTTGTGCCCTCCCTTTCAATCTCCCCCTTGCCAACCTGCACCTCTCTTGTCCCAGCTGTAGGAACAACACCCCACGAAATCCCAAAGGTCTGAATTTCCCTCCAGCCCATTGCTGCTTCTGAAGACCCTGTGGCTTCAGCACAATTATTTTTTTCTCTTCTCTGTGGAGTTTAACAAACAAGTCCTCCTTGCATCTATGTTGCTTCCCCTCAGATATCCAAGAGCAAGTCTCCAGTCACTGCAATTATTGGAGTATTCCTGGAGAAAATGGCAGGAGTCTCCCTGAAAGGGCTCCCTGCAGAAACTCACGCAGCCAGTGACCAATTCCCCTTTAAATAAAAGGCACTTGCTGCAGTCAGGAGCTGAAAATAAGAGAAGGGAGAAGGAACAAACAGGATTCTGAGGAGCAGCAGGATGGTTTGCAGCGGTCAGGGACAGAGAACCATGCTGAATTATCAGGGTAATTAGTCTTCATTATCAAAGTGGCGCAAATTATGTTATAGTGCCAGGCTGGATGGACAGTTTGTGTTGGTTTTTTTTTAAATCTGGGTGTTGCCCAGTTCAGAACAACACAAGTTTGGGGTTTGAATGGGCTGCAGGTCAGATCATGACAAACCCAACTCACAAAGCAGGTGAACACTCCAGGACAAGAGTGGTAAATACTGGGGGAGCTGAAAGTCCTTGGGAACTGCACAAAGGACCTGCCTGAGCTGCATCAAACCAGAAAAATCCAGGCAAAGTTCCATTTTCCAGACCTCGTTACCAGGTGGGAGAAACAGAGGACAAACTGCAGGGGTCCCTCCAGGTTTGTACCTCCCACACCTGGGTGCACAGTCTGAGCTGGAGCATTTGCACTCTATTCTCTGCAGCACCCACGCTCCCACTCCTCCTGAAATTCCTGCAGCCCCTTTGGCTTCTCCTTCTTGCCTGGAAGTGTGACAGGCACAGAGCTGTGAAAGGGTTAAGGAGCCCAGGCAAAGTTAACAAGGGATGGGCAATAAATGGCTCCAGCTGTGTATAATTAACTGTAATACTGTGAAGTAAATGACTTTTATTGGCAAGCATGTCATAACTTCATTAAAAGTCATATTTACAGCCCTCTCACATGGAATGAGTACTTGTGTAGTCTGCAATTTAATGAGCACTCATTTTCACCTTGTTTCAATTATTTTCCACCCACCCTTTGTCTCAGTGTGGGGAGCAGGAAGATAAAATACAATGGGAGTGTAATTAAGTCTGGCACAGATTCTTTCAGGAAATGTTTTTCTATTCCAGAACAATCACTTCTACTGCTTACTACTAATAATACCTTAATGTTTAAAATACATAGTTTTCCTTGGTCCCTAAAGGATTCCTTAAATAACGTTATTGAAGAATGGCTGTGGGAAGGCTTTTCCCTAGCCCAGCACCCCCAGTTGCACACAAAAGCAAATTTGTATCACTTAGAAGTGGGAATTTGCAATTTAGCTTAATTACAAACAGAGGATTTTGGCTTTGGGAAGAAGGGGGCTGCAGGTGCCTGACAGAGATGCTCGGAGTGTCCCTTGGGACCTGCTCCAAGCTCCAGGATGAAAGGAGGGTTGTGGGACATGAATCCCTGGAAGTGACATGGACAGAGCCACAGGATAAACATCATTTATTTCTGGGCACAAGAGACACTTCTGGCAGCTCCCAGGAAGCCTTGGCCTGGCAGTGTTGGTGTTCCTGTGCTCCACCAGGGAAGTTTTCCCACCCATTTCCCTTCCTGAGGCTCAGTGGTTGTGCACAGCCTCACTTCCTAATGAAGATGCTCCCCTGCATGTTCTACATCCTGGGTAACGCCGGGGATGCAGTAATTGAAGGCAGCAGTGATTAATTCCTGAGATAAAATTCGTCCTCGGAACAATTGATTTCACTGCCAGAAATGCACAAACTTCCCGATGGCAACACTTTCATGTAATTATTGTTATTAGTTTAAGCTTGTTTGGGGGAGGGAGGAGATGAAAAAAAAAATCAATTACTTTGTATTTATCACTAATCTGTTATGATCACTTTAATACAGAGGAGTTATAACTCAGGGCATGGTTTTTCTAATTCATGAGCTATTGGAAAAGTTTGCAGAAACTGCGAGGGCTGAAGGAGCTGGATGTTGTGGGAGCTGTGGGAATTTTCATTTTTAGTGCCCTGATGTTCTAAAATCAATAATGGACAAGGCTGGGGCCACAGCCTGGGCCTTTGAGTTCCTTATGTGTCCGGAACTGCAATTATTGTGCTCTTGTGCTGCTCCCTGCACTTGCTGGAGGCATCCAGAGGAAGCCTGATTTCTGAAAAGCCCTGAAAGTCAGGTTGTTGTCATTCAGGCAGTGAGAAGCAAACTGCTGATATCACTCTCTGCTGGCCAGTTTTACAGAAGGGCTCTGCTGCAGGAGTTAATTCCGGGAGAGGTGAAATCCATTCCATTGGAATGGGTGGCTGTTGGGGAGGACTGAAGGCAGTCGCTCTTGCTGCTCCTGCTCTTGGGAAATCTCCTGTTCCTGCACTGGTAATTGGTATCAAAGCGCCAGAGGGTGTCAGTCTGCCTCGGGAAGGATCTGCTGGGCTCAGCCTCCAGGTGACATAGGGCGGCTGTGTGCCAGGAGATGGGATGACGGCTCCTGTCGCTGCTCTGTGGCACCCTCGGGTGACAGGCGGGGACTGCAGCGGCTCTCTCGGTGCCCCGGCAGGGCAGCACGTCCTGCTTTGCTTTTGGGGCTGGATGTCAGCCCCACGTCCAGGGCCACCCTCCCAGCCCTGCTCAGGCACCTGCAGCCCCCACTCCTGCTGTGACTGCGGGGATGTCCCCTCTTAAGGACAGATGTGTGCTGTGATGGTAACAGGACAGAAAATACACCCACAGGGGCTTCATGGATGCACAGGAATTAACCCTGCTCTCAGGGCCGTGAGCACAGCTAAGGCTGCCACCCTCAGTCCTGAACAGAATTTCCCCAGCAATGAGGACAAATCCCTTTTTATTGTGTGGGTGAAATAACAACACGACCATAAAGCATAAGAGAACAAGGGGAAGTTGACAAAGTATGTCTTTGATTAATTGCCGTAATAGATTGCAGGTTGCTGACTGAGGACATTTTTTCAGGGCTCATTTTTTAGTCTTTAAAATTTTAATGCACAAAGGGAAGACAAAGCAAGCGCAGGCTGTGAAATGCTGTGTGCAGTTCACTGCATGGGAGTCACCCAGCAGAGCAGCCTGGAGGACACCTGTGGCCTGGAGTTCAGAGGGGCAGGGATGGCCCAGGGCTGAGAACTGAGCTCTCAGAGCCACCTGCAGCTCCTGGCCTGCCCTGGGGTACCCTGGCTGCGTCCAAATAAAGCCACACCCAAGCTGGGAGTGCTTGAAAAAGCAAGATCCATCCTTCATCTTCTCATTCAGTCACTCTCCACTGAAATTCCCTTTGTCTTTGGAAGCCTGAGAAGCAGTAAATTATTGGGAACCTGCAGGTGATGAAACTGAAGGGTGGGGAAGTGGAATTCAAGTCCTGCAAACCCAGCCATCGGATTTTCCAAAGAGCTCCTTCACTTCTGGCTCCAACCGGGACCGTGACACCCTGGAATCTGTAATGTCACACCTGAGAACCTGACCCAGAGTGACTTCAGCTGTCAGAGGATCCCTGCTGCAGACAGGGCTGAGCCCACGGAACCCTTCCTCCCCAATTAGCTGAGCTAATTAGAGGAAGCAGCGCCAGTCATTAAAGAAGTGTGGATTGCTGCTCAGCCAGGACGCACCACGAGCATCCCCAAGGGAATCAGGAATGGGTCCCCAGGAGGGAGTTTCTCTGCTAAACTCTGCAGAGCCTGTTCCAAATGGAGCCTCCTAGACCTGTAAACTCCGAGCTCCAAAATGAGTAAAGAAAACAAAACCTGCTCAGCTCTCTGAAGCCTTCCCTGGAGAGTCTGGAATTGAAGCACATTCCCCCCTCCAGGTGCCAATCCTGCAGTTTAAAGTGGGGCATCACTTGCCTTGTTAAACAAATCTCCTCCTGCTTTGGAAGGGAGGCAGAGCACAGGTGGAAAAGGAGAATGCAGGGATAGATTGAGGTGGAAAAAGGTGCCCTGAAGTGCCCTCCTTACCTTGTTTGAGCTCCAGAGAGATCCCCACATCCTGCCATGCTGGACTGACTCTTTGCTGTAGGTTTTGTACTTAATTATCTCACTTTTGAGTACGCATCAGGGAGATGATGAACCAGATGGGGGGCTCGGTTTGTGCAATAAAGCAGCCGTGGAAGGGGAATCTGCCCTGGGACTCAGCAGAGCATAAAGCAGGGCTGGATTCTCAGGCTTCCCCATGCTCTACCTGTCCTGAGAAGTGGTTCTATCTTTGGAGCTTCCCAATAAATTTTCACTTTCGAAATGGAAAATGGTCTCCAGCTCAGGCATTTGTTACTTTAGATATGCTTCACAAATTTTCTTTGCATCCAGGACGGTTGAAAATTGGATTAAAACCTCTTATTATGTCCCCATGTTACAGCATTAGGCACGCTTAGCTTCCGCTGGGAAGGAGGATGAGGGAGGCAGAATGAAATCTCTTGAATTCTCACTGAAATTCATCAGTATGGATGTGCCAGGTCCTCTCATCCCTGTAAAAAGACACCAGGAGTCCCCTGGCCTGGCCTGGCCTGCCCAGTGCAGGGTGTTAATGCTCTGCTGCTTTTCCACACATTACAGCTCTGCCATGAGCCCCAGCTGTTTCAAAAAAATTCACCATTATCAGTGCTGTTAGAGCAGCTGAAATGCTTAAGGCGGATTCCTACAAATTCAGCTCAACAGAATGGAGAAGGCTGCATTTGCTTTGGCTTTTTGGAGAGCCAAACTTTGCTTTCCATCCACTCTTTGTCCATGGAACATCTGTGCTCGTGTCAGGAGTGGCACAAGTGCAATTCTCAATGCAAAATGTGCACATAGGTGAAGCCCCAGACCAAGGAGTGGTGAATTCTCCCTTCTGCATCACAGTTCCTGCGGTTTTTCCATAATTTATCCCCGTGTTTAGCCACATGAAAGAATCCCTGGTTTGACTTTCACTCGATGACACATTGCTGTTGTATTCAAATTGCCAGCACTCTCTCTGAGAGCGTTCCTGCAGCACATCTTTAGACATTTCATCATTACTCTTCATTTAAAATGTCAACTTTGTTCTGACAAATCTTGTGTGCCGGGTTTGAAAAGCTTTACAAGTGTCAGGAGGAGCGACGCAGGCTGCAGCTTTTGTCTCCTACGACAGCGAGCATGAAAGGTTCTTTCTGGTGGAGTGACTGGATTGAGCTGGAGCTGCAAATTTGGGGTTGTTCCTGTACATCAGGATGGCTCCAACGCCGCCTGGGGAGGGTTGTGCTGCCATCGGGGTGATGGGGTTCAGCTGTGCCCCTCAGGTGCTGCTGTGGCGCCTCAGGTGCTGCTGTGCCCCTCAGGTTCAGCTGTGCCCCTCAGGTTCAGTTGTTCCCCTCAGGTGCTGCTGTGCCCCTCGGATGCTGCTGTGCCCCTCGGGTGCTGCTGTGCCCCTCGGCTGCTGCTGTGCCCCTCAGGTGCTGCTGTGGCGCCTCAGGNTCAGATTCCGTTGTGCCCCTCGGGTGCTGCTGTGCCCCTCAGGTGCGGCTGTGCCCCTCAGGTTCAGTTGTGCCCCTCAGGTTCAGTTGTGCCCCTCATCCCTCTCAGCTGCTTTGATTTGCTGCCCACCCCACGCCCGCGGGGCCTGCAGGGCCCGGCCGCGCCGGGAGCGAACAGGGGCTGCTCTGCTCCGCGATTTTCCAGGTACCTGAGGCAGGAAAGGAAGGGAAGCACCACACCCTGGCCGGGAGGGGGTTCTGGCCACACGAATCCCGATGTTTGGCCCCACGGATCGGTGATTTCTCCTCCAGCAGCAGGCAGCGGCCGTGCCTGGGGCCAGCAGTGGCCTGGCGGGCTCCTCAGTGAGCTGCTGCGGCCTGGCAAAATCCGTGAATTCACATTCCAGCCGGCCCCGAGGCCGTGAAGCCTCTGTGTCAGAGCTGTGGGGAGTGGGAGGTGAAAATCCCTCCCGGGAGGGGAAGGAACAGCCAGTGAAGGTTTCCCTGGGATGGAGGTGGCACCAGGGGTGTCTGCACAAGGTGAGCTCTCTCTGCAGCCACCAGAAGCTTCTCCCGCCCTGTTCTGTCCTCTAAAGACCCTCCCAGAGTGCAGGGGGTCACTGAGGTGTTCCCAGTTGGAGCTGGAGTGGCACCAGGCAGGGAGGGACCCTCCAAAGCCCATCCCCGAGTCAAAGCCTCCCCCGGGCAGATGCAGACAAAGATCTGCCTGAAAGTTGTGACTTTAAAAACCGCCTCAAATGCGAAGCCTCTTGTCCTGCTCTCCCCACGGAGCTGTGTTTCCGCAGGGAGCCTGCTGTAGACAGCAAGAGCTTCCTGAGAGAAACAAATCAAAATGAAAAGCGATTTAAAAATCAGCGCCATTTCCTCAGTTTTTCTGGTGTGTCCTGGTTGCTGGCCCTCCAGGGAGAGCTGTACTTTCTGATCTGTGCTAATACAAAATTCATATTTGTCTGGGCTATTATGTGCAAAATAATGGGTAATCCCTCAGGCTGGAGTGAAAAGCCAAGTCAAATATTCCAGGAGACCTTTCAGTTTTGAAAGGTTTCAGAAATAAGCACAATACAAACATATAAAGGGATCCAATTATGTGTAAACAAACTGCTCCTGCAGCCTCCTCCTCAGAAAACACACTTACGTTGCCAACAAGATTGCTTTTGGATTACCTGGATTAGGCCTTGCATTTGGAGGCTCGGGACGTACCTGGAATTTCATTTTGTCCCGCGTCTCCCAGGTGCAGAGCTCGGTCACACAGGGCTGGAGGGTCCCTCCTGTGCTGAGGTGCTGCTGGATCTCAGGTATGGGCAGTGCCAGGAGCAGATAAAATGTGGCTGCCGGTGATAAGGAAATGGTTAATCCAGCTCCAACAGAGCCATGGAAGGCTCAGCTCCCTGAGCCACCTGAAAGTTAATTAAAAGAGCACCACAGACACAGAGAAATGCAGAATTAAAGCTGTCCCCCTGTGATAAAGCACTGAACTCACCAACTCTACCATGGGGAGAGGGAGATGTAGCTCATTTTCCTTGCACTGGGAGTGTCTGAATGCAGAGAAGTCCCAGAGTGAGGGGTTTGGCCGGAGCCTTTCTCCATCAGCGCTCACCAGGCCCAAACTCTGCTTCAAAACTGATGGATCCTCACTGACCTGTCGATAAAACCTGCCTGGATTTCAGCATGGATTTTCAGAACAGGTCTGCAGGATGGCTCTGACCTTCCTGACTGTGGCAGTGTCCTGGCCCTGCCAAGGGATTCTCTGCTCTGGGGTGGGGGTGAAGTGCGGGCTGAGCTGATTCTGCCCCTGTGGCCTGGGCACAGGCTGGGGTCCCATTTTATTCTCCTCATTTTGGCTTCCTCACCAAAGCCCCTTTGTGGAGCTAAGAGGGAACCTGGTGAGCTCAGAATCACAGGCCAGGGGTGACTGATGTTGGGGAATTATGAAGAAAAAATTAGGAAGAGAAAACCATGACCTTTTCTTACAGGGACAGTGAAAATGAAGGTTGATTTTAATTTCTATATTTGTCCTCTTGGTATTGTCCTGAGGACTATCCTGCCCACAGTGAAGCTAAGAATAGAAGTGGGAGGTATGGGCTTGAGGAATAAGGCAGTAAATCAGGATTTTAATGCTATTAAAATCTATTGATTTTGTTGATTAATTATTGCTGGTGCTGATGGGAAGGCCAGGCTCTCTAAGCCAGTTTAATTATTTTCCAGTTAATGTTAATCTCAGTTAATGAAAACTCTCCAAGCCAGAAAAGAGATGACACAAGGAATGACTGTTATTCATGAGAGACTCTCTTAATCTATAAAACATCAAAGATGTCATTGCAAGCATCTTTGCTTTGCTTGTATTTTATTTTTTAAATGATCCTAACACTTTGTTCTCAGGCTCCTGATGAGTCAGGGTGTGACAGTTCAGGGGAGATCTGAACAGGAGCTGATGGAGCCTCCTGGAGAACTGGAGTTCAGTATCTCAGGTGCCCCTGGACAGGGGGTTTGGATAATTAATGACCTGGGGTTCGTTAGGGCGGCTGCACAACCCCTGTGTCAGGAGAGAGGGACTGGGCAGGGCCCACGTGGAGTGCTCGGGGAAAGGAGGGATGGAGGAGCTGGGAATCGCAGCAGGATCTGCAGGAAAGCTCTGAAGCTGCCACAGTTCTGGTTTTGAATCTTTTCTGGCTTCACCAGGCTCTACTGCATTTCATTTTTTACATGGAGGCTGCTCTGTTTGTGCAGCACCATCTCAGCGAGAACAGCTGGGTTTGAAACTTCTCTTTGGAAGAAAAAATAAGTTAAATAAGGCTGGTTTTGAGCGCTCCTGGCAGATCTGTCATCTGCTCCTCAGCCCCGGTGACAAGTGAGTTATGCAGCAGGGCTGCGCAGGGCTCAGCCCATATTGCAGAGCAGCTGCTGGGCTGCCATCACTCAGGGAGGCCACACAGACACCCCGGGCAGCCCCTTCCTGCAGCCGTTTATGGGCAGCTCTCCTGCCACAGTTGCATCAGTCCTGGAGGTGCATCAGTCCCACCTCTGCTTCACGAGTTTTTCTGAGTTCAGCCCTCCACCCCTCTCCTGTTGTCTCCATGCTCTGGATTTGTTCTGTGCTTCCCTTCCCAGCTCCAAGGGGATAGGGCTGATGTGTTCCAGCATTTCCCCTGCAGCTCACCAGTCCTGGCCTGTCCGGGTTTGGTGCGTCCCTAAATCCCCAAGCAGCAGTGGCGTCCCCAGAAGGCAACCAGAGTTCTCCTCTTGCTGCTGTGTCTCATTTCCTCATCAACCCTGCCTTCAAACTGTTTGGCCCTTCTCCATCTGTGCCATGCCAGGGAGTACCTGTGGTGATTATTTCAGATTACTGACTCTTGCCTGGTTGAAAGAGCTGCCCCCTGTCCTGCTCCTCTCTGGTTGTTTGCTTACCCTGGGTGACTCTCGATTTTCTGGCAGCTTTATTTCTGCCTTGCACACCCTGGGTCACAGGGACAGGCTTCCTGGCTCTGTGGAGATCTAGAGCTCAAAATTGTCAGCATTCCAATGATCTCCACTTGCAGGAGACTCCTGCTGCAGTTAATAACATGAACCTCCTCTGCACAGCCCTGAATCGAGGAAGGTGTCTCGTTCCTGCACAGCAAATAATGGTTTAAAATAGCTCCGTGAGCAATTTCCCAGAGATTACCGTGGGTACAACAGCACTGAGTCACCCCGCCGTGAGCCAAACCTCATCCCTCAGCCCACCTGGGGAGGGAGGCGAAGACCCTGGCTGGGTGATGGCCACACTCTGGGTTTAACCTAACAATGCACACCCCAGTGTTCCCAAGATGCAGCACTGAACTGAGTCGTCTCGACCAGAGGCAGGAATCAAAAATAACCACAAATAACCCAACAATGTTGAAGTTTTGATGAAGAGTTCCCCTGAGTTTCCTCCAGTGTGTGCCTGGCTCTGAGCTGTGTCCCCACCCCTGACTGGGGCCCCCTGTGCCAACACTCAGAGCTGCAGTTCACCACCCCAGCCTCCAGCTGATCTCAGGGATGGTTTTATCCCATCCATCTCCTGGCAAACCCTTCTCCTTTGCAGGAATGCATTAAACTGTCAGATCTTTCTCATTATGGATTTCTCATCGGGCTTTTAGCTCCAAATGAGCTCTGAGGCCAAGCAAATCTCCGATGGAGCTGCAGCTCCTTCACTGCATGACATGAGAAGTGCATCTCCTGTGCTCCAGCGTGAGGACAGGCCTGGCCTGGGGCAGCTCGGCAGCACTAGGCTTGGGTTGCTCGGGCTGGGATGGGAAAGCTCAGCTCTGCTAAACCACAGCTGGGCTCAGGCTCTGCAGCAGGGCTGCTGAGATGAAAACACACTGACTACAGCATGTTTAATTTTCACCTTCTTCTCTTCCTCCCCAGAATCACCCAGTGGGGAGTTCCCCAGGTATTTCGGGCAGGCTGAACTCTCACTGAGTAATTACCAGGATGTTCCACCAAAGGAGACATGAATCTTCCCCAAGCAGCTCTCGGCATCCCTGTGATTCTGGGAGGATTTAAAAGGTAAGAAGTCCCAAATCAGCTGTGTAGATTGATTTTGGATCCACTTTATTTATCTGCTCTGACATCAGCTTTATTCCCCAAAACAAAAGCTACTCCTACATTTGCATGGCGAATTTGCCATTTTGGAGAAGCAGCAAGGGGGAGGTGCTGGAGGGAGCTTGGTGTGGTGTGATGCCATCAGAATAAAGGTGTAAAGGTATAAATCGAAGGCCCCTTGTTAGACAACTTGAGCAAAAATCACTCTGTTTGAGCAATCAGGTACCTCTGAGCTGTTTCCTCCCCTCCCGGGGCCCTGATCTTTGTGTTTTAACGACAGCTTTTCTTAAAACTAAAAGCAGAAATGAAAGTGAGTGCAATGGAGGGTTTTCCCTTCTGGAGCCAGCTGAAAAGATTGATGAAATGACAGCTCCTTTAGCAAAACAGCAACTCCACCTGTCAGCAAGCACCAGCCATCCACAGGGCACAGCAGCCAGGCTGAGCCATTTTAAACACTCGCAGCCGGTTTGTCAGGAACAAATTGGGCTTGTCACAGTCTCCAAACAGTTTTAGGGAGAACATTAATGATGTTAATGATCTCTGGTCCCAGCAGGAGGGAGAAGTTGGAGTCTCCTTCCAGGAAGGCACAGAGTGACTTGCGGTTGTTTTGTTCTGGAGATTGCAGGGGTTTCAAAAAATACCCAGTGTAGGCAATTGCTCGGGTTAGGAATGAGAATCCTTGTGGTCATTGTGCCCTGGGTCATGTACAGGTGTCAGCATGTGAAGAACTGACTCAGTATCAGCTCCCAAAACCTCCCCAGCTCCTTCCTGAGCAACCACAGAAAGCAGAGGGAGCCTCGGCACCACTCTGGATTCCGGGCTGGTGTGGGGAACTGGGGGCTTTGCACGTGTCCAGGTGTGGGTCTGGATTTGCAGAGCTGACCCAGGCCCTTGGCTGTGTGTCCCTGGGTATGTCTGAGTGTGAGAACAAGGGACAGGGCAGGGGAGCTGGTGTGAGCTCCATGGGATCAGCAGTCAGCCTGTCTGGGGGCAGGTTTCTGCCAATTTCTTTTGGAGGAAACGCGTGTTTTTCCCTTATTCAAATAATTAGCAAGGAAGAAGCATTGTTATAATGGATTCCTGGAGTTATGGCAGTTTAGTCATGGTAACCATGTGAGGGAGGGGAAATCAAAGGGTATATTATTTGTTTAGAGCTTTGATGACAAATTGTGTTCTGGCTGTTGAGGAATATTAATTAAAGAGCTGTCCCTGAGTGGAGGGATGTCCCTGCAGGGTTTGGAGATGAACACTCTCAGTGCACCTGAGATTCCTGCAGGACACCCCAACCCCTTTCCAAAGGAAATGCGTTTTCATACCCTGCTGCCTCTGAAAGTCTTGAGCACATCCCTGTGATGTGCCGAGGTCCGAACCCTCCTGAAGCCACGTGAGGGTCTGTGCTGATCACATTTGAGCCAGGCCCCTGAATTAAAATGAAGACAGAAGAACTAAAGGGCAGAGGGTTTGTGTGTTCCTGAGGAGCAAAGCAGGAAGGAGCCCAAGGGATCAGATTTTAAACCCGGGTTCCATCCTCTCCCATCCCACCGGAGTGGAACTGCTCCTGCTCAGGGACAATAACAGTCACACCTCCACAGTGAGAAAAATTGACACGTGCCCTTCCCTAAGGAGCCAAATCCATCTCTGCCCGTGACAGCAGTTAACAATATGGATGGGATCTGCCTGGGCTTTTATCTTGGTTTAAATTTGTTTTCCATTCACCAGGCTCCACTGCCGGAGAGCAATATGGAAATGTGCAGGAACCACGAGACACAAATTTTATTACCCCCTCTCTGCTACTCCCACTGTAGAGAGAGAAGTTTATGAGTGAAAAACATCCCAGGCTATTTAGTCACCTCCAATACTTGCAGTCCAGACGGGAAGGAGTAATTGATTTTCTAATAATAGAGAATTCTTGGCTGGAGGCTCAGAGTTGTGCTGTAGAACTCCTTAAAAAGCACATTCCCATTCCTGCAGCTCCCAGGCCCCTTTGCCTGGAGCGTGGGGCAGAGCATTTGTGGGGCTTTATCTTCCCAAACCCAAACAATTCCTGTCCTTCAGAGGGGTTCCTTGGCTTGGTCAGAGCTGGCAGCTGGGAAAGGGAGCCCTCTGCCCTTTGCTGGCTGATTTCTGTGCCTGGGACACAGCCTGCAAAGGTGCTTTTCTTGGGAATTATTGGTATTCATGCAGGAAAAGCATCCATGGCACGTGTGAGAGGAGCCAGCCCGGCACAGCCCCACGGTGTTCAAACAGATTTGGAAAGGGCTTCATCTGAATTTCAAAGGGCTCTGGCTCCAGTCTGCTGTGAACTGCATCAAAAATGCAGGTTGGGTCAGGAATGTTTACAGTTGTTTATAATGTTTATATTGAATTTGTAACATTCCCTGTCAGTCTGGAGGCCGGGGATGCCCAGCACTGCTCATTTCACTGTGCAGAGTTATCACACTGAGCCTCTGAGTGATCACAAGGGGAAAACCACATGGTAATAACGTCCTGTGGTTATTTTGGGCTTCTAATTATGAATCAGAGTCTGGACAGTTTGATTCAGGGTTTGCTCCTGAGAAGGTCGTTTGGCTCAGGATGGGAATTTCTGGTTTCCGACCTTGCAGATAACGAGGTTTGGGGCTGTCCCTGTGCTCAGGGGCTGCAGGAGAAGGGAACCTTGTCCTTGCAGGTGCACCCAGAGGAGCTGCAGTCACTTGGAGCAGCTTGGAGGAGCCTCTCTGGAACTGCAGGGTGTCCATCCGTGTTTCCCTGTCCTGGCCAGAATCTCAAGGGATCCCCCCATCATTCCTGCTGCGAGATTGGTGCTGGGCTGGTCTCTGCTCCCTGGGCAAAGCCAGCCTGAGCTCTGCTGGCAGCTCCGTGCAGCTCTGCCCTGCTCCCTCTGCACTTCCCCCTGCAAAGGGATTGAGAAGGGGCTGCTTTTATATTTTACAGTTTTATATTCCCAGACAGATTCCCGCATGCTGCAGGATGCAATGAATTCCACCACACCGTAGATGAATTCCACCACACCACAAATGAGTTTCACCACATCCACAACTCAGTTTCACCACGCCACAAATGCACGTGGCAGAGGAGGTGCAAAAAGTCACACGGACCCTTCCTGAAGGCCTCCCTGCACAACACCAATATTGCAAAGAGAGCTTTTGGAACGGATATCGTGTGGCAGTTTTAGTTCTTTTTTTGGTTTTCCTTATGGAAAAACGAGGGGAGCACCTGGGTGTGAGCAGGAACGTGAAAGGAAATCAGAAGGAAGGAGTTGTCCAGCAGCCACAAGGGCTCTGTCTCCAGTGAAAATCCCCTCAGCTCTGACAGGGCTGAAACTTTGACAGATCCCAGAGCAGAGCTGAAAATCTTCCAACAAAACAAAATAGATGAAAAAGTAGAGTAAGAATGACAAAACATGTTTTCTTTATCTTCTGCGCTACTTTCCCCGAGCCTGATTTCCAAAGAGCTCTGTTGACAGAAGTGCAGCAGCTGGAGATGAGAGGGTTTTAAATCAACCTTCAGAGATGTACAGTTTATACTGGTAAAATAATTATTCTTCAAAGATTCCTGAAAAATTGCATTTAAGGTGTTTAATGATTAAAAACCTGATGTCCTTGAGTGTAAGTCAGATGAAAGAACTGCCAGGGACCTTAACGCAGTGCAATGATAAACATAAAGGCAGCAATAATGATCAGCCCGAGGTGATTACACTCTCTAATTAGAGCACATGTATCACTTAGGCCCGTTAATCTCTGTCTGTCTGAGGCACTTCGGGCACGCTCTCCTACATCCACGGGAGCCGCTTTGATCATGGCACGGAGCAGGAGGAGCCTGTCCCCGTGTTTGGAGCCTCCCAGCTCCGAGGTTCCCTCCGGAACCACCTGCACGGGCTCAGCCCAGCTCCGCGTGGTTCTGTCCCTGAACATTGGCACCCCTGGGCCACGGAGAGCTGGGTGGGACAGGAGCGCCCCAAACCCAGCTCCGCAGCACGGAAACCCCAGGGTGGAGCCTTGTGCCTGCAATCCCGGCTGCAATCCCGGCTGCAATCCCGGCTGCAGTCCCGGCTGCAATCCCGGCTGCAGGGGCGGAACCAACGGAGAGCTGGGTGGGACAGGAGCGCCCCAAACCCAGCTCCGCAGCACGGAAACCCCAGGGTGGAGCCTTGTGCCTGCAATCCCGGCTGCAATCCCGGCTGCAATCCCGGCTGCAGTCCCGGCTGCAATCCCGGCTGCAGGGGCGGAACCAACGGGGTGACACCTCCTTGTGCTAGCTGCGGGTCCGGGACGGGGATCTTGGTTCCGAGGCTGAAGTATTGAGAAAAAAAAATTAAATAAAAATCCGTGGTGCCTTCCTGTCCCCTAGAGGTGTCCTCTGGCGAGAGCAGCAGCTGGGACCGGCTGTGGGAGTGCCTGTGCTGCCCTGCTCGGCCAGGGGAAGCTCGGGAGCACAGGGAAGGGCTGTGGGGTCTGTGGGGTCTGTGGGGTCTGCGGGGCCCAGGCCACACCTGTGGGGTCTGTGGGATGGTGCAGTCCCAGGGGCTGTGCAGTTCTGTCACTTCGTAAGCTGTTTTTTGGCCAGGTGGAGTCGGAGAGGAGCACAGGGAAACCACAAGAGGTTCCAATCAGTCCCACGGCCCCGGTTCTGAGGCTTTGATGCACATGTGGGCTGAAATCCCATTCCTGATGTGAATGCCCCCCTGCCCTCTCCCGCTCCAGCCCGCGGATGATGGGGCTCACTCTGCTAATTCTGATTGCTGAGAGGTTTTGATGGGAGCCAGTGACTCTAAACTGAAGATTCTCGAGCTCAGACTCATCTTCATCTGCGGGGGATTGTTTTAAACACACAGCAGCTGATGGCTGTGCAGCCCTTGCCATCCTGTTCCCTCTGCAGCTCCTCCCTTGTCCCAGGAGAGCCAAGGGCTGGGCCTGGAGAAGGATTTACCTCATTCCAGGTGCAGCTGGAGCCCAGAGGGAGGAAGGTTCTCCCTGGTGCCTTGCTGAGGTGAATTCAGCACAAAGCTGGCAGAGAGCAGCCCCAGCTCTGTGGGGAATTCACCCCCGAGCAGGGAGTGCAGAACGATCCCTCTGGCACAGGGTCCTTCCTCCCAGCAATGTTTCTTGTGCTCTCATCAGGCACGAGAGGCCCCGGAAGGTGCACCACGACTTCCAAATCAGCGGGACTGAGACAATCAGACGGGCTGCAGGAGGTGGCTGAGAGAATTCTTCATTAATTTCGAGTGTCCCTCAGTAATGAGTGCTGTGGGTGAGAGGTTTTGAAGGCCAGCAGCAGGCAGGTCTTGGAGCTGATGGGAGGTGTCTGGAATCAGGGGGGGGTAGAACCAGAGCCAGGCCTAAGAGAAAAGCAGATGCTCGAGACAAATACCTGAGAAAGCTGACAACCTCCCTTTCTGAGGTTTTCTCCTCCAATTATTGTGAACCTTGCAGATCTTTCTTGCTTTTATGGAAATTTGCCTCCCTGGGCCTTAGCAGAGCTCTGCAGGTGATGTCAGAAGTCCCAACATCCCTGTGGACGCTGCCACAACCAGACAAGGATGTGTAGGAGAGAAATTCTAATCCCATCCAAAACCTGGGGCCTAAAAACTCCCAGCAGTGTCTGCAGCAGCTTTTGGGATGTCCCCGCTGGCAGTTCTGCCCCAAAAAGCTGCTCTGGCCTGACCAGAGGAGACAGGAGAGATTATCATCCTCATCAGGAGAGAATGAGAAATGATCTCGCTGATAGAACACCCATTATAGAAACAAAGGGAATTGTGCAGTTTATTCTCTCTGTGGCTGTGTCTGATTCCATGTCACATGGAGGGGGTGTTTGTGCCTTCCAATTAAGCAGAATAATGGCCTTTCTGGGGAGATGGGAGTGGATTACTTCAGTCCTGCTGCAGGTGGCATTACGATGAGAGGCCTTGGCTATCGTGCTGTCAATTTGTTTGATGATTATTAGAGGAGCAGGTGATTTCTATTAAAGGGAAGTGACAGACTGTCCATTAGCTATAGATGCATGTTTATGAAACTGGGAGCCTGCAGCAAGCAGCCTGGCTCATTTGTTTCCAAATTCCAAATCAATCTGTTTTGTTCTGCACCTGGAAGGGTCAGAGCCCAGGAGAAGTGGGGGCTGGCACCCAGCAGGGCTCAGGGACTGTCTGATTTGTGTTCACTTGCATCCCCGATGGAGGCCGTGGGGGAAAGGGCTGGGGGTGTGCAGGCTGTCAGATGGGGTTTGATTCCTTCTCTTCACACCTAGATAGGCCTGAAAGCAGAGGGGGACCTCAAGGGTTTAATCTGTGAGTGCAAAGCCTTCGTCTCTCCTGCCTGTGTGTCCCCACACCATGGATGGATGGGATGAACTGCAACTCCATCAAATTAAGGGGAAACAAAGTCCAGTCCCTGTTGCACTCTCCCTTTCCTGCTCCAGGTGCCTGTCCCTGCAGAGACAGGGGCACAGGGACTCTGCTCTCCTGCGGAGGGGCTGGGATTTGGGAATGTTCCTGCTCTGGGCACAGCTGGAACCACAGGGAGCTGATTCCTTGCAGTCCTGGCTGGGGAGCAGGGAATGGGCAAAGGTTTCCTTCTCCAGTCAGAGCCTTCCTCCTGCACAGTGAGGGGCTCTGGTGCCACCCTGGCATAGCCACCCTGCTCTTCTCCCCCTTCTACCCTTGGGGACTGGTTTGGAGCTCTCGCTGTCCTTGCCTCAAGCATCCTGGAGCCTCCGATGAGCTGACTGCAATTTTGGCATCCTCATCTCCATGAAAATGCAAATAACGCCTCTTGCCAGCTCCCATGCTCCCCACTCAAACCCCGCTGGGTCCAGTCACTCCCAGTCCCCTCTGCTGCTCAGCAAGGGGGCAAGGAGAGGGCAGACATCGAATATTGCTGCGTTTACCGTCTGCAGTAACACATCCTGTGCCTCCCTGCCAGCCGTTTGCTGGCCTATAATTCCTCCATTCTTCTGTTTGTTCTTTTTTTTCCTCTGAGCACATGTTTTTCCCAATTTGGGCAAAATCGCTGCTGCCATCCTGATTGCCTGAAGAAGCAGCTGATTGCATTATTCATCCGCAGTGCTCACAAAAGGCGTCAGAGCTCTCCACCAGACCCCGAGCTTTTGATGATGTTTTGCGTCTGTGGGAAGGGGGGAGGATGCTGTGAGAGCTGGTGGCATCTGGTGGCACTGCTGTGGCTGGGAGGAGCCGCTGCCGGGACAGAGCCGTGCCCGGGACGGGCTGGGCTGGGCTGGGCTCTGTTCCCTCCCAGGCTGCAGCGATGCTGAGCCGCAAATTGATTTCACACCCCGGTGAGCAGAGGCAGCCGAACTGCGGGGAAACGGTGCCACCTGCGGGCACCAAGCACAGGAATCCCGGCCCCGGCAATGCCGTCCTCACACCCTGCTCAGCTCGGCCAGATCCTCGGGGTTGGGAAGCTTATTAACCCAGGAACAGAGAGAGGAGTGGAGTCAGCAGGGGAAGATCAGGCTGTGCCTCACCGCGGACACCTGGGCGATCACAGACACAAAACGGGGCTGGAGTTGTTTCTCTGTGCTTTAGAACAGTGTTTTTCCATGGTCCAGGCAGGCTGGACAAGGATGGGGTGAGCTGTGCTGGAAGTAAATCCACCTCCAGGAGATCTGTGAGCTTCGAGCTGCATCCTCCTGTGTGCTTGGGGAATTTTGGGGGCTGTTCGTAGCTCCAGGGACGTCACCAGGATGGCTCCTGCCACAGATCCAGGTCACTTCTGCAGCTGGTGATGCTGGAATTCACAGGGCTAGAGGGTCCTTTCCTTGTGTCCCTTGGTGTCACCTCCCACAGCTGCATCCCTGCCAGGGCAGGGCTGACATTCCCTCCACTCACCTGGATCGTATGGGTGGAACACATGGGAACCATGGGCAGCTCCGTGTGCCAAAACTGCCTTAAATTCACCCGAGTCTCTGCTGTTCTTTTGGCTGCTGAGCTCTTCTTCAAGCCCAGCCTTTGGTAAACAATTTGATGGGAATAAAAAGGGGCTGAGCAGGAGCGCGCACGGCTGCCTCTCCCAGTCTGTGCCTGAACACACACGTTTTGTAGAATGTTCTCGGGCTGAAAAGATATTAATAAGTAAACCCCTCTGATTGATTTAATATGCCAGAGCTTTGTTCTCAGTTCTTTGCTTGTACTGGTGCATAACACTGGAAAAATAAAATGGAATCATAAAATGAAATAAATAAAATATAAAAGGCGTGCAGCAGAGTGAGGTGAATTCAATCATCAGAGGAGCAGAATTATACATCAAGAGCAATCCAATATTGTGTTTAATCCCAAGGCATTAGAAATCTGACAAACATCTAGGAATATCTTCAGAACAGAAAGGTGGGGTTTTTGAGGAATAAACAGCCAGTTAATCCTGTTTACACAGATTTCCTCTCACGAGCAGCGTTCCACCTTTGGGTGGAGGTTCAGCTGGGCTGGCCTGGGGGACTCCTGGTTGTGTTTCTGATTTCCAGCATTCCGTCCTCACCTGCTTTGCTGTCAGAGCCCAGCAGGAGCCGAGGACGTGGCCTGGGATCCCCTCAGGCCCCGTCAGACATCGCTGCTGGAGCAGCAGGGCCGGTGGGAGAAGCTCATTCCCACAGCTTCTCCTGCCGGGCTGGACTGCCCCCATCCCTCTGCAGAGCTGCACTTGGGGCTCTCCCTGAGCCTGAGCCAGGCCAGGTCGGCGAGGCCAGGCTGGAACGTGGAAATCGGTGCTGTCAGAGAACCTGGCAGGCTCGGATGGGAACTGCTCAGAGCCTCAGCTGCTCCCCAGGCAGCTCCAAGGCCGCGTTCAGAGGGATTCCGTGAGGAACAGCCCCGGGAAGAGTCTCCTCTGCTGCCTGAGCCCAGCACAGAGCCATGGGAGAGCCTGAAACCCTTCCTGGAGAAGCCAGCAGAGGGTTATAAATTCAGGAATCCAAACCAACCTGGGGAATCAGCATGCTGATAAATAACACCGTGTTTTCCATGTTTCAAACGCTGATGCAAAGCTGCATCAACAGGCAGTGAACAGCCTCTAACTCCAGGCTGGACATCTCCTCCAGGGCAGGCTCCATCCCCAGGATCAGTGTCAGGATATCAGGAATGGGTTGTACAGCTCACAGAAAAATGTTACAGAAGCCCTGGGATGAAAAACATTTAGCATAAATTGAATAGGAAAATAATGCTGGAGTTGGAGAGAAAGTTGAAGTTCAGCAGTTTCATTTGAAAAGAGAATGGAGCATCAAGCCCTGGGAAGTGTCATTTCCTGACTCTTGTGGAGTAACAGTGAGCTGTAAAATTAGAGTTGCATGGATGGCTGTGGAATGATGCTCATGAAAAATTAATGACAATAGCAGGAGACAGGAAAAATCCAGAAAACATTTCCACGACTGTTAGGTTTTATAAAAGCTTGTTTTCATTAAAATCTAAACTGTGTACTTTACCTGAGCTGCCAAAATCCCTGCAGCTTCTTTAAAGCAGCGAGTGCTTGTGGCAAAGAGCTGCTCAGTGAGCAGAGACCTGCAGGGAGGGTAATTACAGGAGAGGGATGGGCTCAGTTCCCCCAGTCTGTTTGTGGGAGCAGGTCCCTTCCCAGGCCGGAGCTGTTCGGGTGCTGCTGGTGGGGCTTTGCTGCCGGCTCTGCACCGAGCTCCGAGGTTCTGAGCTGAGCTGGGGGATTTTGGGCTCCCAGCCCTGCAAAAGGTCCCTGTGAAAGGATCCCTGAGCTGCCTGTCCTCAGTTCGTGCTGGGATTCACACTTCAGGCAGCTCCAGGGATTTTAGTGCACGCCAGCAGATCCGTCCTGGGAACTGAGAACACACGAGTGAGGCAGGACTCACTCTGCAGACGTTTTTCAAGCACTGGAGCTGAGAAAATAAAGGGGAGAGCCCAGCTCTGATCATCTGGGTTGGAAAGGGGAATATTCTGAAGTGCAGCATTCCTGGAAATTGTGTTTCAGTAACTGGAGCAGCCTCAGTCAGGTCATCTTCGGAGTGTGCATCCCACGTGGGGCTCGTTCATGTCCAGAAGAGACGTTGTGCCTTGAAACACTGAAAACTCAGTGAAATATTCCAGTGGAAGGAATGGACCTGGATTAAAGATAAACCACAAAACAACCCAACACCCCCAACAAACAACAAACCAGCCCAAACTCGGGGTGGTTTCTGATCGAGTTTCCTGTGTTGCAGCACTTTGAAAATAGAAATTGTGTGCCTGGAGCTGCACCCCTGGGTCACTGCAGGTGGCTCCTGATGCTCTCACACAAGTTCAGGGCCACAGGCAGTGCCAGAAATCAGGATTGTTGCACTTTCTGTGGGGTTAAACCCTGATGTAACTTCTCCCTCCTGGGATACGATGGAATCTGGGAATTCTGTCTCATCCTGGCAGATGTTCACTCCCCACAAGCTCCTCCTGAAGACGCTCCCAGCCCCGCGAGGTGGGATGAGACACTCCAGTGCTTTCCTGCTTTGCCTGACTGATATTAATGGTGACACAGAGAGTGCTGCTGGCAGGGGAACATATTTGTCCTGTCACATTTTTTTCTGCCTGGAGAACTCTGGAAGCCAAGTGACTGCTTTCTCCTGTGATTTTATCAGCCGCTGGAAGGATTCAGACAGGTAGCAGCTGTGCAGCCCCATACAGGAGATGATGTTCCTAAATATGCTGTAATTACCTTCCTCACCATCCTGAGCACCGGCAGCTGAGGAGTCTGACTCCTTCACCCCGGAGAGCTGTCAGCTCTGATCATTCCCTGCATCCTGGACTGGGCACTCTGGAGCTGGGGACTCCCCACGTGCTGCTGGATTTGGGAATCCATTGGCATAATCAGCATCTGCCCAAAACAGTCCAGAAATCCAAGTCCCAAACTGGATTATCTTTATTTTCTGTTCGTAGGGCATCTAAGGAAGTGAAGGTGTTGGTTTATGGGTGGAATTTATGGATGGAATTGGCACAGCAAATAATAACCATTATTGTAGCTTCCTTTGGCTCTAGACTCCAGTGGGATGATCCCACCCTGTCTGGCATTCAGGGTTTGAATCTGTGCTTAAGGCAGGGCAGCAGGACCCCAAAAATGGGCTGGAAACCTGCCCAATGTGCCCTTTCCAGTTCACACCCTGCTGTTCTTTTCCTCAGCCTCCTTTTAGGCTCATTTCTTTCTTTGGTTGGGTCTCATGGGGTAATTCACACGAAAACGGGGACGAGTGGAAATCCTGTCACCCCCTGCACGGAAGGGAATTCAAATTCAGCCTCCTTTTCTCTCCTTCCTCATCAGTACCTGCCACAACACAAGACTGATAAACTGAATATTGGCTTGACGGCCCACAGGTTGCCCAGGTAGTTCCAAACTGACACCAGAGGATTTAATGGAAGGAAGTCAGGAGTCTGAGGCTGCCCGAGCGGTGCCAGGGCTGTGCCCGAGCAGTGCCAGGGCTGTGCCCGAGCAGTGCCAGGGCTGTGCCGCGCAGCACAAAGGCTTTTGCTCCCCTCTAGTGGCTGTGGGAGGCTTCACAGCCAGCTCCTGCTCGGAGGAGCCGGGCAGGGATTCCTCTCCTCAGGGACGTTCATCCACAGAGTTTATTTAGATTAATTAAACAGATACCAGGGGATATTCCAGCGGAAGGTGCAGGGGGTTGGAAAAAGGTGATCTTTAAGGTCCCTTCCTACCCAGAGCAGCCCATGGTTCTCTGGCAAAATAAACCCGGATTTGTCCGTGCAGAAGTTGTGTACAAAACTGAGCTGCCTTTTAGAGTTTTTATTTCATGGACTTGTTCTGTTTCATTCGAATCCAAATATTTCACAGGCACGGCCCAGCTGGCAGAGCTGGTGTTGGAGCTGTTTCCCTTTGCTGGGGGGTGACTCAGGCATATTGATTTTCATTGGGAAAGGAAACTCCTCCATTCTTTTTGCCCACATGAGCTTGCAGAGGCTCCTAAATGCTCTAAAGCATTGTCATAAAGGGATAATTTGTCAGTGCTGGCAACAGAGCTTTTGCTCTCTGGTCCTGAGCCAGAGAACTCTGTCTTTGCAATGATGAAACACCAGACACCCTAATGGGGAAGCTGGAACTGCTTCAGCAAGGGCGATAAATAAGTGCCATAGATCTCTAAAAAGCTGAATTCACCCAGAAAATGCAGGCTGTGGAGTGCAGTTATTCCTTTCCCCACTTTTAAGGAGGAAATGGCCTTTTTCACCAGCTGGGGAATAGAAGCTCTGGACCCAGAGGGGAAATGCTGTGGGAAACAGCTGGGGTGTTCTGCCAGAGCTGGGAGTGAACTCTGAGCTGAAAGGACGAGTGGCTGGGGCTGCTCAGAACTGATGGAGAGCCAGGCCCCAGCTCCACCAACCTTCCCTGGGCCCAGGGAAGTGCCTGCCTGGAGAGGGAATGATGGAGGGAGGGAGCAGAGGGGAAAGGCAGCACGGTGCCCTTTCAGAGACAGACACCCCGTTTTTGCTTTCCTTGCACAGCAGCTGGCACAGAGGAGGTGCCTCTGCTCCAAGTGGGGCCTCCAGATGCTGCTGCAGTACCTGCAGTAATAATTAGAGTCAGTCATTATCTGCAATAATAATTAGAGTCATATCTGTGGTAATCGCTGGAGTCACTGATGCTTTGTTTGTCCCCTGAGCCGTGAATCTGCACAGGGAGTGCAGGTGTGGAGGGGAAATGTTCCCTCCCTGCTCGTGCTTCCCTGTGCCATCCGTGGGGAAATGCCCAATATTCGCTAAAACCAGGCTGGAAGCAGCAGGAATTTGGGCTGAGCTGGATCCTTGAATGATCTTTGCGTGGGGAACTGGGTAAATTCAGCGATGCTGCAGGGGATCCAGCACAGATGTGCTGGAAGCAGCCCAGCAGGATCCTGGGGCTCGTCAGAAGGGAGAGCCATTGGAAAATGAGATTTCCCCCCTTTTGTTTTACCTGGCTTGTTCAGCACTGGAGCAGATACCCCAAACCTTGTGTTTTTAGTGTGAGTATTCAGGAATTTCAGTGGCCCCTTGGAGAAATGGCCCATCCAGGCTGCACTAAAACTTCCTGGGTTTATTACACTCTTGATTTTATTACAGTAAAAGCATTCAAAAATAACGTGGTGGGAATGAAAGCACCTCTTTCTTATGGAGTTCAAATTTAGCAAATTAGTTTTAAAAAAGCTGCCAAATCCTCAGGAGCCTCAGAGTTGAATAAACTCAAAACCTTTCTCAGATAAAATTTTAAAATCTGTTTCCCATTAAAAACACCCCAACAAACATGCACAAATATAAACAAGAAGAAAACCACACAAAAGAATCCCAGATAGCTGAAGGAATCTCTATAACTGTGTTTTTATTACCTATTTCTCTCAGAGGACAGGTTGGATTACACAGCTCTGCACTTCCCTGCTAAAACAGGGAGTTTTCTGATTATACATTTCGCCTTTTTCGTTATGGCTACTCTTGAAATGCTCCGAATTTCTGCTTTTCTGTGGGAAAAATCAGCAGCAGATGGCAGCCGAGCGCCGCGGCTGAGCCCTGCCTGGCTGCGGGGGGACGGGAGCGGCAGCGGGAGCGCGGCGCAGGCGGTGCTGACACCTGCAGGGCTCCGAGCAGCAGCGTCCCGAGCCACTCTGGCCATCCTCCGCCAGCCCGGCTTCCCGGCGGGCATGGAGCCGAGCCCGGGCAGCTCCCAGGCCCCACAGACTGCACAGACACCCCGGCAAGGTCCGGGCAGCGCACAGCCAGGCACCGGCCCTGCAGGAGCCTCCACCTGCTCGGCTTCCTCCTCGTTTCCAAGGCAATCTCCGATCTGAAAGGACGAGGTGACATTTCAGCAGGATGTGCATTAAAAAAAAGCATCGCTGAGGGCCACTGTGAGGGTGGCACAGGGACAGAGGATGAGGATGGCACAGGGACAGAGGATGAGGATGGCACAGGGACAGAGGATGAGGGTGGCACGAGGGCAGAGGATGAGGATGGCACAGGGACAGAGGATGAGCGTGGCACAGGGACAGAGGATGAGGATGGCACGAGGGCAGAGGATGAGGATGGCACGGGGACAGAGGATGAGGATGGCACAGGGACAGAGGATGAGGGTGGTACGAGGGCAGCTCGGAACTGGGACAGGGAACTGGTGCCCAGGGCTGCTGTCCTGCAGCTCCAGGGTCAGCTGGAAATATCAGTAAACACACACACACAAGCCACCAGATTGTGCTGACTTGTTAAATATAAACGAAAACATAATTAGATTTATAATGTGTCTCTCCTCATGCCCAATCACATAATTTACCAAAGCAGGTGGGGGGAGAAGAACAAGCCCTCACAACCTGCTGAAATATCATTATTAACATGCACATGAAAAGTCAATTATGCCAGAGGGAGGTATTTAAGTGAAGTGAGTTTCCATACTCTGGGATTACAGCTTGGGGATTATATATTTCTTATTTATTTATTTATTTTCCCTCAGATCTCTGCTGCTGCTTAGCAGTGAGGAACAAAAAAGGTACAAGGAGATATTTTTAATTCCCCTGAAGAAATAGCCAAATATGCAGATGAATAATTGTTCCTCTCCCCATCAATATTCCCCCCCATCACCATGTCATAAAGACCCAGTGTTCTCCCCAGTCACACAGGTCTGTTTTGTGGTGTTTAGTTTTAAATGACACCAGGGACTGGTCTTCCAGCCCTTCCCTGGGGAGGACATTTGAAAGTGCTGTTATTATTAGTTGCAGTATTTATTATTTGTATTACAGCAGTGCCTTGGGGCTTCTGCGGGGACTGGGATCCCATTAGGTGGATGCTGAACAGGGAAAGGCAGCTCCTGCCTCAAAGAGCTCGCAGCGAAAGCAGAAGGAGCAGGCAGAGGTGGGAGGGAGTGGGGAAGGGTGAAATGAGGTGTTGGAAGTCACAGAGGAAACCTCCCTGTGAACTGCAGCTCTTTGGGGCTGGCCCGTGTGCCAGCAGAGCTCTGAGCTGATCCCAAAGAACTGGAATCCCAGAGAGCTGCATCCAAAAGCCCGTTTCCAGGTAAGGTCAGGCTGCCCCTCTGGGGCGCTCTGCAGACAGAGGAGCTCACTCTGACCTTCTGCTTCCAGAGCAGGGCAGGGACCGGGGGGAGCTCCGGCTTCAGGTCTCTGCTCCATTTAATTTGTGAGGGCAAAGTGCACCCCGAGCTGGGGTGGGCAGGGTTGCACTGCAGGTGCCACCTCCAGGGTGTCCAGCAGGGATTTGTCCAGCAGGTGTGCTTCTGGAGCTACCTCCCAGCCCTTCTCAGCGTTCTGTGGGAACACCTGTGCTCACTGGGACATTGAACCAGCTGAATACTCGAATTCCAGTCGTTCTTTGAGCAGAAGTTTGCATCTGAGATTGAGATAAGATTTGGATGTGGGCCAGTCAATGAAAAATGTGATCACACCGTGATTTGGGGGACCTCAATAACGTGTAGTGGGAAGGACGAGGCTTGGCCTGCTGTAGGACCCAAACCACGCCTGGTTCAGGGCTTCCAGCACTGCTGGAGTCCTGCACCGTGCTCAGGAAGGATCCCTCCCACCACATGGATTGTCCTGCCCATCCCTCCCTTTCTCCTTCTCTTTCTGCTCCCCCACTGACAACGAGCAGATCTTCACATCCAGGAGGAGAACTTAATTAGTGCCACTAGAACAAACTCATCACAAACCAATGCAAAAATCCCTCAGACCCACAAAACTCCTCCAGAAGAGGATTCCTGAAGGCCTTTAGGACTCCTCAAGCTCTGCTGAGCCCCTGCATCGATGCGCTTGCTCCACCAGCCATGGCTTTTCCACACATTCTTGCCCAAGGCGTGACAAATTTAATGGTGTGTGTTTTGCTGAATTGTTGACTTTGTTTTTCATTCCTGCTAAGTTTCCAGCGAGGCATAACCGCGTGTTGGTGAGCAGGGCTCCGTGTGCACGGCCCTGCCGTGCCTCCTTCCCCTTGGCCCTGCTGCAGAGCCCCCTCGGCCGAGCTCTGCCTCGGTGAGAACTGAACCTCACTGAGAGGAAAACCAGGTTAAAGAGCCAGGTTTTAGCTCCCTGTTAATTGCAGCTTATCTGGGGCCTGGATAATTGCTCATAAATACCTGCTGAGTTGCCAAGCCTGTGTTAAGGCTTGTCAGTCTTTAATAAATCTCGAAGATTTAAGATGCTGCTCCTTGCTGGTGCCCATCACTCCCCAGTGCAAGGCAGGGCAGAGCCAGGCAGCCGAGCAGGATTCCTCCCGGGCTGCAGGGACGTGTGAGAAGGGCTGTGCAAGAGCTCCTGGAAAGGTCATTGGTATTTTTGGAGCAATAAATCATGGAGGGAGAGATTTGCATTTTGGCTGTATAAAATCCAGGGCTGGATTAGAGAGAGCATACTTTGCAGTAATATTTCTCTCCTGACTTGTTTTATTAGCTTCCTTTAAACATGTTACATTATTGCTTATAGAATTTCATTTACTTGGATTGGCAGCTTGATAAATATGTCTATTGGCGATGATTTGGATTGCTCTGGGCATTAATATTATTAAAACCTGTCACAAGGAAATGTCTGAAAGATGACTTACTGTAAAGATTACAGCATGAAATAAATCATACAATGGTATTTGTTACCGTTTATGGCCTCTTGGAGCCGAGTCAATCCCTTTTTATGTTGCATTATTTTTCAAGTTTTTATAGCCTTACATTATATATCGCTGTCAGAAATGAACAGATGGGGTGTCAAACACGAGCCTTCTGAATAATTCCCACCCTCGGGTTATTTGTATGAAGGACAAGTGTAAAGCTGCGTTCTCGAGAAAAGGAGCGGGATGGAGGTGCAGGAAGTGTTGTTCCAGCAGGCAGCTCCTTTGTCAGCAGCACATTGTGCTTTTGAGCAGTACCTGGGCTCCGGGCCGGGGGCTGGGGCGGGCGGGAGCGCAGCAAAGCCACACAGCCCGCGCCCGGCCCCGCTGCTGCTGCTGCTGCTGCTGCTGCTGCTGCTGCTGCTGCTGCTGCTGGAGCCCAGGGAGCTGGGCAAGGGGTGCTCAGCAGCAGCCAAACCTCCCGGGGCAAGGGGGGATGCCTGGAGGTACCTCGCACGCTTCAGGGGTGCCATTCTCACAAAAGCCCCTCCTGAACCACACGAATGGCATTTCTGGAGCTCAGGGAGTGTAAGGAGGCAGCTGAGCTGATGTTTTGGACACTGGAATTTTGAGAACTGATGTTAGTTGGGAAGCTCCTCCAGGAAGAGGTGATGATATTTTACATCCCACTTTTTGCTGGGTTGGGAAGTCCCGTTGTTCCTGCTCCGTGTTTTTGAGGCCTTCTCCTCAGAGCCAGGGGGACAGTCTGGATGGAGTGGTGGTTAAGCTGATAATGCACAGGAAGTTAATTAGGTTTATTTGAGTTCAAAACACTCAGATGGGAGCTATGGTCCATCAGGGATTTACTTCTCGATTCAGTTTGGGTTGGATTTTGTAAACAGGCCTCCAGTTATTCCTTTTTTCATTCCCTTTCCTTCTGGAGAGCAAAACATTCGGAATACTGAGAGAAAACCTCCCAGGCCTTGCCTGCCCTCATGCACAGGATTTTTCCTTCGCTTCAGTTTGTGTCCCACTGGCTGCCTTTGGCACCCAGACTCCTGTGAGCTCAGCCAGCCATTCCTGACCAATTCAGTCAGCTAATCCAGAGTTTATTCCAGCTGCTCTCCAGAGCTCCCTTCCCTGTGTTCTCACGGCCCTCTTGTTCCTCTGGGCCTCCCCATCAGAGAGCAGAGAGCCTCTCCCCATGCTCCTCAGCCTCTTTTCTCTGCTCCGTGTGGAAATGCAGCACCTCTCCCTGCTCCAGGCCCTCATCCCACATCCATCATCAGGAGTTTTAGGGATTCCCACTCCCCCTGCAAGGAGCAGTTGTTCTGCTCGTTGTACCTGGAGTTGCACCCACCTGGGCCCACTAATCCCACTGCAGGTTATACAATGGCATAATCACCTGAAGAATTTGCATGACTGATGGTGTGAGTTCTGAGTGCATAAGGATAAGTTTCATAATTAGCTTTCCCTGTGAACTTGTGCAAACCAGCCTATTTATAATTTGGTCAGCTCCTGATTTTTAATGAGGGTGCTGAGAGGGACCGAAGCCTCTGGCAGCATCGTTTCATATTTTAATTACCCACAGTAATTCTGACAATTACACCAATGTCATAAATCACATCATAATGACCCATTTAAAAAAACACCCCTATTTAATGATTGGATGAGGATTTAAATTAAACAGACACTCAATGGCTTAACAAGAAGCCAAAAGCTCCATGGAGTTTCAAAGTGTTCCAAATCGGCTCCAAAAGATGAAGAAACTCAGTGCAAAGTTTCTTTCACAGGCCAAGTCCTGATTTCCTTTCCATGGGATGAAATCCATTCCTGTGTCCCAGGCTAGGACTGGACTCCTACATGATTAGAGCCTTCATTGGCCATTCTGGTCTCTGTCTTGTAGTCCAGGAGGATTCAGACTGTCCCTTGCTGTTGGCAGTGCCAATCCCGTGGTCACAAACATCCCTGGATGTCACTGGAGCTCAGTGACGCTGAATTTTAGCCAGGAAACTTGAGTTTTAGGAGGGGTAGCATCGAGCTACAGCTCACATGTTCTGGCAGGGAGCTTTTGCTGCGCTCTCTGGGGTTTAACAAAGCCTGAATTTATCCATGAGTGGGGTGTTCCATGCCCTGCTCACCAGGGACTCTTGCTGAGGGGCGCAGCGGGCAAGGGAAGCTCATCCCTTCACCCTGCCGTGATTTCTTGTGCCATCTTTTAAACTGAAGCAGGGCTGGGCTGGGCTGCAGGTGACTGCCCTGAGGAGCAGAGCCCACAGAAAGGTGCCACCAGATCCCCCCAAATGAGGCTGTGCTCCCCAGCACAGGGTTCAGCTGGGCCCTGGGTCCCTGCTTTGGGCCCTCAGAGAAAATCACTTCTATTATCTCAGGTCTCCAGCAAGCCCACTCCTGCTCTTTAGATTATTTTGCTATTAATAACGTCACAATAAGTGGGTGGAAGTAGCTAATGGCTCTAAGCCACAAATGATCCCAAATGTTCCCAGTCTCTGCTCTCCTGTAAACCTTGACAGATTGGGAGTGCTTAGTAAAATATTGTAACACTCAACACGCATTTACAAGACAGAGATCCGTCCCATGACGGCTTCCAGATGTGCGAGTGTGTGCAATTTCATAATTCAGGAACAGACTCTATTGCCCTCTGCAGATCCCCCATCAGGCTGTTCATAAATGCTGCTCATAATTAAATTAACCCACTAACTAGCCATGCAAATTTTGATAAGCGGTGACCAAAAAAATAAAAGCAGGGAGCTGTTGAGATGCTCTCAAAAAATGACAAGGTTGTCTTCAGGGATTTTTTATCATTATGAGAAGATTTGTTTTTTCCCCTTCCTGTTTGCCAAATTCTACTTTGTCCCTTCATACATGACAACCATTTCAAGGTTTTAATCTAATAATTAGGAGCTGAATTTTGCCACCCTTCCTCAAGCTGTCTGCTGCCTGCCTCTCGGAACAGCCTCCCCGCAATCACAGCAGCCTCTGCTCTGTGTGTGGGTAGCAGGACCAGGCTTCGTGTTTTGAAATGCAACCTGTGCCCAGCCCAGGNGGAAGGGACGGGGAGCAGGAGGGAAGGGATGGGGAGCAGGAGGGAAGGGATGCAGCAGTGGGAGAGCAGGAGGGAAGGGACGGGGAGCAGGAGGGAAGGGATGGGGAGCAGGAGGGAAGGGATGCAGCAGTGGGAGAGCAGGAGGGAAGGGACGGGGAGCAGGAGGGAAGGGATGGGGAGCAGGAGGGAAGGGATGCAGCAGTGGGAGAGCAGGAGGGAAGGGATGCAGTGTTTGTTTCGGGTGGGGGCTGGATGCAGAATGGAGAGCAGGTGGCAGTGGCCTCCCTTCCGTGCCACTCTGGGGTTTCTGCAGGGCCCTGATGCACCGAGCTCGATGTTCAGGCAGTTTGGAATTTCTCCATGAACTCTTCAGGCTTTGCCATAGGAATTCTTCCTAAGGCATCATCACCCGGAGCCCGGTCGCCAGAGAGCCTCGGCTCTGTTTTACAGTGTGGTGTCAAACAACACCTACTTGACACACGGATTCAGCCTTTGTTTATGCATTGTGTAAATCCCAGTGCCACACAGCTCCTTCCACGCCCTTTCCTCAGTTCAGCTTAGTTTACCTTTATTGTTCCTGTTCCAAACTCTAAATAAAGCTGGAGTCCCAAACCTTGGCGGGGGACTGGGAGGATTGCTGCAGTAGAGATGATAACTACAGACTATTTTTATTTTAGTGTTTTCTGTGCAACTGCACTGACTTCACTGGGATTACATGTGCATTGCTCAGGGGCAGATTCGGTTCAGTGGATGTAATTAAGAAAAATTTAACTACTCATTTTTAAGATTGGTTTTACTTGTTGCCTGATGTATTTGTTAATTATGGGATGGAATACTCTAAATTATAATATTTTGCAACAACACGTAATACCTCTGTGTCGAGTAATTAAACCTCGCAGTTCCTCGTGAGGTAGGGGAGGCTCTTTGATGCTTTGGAGTGATTTAATCCAGGAGGATGAAGCAGCCAAGCCCAGCCAAGCCCCACGTCCCGACAGCGCAGGGCTGGGGGTGAGGGAAGGGGCTCCGTGGGGCCCTCAGAGGCACAGCCAATGTTCATTTGTGTGTGTGAGAAACCCCACTCCTCCCCACGGACAAGGGGAACACGTGTGCGGGTCTGGGAGCGAGTCAGAAACAGTGAGAGTGTTCCCAAATGGGATGAGGATGGAGCAGGCCAAGTGTTAAATCATCCCCAAGGCTGGGAAGGAGTCGGGGTTGTGCTGGTGGAGCCCCAGCCTGTGGGGCCAGGATCCCGCAGGGGTTTGCCCTCAGTGACCCCTCACCTGGCTGCGTTTTTGGGGACAGACTCTCACAGGGGTGTGCCCTCAGTGACCCCTCACCTGGCTGCGTTTTTGGGGACAGACTCTCACAGGGGTGTGCCCTCAGTGACCCCTCACCTGGCTGCGTTTTTGGGGCCAGTGGTGCAGGCCCTGCTTGTTCTGAGGGGCTTTGTGAGTCAGCTCCAACCCCATCATCTCTCTGGGCAAGATTTAGAACGACCAAAAAGCCGTGACTGCCGAGGATTTGCTGCTGTTCCGTGGCTGGAGCACAGAAGGACCCCGAGCCCCAGCCCTGGGGGCGTGCACGTGGCTCCAAGGCTCACTGTGGCCACGTTTTCCCGTGACAAGGGGTGGAAGAGCTGACGTCGGGAGACTGCAGGCGAGGGATTCAACAAAGCTTTAGGGCTTTGCAGAGGCATTATGAAGAATTTAAAGATAGCTTGTCAGCGGGAAGTTGTTGGCAGCTCACAATTTGATAAAAGGACTTCCACTCCCTGCCTCCTAATGCTACAGACAACTGTTAATCACTTATGTTAGTCCTCAAATGAAGTTTGAAACATCTTGGATGTGTCTGGCCATCTTTTAGCGTAGCTGAGAGCTACATTATCTCCTTTGATTCATGGAAATGTGAGTGACTGCTTTGCATTAGGTCACGGCTGAGGGAAGAGGCAAAAAAGAAACGGAATTTGCAGAGTGTGCGGCAGAAGGAACCTTAATTAGAGAGTGGCTGTTCAGTCAGGGTGGGCTTGGCCTCAGCAGGGTGGGGCCACCACCAAGAGCGTTTCCTGCAGTCTCTTCCCTCTCTCTCCCACTCCGGGGGTCCAACAGGTGCCTCCTCCCAAGCCTGTGTATTTCCCACAATATTAGAACGAGGAGCTGTCATTTCTGACAGGTTGTGTACAGAGATGATGGCTTTATTATGATCGGGATGCATCCACTGATTGATTGGTAAATCTGAGTCGAGGAAGGAGCTCGTGAGAAGAGGCTCTGGCTTGCCAAAATGCCATCGGATCCGTGGCCTGGGGATGTGCTGTGTGAGGAGGGACGTGTGGCTGATGGAGGCCCTGGCAGAGATTTGATGGGGTGCATGGCCCCCCTGCCCTCCAGTTTGGGACCGGTTTGCTAAATTCGGGCAAACCACTTGGAAGCCTCTCCCTGCTCCTTGTCAGAGATGTAAATTCACCTTTCTTCCTGCTGAAGGATGGGTGATTCACAGCTCTTCCAAACCCTGCTTCCCACGAGCTGCTGTCTGCCTGTGAAACCTTTACAGGATCCCTACAAGGGGCAGAAGAGAAGAGCAGGGACAGGAGTTGTGGTGCCTTTGCCACCTCAGGACTTCCCCACGAATTCAGCTCAGTACCAGCCCCTTCAAGCAGCTCGATGGTCAGAGCAGCACCTGCTTGAAGCTTTTGTTTCACGTGCTCTTGTTGCTGCTTCTGGGCTGCCCCGGTGCTCACAAACACAGCACGAAGCTGGAATCTGAAACTGGCCTCTCAGAATCTCCTGCAACGTGGATGTAATTTAAAGTCTCTGAAGACAAGGGGAAAATTCCTGCTGACTTGTCTCTGCTCTTAATCAAGCCCATGTTTATATAAATATTGCTTGAATGAAGGTCCCCACTGAAGAACTCATTATTTAAAATAATCCTCGGGACGGAGTCCAAGCAGCAATAAACATCACAGCTGATACAATAATTCAAGGAAACACTTTGCAGTATATTTTTCCTTATGTTTGTCTCAGCTGACATTGACAAAGGAATTCCTGCACCACACAACCCTTTCCCCATCCTGGCATGGTTAATGTGTGACTCACACAACCTCGTTTTTCCTCGCTACTACAGACAGGAAAGCTGCGATGCCGCTAAGGAGGGCACCTCAGATGGGATCTCAGCTTGGCTGAACTGCAGCTGCTGAGGGGCTGTTCTGGGCTGGGCAGCTCCTCGCTGGGTCCTGGGGTCTGATGGCCAAGGAGGGAGCAGCAGAGTCCTCCTGGATCCTGCAGGAACGTTCCCATGCTGAGGTGCTGCTCCGCTGCACGAGGCTCTGCTGGCGGGTGGGGGGGTTGCTTTTGGGGTCTGCACATGGCTTCCCCCTTGTTCTGTAGGAACGAACTGGAGCTTCCACTGCTCCACGGCCATATTTCCTTGTGATTGAGGTGGTAACCTGGGAACAGAAAGATCTCCAAGGTAACGAGGGATCAGCGATGCCTTCTGTGTTCAACCAAAGCAGGGCAGGCACCTTCCCGCAAGAGATGGACATGGGGAGGTCTGATTGACACAGGTTTTACTCTGGAATTTTGTGTGCTGTGTTCCCAGGCCCCTGGGCCCGTGCCATTATTGATCAGGAGATCTCTGAGACAGTTTGGTTTATTTATTTAATGCGCCTAATCCGTAAAAGAACAAACCCCATCTCGAAATGGCAGGTTGTGCTCAGAGCTGCCAGAGAGCTGAGAGTAGGCAACCAGATCTTGCAATGAGGTGATCAAAGATTTCATCAAAAATACAGAATGTTCAAGCTGTTCTGCCAGCTGGGAGACTTGTAGCAGGCTGGAATTCATGCTGCTTGAAATGCTGCAGCTTCCTCCCGAGCAAATAAAAGGGCCCTATTGCCCAGCAACCTCCAAAATAGGATTAGTCACTCCAAACAGGACCGGGAGCTCAGCTCTGGGAATTCAGGGGTGATGTTTGGAGAAGATCCTAGGGGCAGGTTGGCCTGAGGGAAGAGCTCCCGGGTGCTGGTGTGCCCCAGCTCCCGCCGGCACGGCACCGGGCGCTGCGCTGGGGGCGGGTGCGGCTGGGCCGGGCGCTGCCGGCAGCTCCAAGCGAGCACCAGGAGCATCCACAGGGAGATCAGGGCAAAAATGGCTTTTGCACCTGGTGTGCTGCACCATCTTCCTGCTCAACCACAAGGCTGGTTCAGGCAGGGCCTCAGAGGCCTGGGAGCCTGAGGTGCATTTTTGGGAGTGAGTTTGGGTGCTTTGCCAAAGGCCCAGGCTGTGCTTTGGGTGTCTGAAAGCTTCGTTTTCAAAGTTGTTGGGTGCTTCGAGGTGCCAACACAGTCCCAGGGGCTTTGTCATAACACTGCAGCATTTCCTTGTGTTGTGAAACCATGGATGGATGGATGGATGGATAAAGGATGGATGGATGGATGGATGCATGGATGCATGGATGGATAAAGGATGGATGGATGGATGGATGGATGGACGGATAAAGGACGGATGGCTGTACATTACAGAGTTCCTCCTTGATGGCCATGCAAAGCACAAATCATGAAAACACGTGTCACCAAATGATCCTCTGATTTTTACCTGAGGCATTAAATATTTATGGGTTTTTTTTAATTTTAACATTGATCCAATGTGACCAAGATGTTTGGGAATAAAGGTATTTTTTCCCCCTTGACCTCAGTAATGAAGTGATAAAAGCCAGAGCTGGCCAGTGTTGCTGGGGGGAAGGCCCAAGTCCTTCCTAGTGCCTCACCTGGCCCTGCTGCTCATTCCCTGCTCTGGCTGCTCCTCTTGGGCTCGTAATTGTGCGTTTCCTCTGCAGATTTCAGCAGTAATAGTTTTTCCAATTGTTCCTATAAAATAAGCTATAAAATAGATTGTGTTTTTAATTGTTTAGCTTCATTCAGCAGACTAATCGTTGGACTTCAGGCATGTTACATTAAATACAGCTAAAGGTTTCATTATTCAATTTAAACTAATCTAATTAGTTAGAGACAATCATTTAATTTGGTTATGATTCTAATCTCTCATCAGGAAACTTCTCCCTGACAAAGTCCCTGCTTTCTCTTTGGGAAATAAAACTGCCAAGGAGGGAACGTTGTAGGGAATTAGCCAGGAAAAAACCACCAGGCCAAAGTCATTACTGAGCTCCTGGCATGAAACTGGTGCTGCTGCCTCGTCCTCCATTTCTGATGTTTGAAGCCAGCAGGGATGAAATTTTCTCTGCTGTAGGGCACACTTGGAATCCAAATACTTAAAGGAGAGACGCTTCTTTTTATATAAAGTCTCTCCCTCCCCGACCCACAGAGGTCACCCAGATAAGGAGCAGTTTAAATCTTTCTGACTGAAGAGGGAAATCTCAAATAACCCCAGTAGCTGGGTTAGCAGAATTCTGGCTTCAATTGGACGTTGCAAGGACCAAGGAGCGTGGGAGGCAGGAGTGATAACCAGCACTGCTCCGAGGAATACGGGAGTTCCTCCTGCAAATCCCGAGTGAAACCTGCGGGAAGGAGCCCGTGGCTGGAGCTGACATGGTCCCAGGGGCCGGGTTATTTGTCCAGCAGCAGTGAGGGGAGGCCCCTTCATCCCTCAAAAAGAGACAGATAATCCCTTTTCCTCGAGGCTGGGGAGGGAGGGTGCTCAGCTCCAGGCAAACAGAGCTGGAGCTCAGAACTGCAATGGAAGCAAAACCGACTCCAGCCCAGCAGAATATTTATGGCATCTCTTCCTTCCTTAATTTGGCGAAGGAGCTGAGATTTCTCCTCTGGAGAACGTGGAGTATTAATTAACTGAGGACGGGCTGAGAAATGGATGGCTCTCCTAAGTGTTTTCCCTATACTTTATTATCATTCTAGGCTTTTAAAACAATGGCTGTGCCAAGGAAAAGATTAGAGTGAGGCAGAGATGGGGTTTTTTTAATAATAACCAGACAAAATAATATCAATACACAGCACATACCATCAGAACAGGAGACAAATTCGTTACGAGGTATACTTGAGTAAGAGGTAATTGTGACTTGAATAGATTACTTTTATCTAATGTATTTATTGCTACATAAATATAAAGATGTATAGAACTCTTGCGATTGTATCCAGGGAGGAAGTAAATAGTATGGATTTTTATACCTGTAATTTATGTCTCTCCATCTGCAGTGACAGATACAGATGCTGTACCTTACACCTGCCCTGCATCTTTCTGCCTGGGTGTGGAAAAGAGACTCAGGGCAGGAGGGAGATTCCAGCCCTTCCATCGCTGTCCTGCTCCAGGGGGGTTTGTTTTGTCACTCAGAGCCGGGGTACCTGGCGTGCAGGACACGCGGCTCGGCCCTCGGCCCCTCCCCAGCTGCCCGGCCGAGCTCCTGCTCCCTGCTCCTCTCGGGGCTGGCAGCCCCGGCTGGCTCCGAGTCCTTCCAGCAGCGCCTCAGGGCTCTCCCGGGGCCCAGCTGGGGAAACTGAGGCACGGCTGGCTGGGCGGCTCCCCGGGTGTGTCCTTGTCACATCCCCCTGCACCTGCGCCCTCGGGCCTTGGCTTCAGCTGGCACGCAGAACGTGGGCACGGGAGGGGCTGCGGCAGGAAAAGGGCTCCCACGGGTTTAAATCTGCCAGGCACAAATGCAAATAGCTCCCGTAGTGCCTGTAACCCATCAGGCATTCCTGACACAGGGCCTCAAGCCAGAGCACGGGGTTCTCCCCCAGCTGCCCCCACAGCCCTGTCCCACTCCAGTGGGTAAAATGCTGGGCTTGTGAGCCGGCCCTGCCTTACCCATCTCGGGTATTTCCCTTTGCATCGCAGGCTCGGCGATGGGGAACTGTCTCTCCAGGAGCTGAGTGCAGCTCCAGCCTGATCAGGCTTTGGCTGCACAGGTAAGGGTGTTGCCCAGATTTACAGAGCTTGCTGCAGACAGAAAAGCAGGGTTGCTTACAGGGTATCATCATCGTCAGGGAATAAAAGGGATTTGCACAGTAAGGCTGAGCCAGAGGTTTCACCTCTTCACGTCAGCCATTAAATCTGTGTGAAAATCACCTCCCTCCCAGCCTAGGGTGGCCACTGCTGGTGGGACAGCAGGGGTGGCATGTCCAGTGACCCTGCCCATCCAAATCCTCCCTCGTGCCCAGCCCGGAGAGACAAAAATAGGGCATTTTGCATCCTGGCCATGATGGAAAGCAGCGTTTGGGATGAAAGGCCCCGGGGCGCTGCGCGTGCCTGGGGAACGTTGCAGCAGCACAGTTTGTGTAGGGACTGCAACAAAGCCCCAGCCCAGCACAGTTCAGTGGGTTTGGGTTCCCTGTGAGCATTTCACACCCCACAAACCCCGGCCCACTGTGCACATCCCCTTCCCCCAGGGCGGGGAACCAGCCAGGTCTGAGAGAACCAGACCCACACGGAGTAAACGCTGCTTACCCCTGCAGGAAGGAGCAGTTGTGGGGTCACTGCTGGTGCCAAGGGCTTCTCATCTTTCCCATGGAAAAATTTAGGTTTTCCAGTAATGCTGTAATTACCACCCTGTCATGTCACCAAGCAAACAGGTTGGCAAACCAAGGTACCGAACTAAATAATCTGTGGCATAATCTAAACATATAATGGTAATTAAAGCTGACAGCTTAATAAGATACTGAGATTCAAATGTACAGTAGTAATCTGCAATTAAGTAATCTTTTGTAATAGTACCCTGCCAGTTTGTAAAATTTCAGGTAGAAGGCTGTGTACTGTTCCACAGCAAAAATATTGACACAAGGAAAAGGTATCCAGGCAGTGATCAGACACCCAAATCCGCCAGTGCCGTCCAGGGAAGGCACAACAACACCGTGATTCATCCCAGGCACTCAGCTGCTGCCACCAGCTCGCAGCCAGAGCTGCCTTGCTCAGCCTGGGAAGGGCTTGTGCTGCTGTTTCGAGGGATTTGATGCCTGGCATTGCTCACGAGGGTTTTTGGCATCTATTGTCTGCCCTCAGAGGTGCTGGGTTGGAGCTACAGCCCCTCCAGGAGCTGTCAGGGGCTCTGATCTCCATCACTCCCCTGCTCCTCTGAGCACGGAGGATCCATTCTACAGTGTCTGAACTGGAAAAAAAGTCAATTTCTGGCAAAATCTTGAGTGGAGTTGAGATTCCGCCTTTGACTTTATTTGCAGCCTGTGCAATATGGGAGCATTGACACTCAGGCCCCCTGGCTGTGCCAGGTAGCAAAGGCAAAATTTAGACTTAATGGTCAGGGAGACAGCATTGGATGTGATCAACTCCCAAAAAACAGACTTCAAACAGGAACCTGCTAAATCAGCTCGCTGGTGAGAAGCAGGAGGAAATAGGGCTGTGCTCCCAGGAATTTCTGGATTTTTCCTTTAAGTCTTTTTGGTTGCCAGGTTTCAAAAAGAATTATGGGTTTGTCTTAATTCTTGTCCCATCTCCTCATGTCCAGCCCTCGTGAAGGGGAAGGAGGAACAATCCCCTCCCTGAAAAGCCCTGGGAGCAAATGGCTCAGGGGGGTTTGTGCCCACCCCCTGGGTCGGGGGGATCACATTTGGGTGGTGGTGTCCATAAGCAGCTCCCAGGAGAGCTTTTCCGGGTGAACAAAGCAAGCCTCGGGAGAGCAAACCGAGGCAAGAGGCTTCCTGGATGTGGGCAGGGCTTTGGGGTTTTGTGTGCCAATGACACTGGTGGGCCAAGGTGAGAGATTTCCTGCCTTTGTCGGGTTGAGCCCTTGTGCCTTGGGCTGTGCCTTCTTCTCTTTCCCCTCTGCTCCTGCTCACTTCCCTCTCCCCTCTCGCTGCCCGTGGCTGTTGGTACAGATGCTTTTCTCAGAGCCAGAGCTTCGGGGAGCCAACCCCAGCCTGGGCCCAGGGGCTCCCCAGCACTGCAGAGCTGAGGGGGCTCTCGGGAAGGGATCCCACGGAGGCAGCAGTGCCTGCTGCATTGTTTATTCTGCCAGGCCCTGTCAGAACCCCGGGCAGGCAGCAGCAGGGACATTAAAAGGTTTGACTCGGATGTTAATTCAGTGGCTTTGAAGGAGTCAGCATGGTTTATCAGGAGAATAAAGGTAACAGTGCTACAAAGGCCTCAGTGTGCAGCATAACTCCAGAGCATCTCTTTAGGAGAATCCTGACATCCTTGGGGTTTTTTCTACTGGACCTGGGTTTAGTCCCATGGCTGCGCCTTTCCCCTGTCCTTCCCCAGCTCTCTCAGGGAGATATATCAGAAGGGTCTTGGCCTGGTTTACCCATTTCCAGAGGAGAAGGAGACACCAGCTCTGTCCAGGTGAAATCCCACAGGGGCCGTGCTCTGCTCCCTCTGGGGATTTTGGCAGCACAGGGAGAGGCTGAGTGCCCAGCTTGCATCCCACCACCAGACAGGAGTTCTCAGCCCCTCTGAGCAGATCTTGTGCAGCCGAGTTGACACCTCCAGGGGGGGAGTGCAGCCCCGTGAGCTCCCTCCAGGATGTGGCGTGTCAGCAGAGGGAAAACATCTGCAATCCGCTGACATGGCTTGGGTTTCAGTCGTGTCAGATCTCTGACAAAATAACAAATTGAGCCCAGTCCTGAGCACATGGATTCCTGCCCTGCTGCAGCCCTGAGCAGCACAGAAATATGTTCAGATTTATAGGGATGGGCTGGGAAGCAAAGTAACCCCAGGAATTCAAACCTGGAAGCACCAAACAGCTAAACAAAACCAGCTGGAGCTTTCCTGTGGTTGAACAAGCTCTCTGTAAGTCCCTCTGGCAGACCTTGACCAGGACAAATGCTCAGAGCTGTGCCCACTCCTCGGAACAAACTGAGAGGGGCAAAGCTTTGCCTGTGCCGGGCAATGCCCCATTTCCCAGAGGGATGGGCAGGCTCTGACACACCTCAGCCACAGCACAGGGCCCTGCTGGCTCTGCTGCTGCCTGACCTGGCCAGAGCAGAAACTCAGAGCTTTTATAGCTTCAGTGCAGCCCCTCCCCACGGAGGCTGGTAGGAGTTTCACAATTAATCAGGCTCATGCCGAACCATTAATTACCGAGCTCAGCATGGGCCCCGCTGAGCTGAGCACAGCTCCACGTGTCAGGCGTTTTCTGAGCTTGTGAGATGATCTCTGGGCTCAGAGGCAGGTCACAAACGGTGATTTCTCAGAAACGATGGATTAGAATCCAAGAAACCCTCGGCACAAGGAGTCAGGGGGCCGGGGGAGAAGCAGCAACATGGTCTGTGAGGAAACAGGAATGCTGCAGAGAGAATGGTGGGGAGCAGTGGGGTGGCCCCTCTGCTGTGGCTGCAGCCCAGGCATTCCCCTGCAGCCTTCCAGGTTCCTCAGAGCCCCAGTGAGGAATGCCAGGGGCAGGGCCAGGCTCGGGGTAGGATGGGTGCAGTGTCCGTGCTGGGAATGCAGGGCTGAGGGATGGCACCGGCACCGCGGGACAGCGGCCCGGCGGTCCTGGCTGCTTTTAGTCATCCTTAAAAATGGTGCACTCCAACGCTCCCTGACCCGAGGGGACACAGCAGCAATCAGTCATCACTCAGGGAGTTGCTTGTGCTCGCTCTCTGGTTTTTGATGGGAAGTTATGGGTTCCTGCTCTCCATCCCTCTCGCTCTCCCGCTGCTCTGCTGCCGTTCACCAGCACTCGCCGGTGCTGCCGGACTGCCAGGACAGGCCCTGCTGCCCACGGGAGCCTCCCTAGCTCCCTGAAAATGGGGGAGAAAGCTGAGGAGGAATCACTCTCAGAGCAGGGGGAATTCTGCCAGACTCTCAGCCAGTGAGGGTAAGCGAGCAGCCAGTGGAGGTCCCTGTCACAGCCATGGGAGGGACTCTGTGGCCCCAGTTTGAGCCAACAGAAGCAGCAACTGCTTTCTGTTGAGTCAGGAAAACAAGGGGCAGAGATGAGATTATTCTTTTCTTTTTCAAAATGGGTACATTAATTCTGAGGTCTCAAACCGAACCTGCAGGAACAGAGGGCACCGGGCAGTGCCGCCCTGGTGCCACCACCACGTCAGGACTGACCGGTGCTGTCACACACGGGTGGGTCACACCCTGCTGGAGCTCAGCAGGCTTCCAGCAGGGGCTCAGCCCCTCTGCTGCCATTCCCACCTGTCCTTTGGGAGACCCCCGTTCCTCCCCTTCCCCCGTGCCCCACCCTGCCCCTGCTGCAGGCTCGGGCCGAGGGCAGAGTGCTGGGGTGGCACTTCCTCAGCGCTCGGATAACCATGAACCAGGGATAAGCTGTCCAGGATAAGTGTGTCAGGTCCAGTTACGTTTTCCCAGGAAGGCTGCAGCGTTAGGAGAGTATTACATTGCTGCTGCTCACTGATATGTCAATCAGCCAGAGGGTAATTAATGACTGCCGCCGTCAGTGCAAAAGTAACTCCAGACATTGCAGGGCCTGTCTGAAAGGATAAAATTTCACTCAGGCACAGGATTCCGAGTCTGTCCAGGAATGGTCAGCACTCAGCGCTGCTGCAGAGGACGGGGGCACTCGGGGCTGGTCCTGCCAGTCCTGGAATCCAGGGAACACGGGGAGAAATCCAATATTGCTCCAGTCGCAGTGTCAGGGACAAGGTGTGTGCACGGGAGGGCAGGGAGGGAGCCTCCAGCAGCCCAGAATCCCCTCCTCTGGCTGCCTCGGGGAATTTCTCAGGACACTTGGAGCAGCAGTGCTGGATCAGCTTAAAATGAGACCAGCAGAGGAATTTGGGTGGCACCACGTGAGCTGTGAGTGAAATGTCCCCCCTCGGAGGCTGGAGCAGGGCTGCCAATTGCTTCAACAACTCCTGGGGTCCCCATGGGCAGAGAACATGAACAGCATCCCACGGCCCAGGTACTCGAGTGAGCCCTGAATTCCCTCCTGATCCAGCCGTGGGTCCCAGGAATCTGCAGGACCAGCTTTAAAAGCTTGGTAGCAGCACAGGGTCAGTGGTGACAGGAGCAGACCTTGGCCTGGCCTCTGTGTGCAGAAGTGTTCCCAGGAATGCTGCTGCCTGGAGCTGCAACCAAACATCAGCTGGGGAAGAAGGAAACATCTCCTGGGCACGTCATAGAAATGCTGCTCCTTCAAAGTTGGCCTCAGCCCCATCCCGGAGCCGTGTGTTGTCCCCCAGGACTCACACACATGAGCACACCTCCACAGCTTCCCCACCTTTCAAATTCCTGCAGTGTAACTCAGCAAAGAAAGTACAGAATGAGGGTGACATGCAAATCCTATTAATTCATCCAAGTATGGAAATGCAATCCTTTTGATGTCAAAAAGTACAGCAATGATATGTTAAAGAGCTCAGCACGCTTCTGTTAAATATGTAAAGTGCAGATTCCCCTGCAGCTGTATCACTCCTGCATCACCCCGGACTATAGCTCCCGACTTTAAAAGACTGGGAATTACTCTAACAGCATTATAGGCCTGTGCCCAACAATATGGTCAGATGTTGGTAAGAGGATTTGGGATCAGCGTGGATTTAGTTACACCATTCTTCCCCGAGCTCGTCTGGGTCCTTTGCTCAGGCAAGTGCAGGTGACAGATTCCCCAGAGTGGCTCCATGGAGGAAATGAGCTCTCGGAGGGAGGGTGGGAAAGAAGTTATTTGATGCACTGCAGGCAGAGGAAACAATTTTAGAGTAAAAAAAAGATTGAGAGAGAGAGAGTGGCATTCTAGGCCTTTTTTTGCCTTTGATCTGAATTTGAACCACAGTAGAGTTTTTTCCAAAAGATACTGGCTGGGATAAGGGCACAGTGAGATGTTTTCAGAATATGGCAACTACAGGGACAGATGGAAGAGTCCTGGTGGGATTTCGAAGAGTTTCCAGGCAGTGGAAACCTTCTCCTCTCACCTGCTCTACCCACTGATTCTTCCCATGTCAAGATTTCAGTGATGGTGCAGCTTCAGCTCTCCTAGACAGACATCTAATCTTGATTTAAAGATTCTGAGCGATCAAAAAATTCATCCCATCTTTCAGCAGCTGTTCCAGAGACTAATTAGCTCTATTTGAAATATGTGCGTCCCATTCCTGAGCAAAACGAAACCATTCCAGAGAACTGGCACGTGCCATCAGTCACTGAACCCAAAACACCTCACGTGCTGCTGCTTTTCCGGGGCTGGGGGTGCTTTGGAGGTGCCTCCCGTGGCTCTGCTGCTCTGGATTGTTCCAGGCAGCAGTGGAACAGCAGCTGGAGTGCCTGGCGTGGGGTGGGAGTCGGGAGCCGAGCAGGGACCAGGGCAGGCACACCGTGGTGCTGTGCGGGCAGAGTGGGGAACGCCCTGCGAGTGACAAATGGGGCAGGTTTGGAATGAATTGTTCTCTTATGTCTTAGAGGGGGCAGTTTGGATTTGGCTGAACATCAATGTGAGGTGTTACTGAGAACAGCGCTGGTGAGTTTCAGCAACAAACATTTAGGAGAGTAAAACGCTCTGTGAGGGAAAGGGCAAAAAATGAGTTTCTGCTGAGCTCTGCACAGACCCAGCCACGGTCACTCCATTGAGCCTCAATACTCTGTGCAGAACTTCCCAGAGCTCAGAGACTCCAGCACACTGAAACTCAGGTTTTTTGCAGTTTGAGCTGAAGACACTGGATTGACAAGCATGAAAGAACCAAAAAAAAAACCCGAACAAAAAATCCCCCTGAACCCGTCCCATAAATCAGGCCCTGCCTGCACATTACCGAGTCAGCTGAGGGAGGAGAGTGATGGTGTTTGGTGTTTTTTCTCCCTCTCTTTCCCCTAACACTAATTAGGTTTGAAAGGCTGCAGCTTGAGTCCAGATACCACATGCCGAGAAGAAAGGAACCCAAACAGCTGACACAGAGTTCAGACTAAACTAACTGCAAGCTCCCCAGGGACATCACAAGGTAAACCTGATAGTCCCTGTCATTTACAATCATTATCAGGCAGCAGAGGCGCTGTAATTTTACTGGGGAGCCAATTAACAGATTCCCGAAGCTCAGGGATAAGGTCTTGGTCCTTTTTTTCTGGTTTAGACAGGAAAAGAGGGGAAGAAAGGCTTTGTTTCAAGGGGATGCTCCAGGAGCTTTCCTGCCCGGGGGAATGGGCAGAGCTGGGCTCGCACTTTCCCTCTTGGGGAAAAAGAAAAGAGCAGGGGTGGCAGAGGCAGAGCCCAGGCTCTGGTGCCAGCTCTGCACAGCTGGCTGGGGTGCCCGGGTGCATCCCAGCACGGCACACGGGGCCGGAACGTCCCTGCCAGCCGAAACTGCGGGGCTGGCTCGGCGTGGGGCACTCAGCAGCTCCACTCAGCAACACGAGTGAGGAGCAGGAGAAAAACCTTGGACCAAAGCTCCAGATGGAAACGTGTCTGTGCTGGGGAAGTCTGGGGTTTGGATCCAGGTCTGAGCGTTAATGTGTTGGACTCATCCTCCCTGGAACAAACCAATCATACATTTGCAGTTCGGGACAGATTGCAAGGAGGACTCAGTGAACCATGCTTGGAGCAAACAGAACACAGAGGAAGTGTTCAGCTTTCCCCCTGGCAGCCCTTTGCAGGCCTGAGCCGGAGCCAAGGCAGTCAGCTGAGCTCCTGGTAGGGGTTTTTTGGCCAAAAATCACCCACTGGATATGCAGACTTAGATAAGGATTCTGTTTACCCTCTGGCCAACGGAGCTTCAGCAGCAGAGTCTCAGGCCAGCCCTAGCACGGGTTATTGTAAACACACAGGAGAGCTGCAAGTTGGAAGAAGAGCCTGGGCAGGGTTTGCAGCCTCTGAGTACAGAGGATCCTCGCAGGCTTTCTGTACTGCCACCATCTGAACCTTCCCTTCTTTCCAGCTGTAATTCTGTCCGAGCAGGGCACAGAGGGGGTGACATCCCTTTTCCTTCCTTGTTCTTTGCTTCCTTTAGGTAACCACACGTGCCTGGGCCTCCGTGTTCTGATATTAAGCAGATTTTGTGCAGTGCCAGGGCATTTTGCACTAAGAAAACTGCAAGAAACACCAAAACCTGTTCACAGGTGACTCCTCTCCCTCGCAGCCTTTGTTCAGCTGCTCTGCCTGAGCCAGCAGTTCTGCTGCTCGGGAAGGAGGGAACAGGCAGAGAAATCCTAAGAAAGGTAAAAGCATTAATGGGTCAAGGCCTCCTTTGCATAATTCTATTATCACCAGGAAGATGCTGCAATAATCATGTTAGGCATGTGCTCTGGAGCATCAAAGTGACTTGTCTTACCTTACTTTTTGATGTTAGACAGGTTTAAATGCTTTGTACAGCTGAGGCACCTCAGACAGCTGATCAAGAGAGCCTGTGCTGTTCAAGCAAAGCAAAGGCCTGTTTTGCCTTTTTTTTAATGTCAACAATGCCACATTCTTCCAGCAAGGAATAATCTCTGTTGTCACAAGCTGTGAAAAGCAAAGGTGTGGGAGAGTCTGTGTGTGGGTGCCTGCAAGCGCTCCCTGGAGCTGCCACCTGGGAATCTTCAGCATCTCGTGCATTGTTTGGGCCAGAAATGCAGAAACCACCGAGGTACAGAGCCTCACCCTGCGGTTTGTGATCTGCACAGAGCTCCCCTGGGTGTGGGGGGCGATTGGTGTGAGCAGGGCTCAGGTTTAGCCTCCGGGCGAGGTCCAACCCTTGTTGTGTTGGAGCAGGAACAGCCCCTGCCCCTCCGAGCCCAGGTGCTGCATTTCTTGGCTGGAAGATGCTTTTCCTCTGCTGAGCTGAACCCCAAACACCCGATGGTTTAAATCAGGGCCCGAACGAGGAGGTCTCTCAGCCAGAAGTGGCAAGGGGCTCTCTGGGCCTGCTGAGGGAAGGGCTCTTTGCAGCTCTCCATCCATCTCCTTCCCCGGCCCTCCTGAGCTGCCAGCGGCGTTCCCCGAGTTCCGTACAGCCCAGTGCTGCTCCCGGTGTCCCTCCCGGTGCCAGGGCCTGGGGCAGCGGCCCTGGGGTTGCTGCTCCTGACTGTGCAGCCAAGCAGCAGCAGCAGGGAGGGAGGAGGCATCTCCCCTTCCCGGAAAACAGACGGAGCCGGGGCAGAGGAGGCGCAGGCACAGCCCTGGGCTCGCTCCCAGCTCCTCTATCCCAGCGCGGGTGGGGATGAGATTAGAGCTGGCTGATGTTCCTGACTTCTGCTAGAGCTTCCATGGAGAACTTGGGGGTTGAGGGGTTGGCTTGGTTTGGGGTTTTTTTGCCCTTTGGTGGCACAACAGGATTTTTGTTTCCAGCCAGAAGGAGGAGCCAGATCAGTCTGGAAATTGGTTCTCTGGTTTTCTGCTAAAACAAAACAAAACAAAAAACCCAATGAGATTCATTCTTTTGGGGCCAGGAGAATGGAGTATTAGTTTTTTGTGAAGGAGAAATGGATTTTTAAGTCTTTTTTTGCAAGTTTCAGGGTTGGGGTTAAAGCTTCAGTCCTGTTTCCCTCTTGCTTTCATCCTTGACTCAGCCCATTCCTTAGAGAAAGCTTGAAGAGAAGTCCTGCTATAACTTGATACTGTGACTCTGTAGGACATAATCTGAGCAGGAGGAGCTTCCTTCTCCCTTTCTCTCCTCTGGATCCTGTGGAATACCAGCAGGGAAATGGTCCCAGTGCCTTCCCTCCTGTGGGAGAGCTCGGACTGGTCTGGCCAGCCCCGAGCCCTTTGTTCCAGCTCTGGAGTTCTCCCTTCTCCAGGCAAGCACCAAAGAGAAGCAGAAGTCCTAAATGCCAGCCCAGAGCATCAATCATAATTCCTGAGCTGCCAGCAGTCATGTAACTGCTTAAAGACCTCAGCAGCCCTCTGGCACTTAAAGGAAAAAAATCATCTAATTAATCACAGGTGAAACAGCTTGGACCTGCTCCAAAAGCCCCTGAATTTACTGCCAAGCTTTGATGCTAATTTTCCTTCTAAGTAACCCCCTAAAGAAATTTACGATTAGGTAATTAAAGTGATGAATAAAGAGATACTTAGAAGAAAGGAGAAGAAAGAGAGGGAAAAAAACCTTGAGTCAAAAGCCTTAAATCTCCTCCCCTCCTCAAAGAGAAATGTTAGTCATTTCTGCACGTGCTTTGTCTCTGGAAATTGGGTTGGATTCCCACAGGAGGCTTGAGAAATATTCCTTAAATTAATGTTTGCATAACCAAATAAAACAGAAAAGAAGGAACTCCTAACCAGATTGTGATGCCGAGGTGGCTGAGGGGAAAAGGGACTTGTGGCTTCTCTCTGAGAATCCCACACAGAACAACTTCTGTCAGGAGCTGCCTCCTGCCTTTCCCCCCGGGTTCCCGAGCCCGTTGTTTTAAAGGTAATTAGATACCCAGGAATGCCATCTAATTAAAAAATGTAGTGATAGCTAATTAAGAACTCCGGATTATGTGAGTGTTTAAAAGTCTGACCACAGGCCCTGACCGGGTCACGAGTGCTGTGTAAGGCTCTGCAGTGCCCTCTCCCTTTCCTCCCCTCATCTCTTCCAGAGGAGAAGGGTCTCAGCAGCCTTTGGTTCCTGTGCTTTCTTCAGGCAAATGTTCCACACCAAACCCAGCACGAGGGGTGTGAGCTCAAACTCAGCCACAGAGGCTGCAGAGATTTGGTTGTTTCCACTAAAAGTGCAGAGGTGGCCCCAAAACAGAGAAAAAAATCAGGATCCAGTGTCAGTCCCACTCTGCCTGACACCCCTGACCTTCCCCTGTCCTCAAACCCCTGCTGACCCCTCACTGCCTCCCTGCGCCGAGAGCAGAGCTGCTGGGTGATTTCTGAGGGGCCCGGAGAGGATAAAAAATGAGAAAATGGCAGATTAGATCTGAGGTGACAGAGATGAGGAATAAAAGCCATTAGAGCCCATTTGCAATGTGCCCTCATTGAGTCAAGTTTCAAGGTGTTTTTCCAGATTATTAATAGCCTGACAGCAGTTTTTGTACAGGAATCTGATAGGGGAAATCACACCCATGTACACACACTGCGGCGTGCAGGGAAAGCGGAGGCCCTTCATTTATTTACCTGGAGAGATGTGAAATGCAGCAAAGCAGCAGCTGGTTTCACACAGAACACACCTCCTGTGCTACAGCTGTGGCATCTCCAGGCACGTCCCTGGGACCCTGCAGAGGAGCTCCCAGAACCTCTGCAAACGGAGCCTGGGCTGTGTCCAGTGGCTCCCCATCATCCCAGTCCTTGGTGAACAGAACCTTGAGTCCTGGGGGATGTTTTGGACACTGAAAATCTCCCAGGGATCCAATTTATTCAGTGTGGCTTCTTTTAAACTCAGTGGAGCACCAATCCTGACAGCTCTTTTCCTGTCTCATCCCCCTTGTCCGAATGATCTCAGCTGTGCCCTGTGAAATGAAGGCTGGGCCGAGAGGGAGGCGAGCAAGGAACGCCCGGGCGTGTGGGAAAGAAAGGTTCCAGCGTTCCCAAAGCTGCACTTTGTAGCTGCGTGCTTGTAAAAGAGAAATGCCAGGTGGGGAGCGCTTTGAACTTGCCAGGCTTCGTGGGGCTGAGCTGTCAGAGTGAGTGATTGCAGCGTTCTGCGTGAGCAGGGGGTGGCCGGGGAGGGCGAGCGCCGGAGCTGCGGTGCCTGCGGGCCGGGCAGGGCCGGCTGGGCGGGGGTGGCTGCTCCTCTCCGGCTGCTGCTTTCTATTAAACTGCAGCCTTCGCTTCCCCTGCTCGTGGTGCAACCTCGCTCTGCTTGTGAGGATTAGAAATAATCAAGCCTTGCTCTTTATTACGTGTTGTGGAGGTGGCTGAGCCCACTGCCAGTGAAAGCGGACAGCGAGCAGTGGGGACTCGCTTTAGCCCCTTTTTCTGCTCCTTTCCAGCCAGCACTGCCTGGAGGCTGGGCTGCTGTGCCAACAGCTGTCCCTACAGAGACGGGATTCTCTGCTGGTGGCTGCAGGGCCTGAACCAGACCCAGAGGAGTTCAGTCCTTCCCCTGAATCCCCATCCCCTGAGCTGGGACCGGGCACCAGCAGTTCCTGCTGGGTTCGGTAACACCCTGCAGGTGCACTCGGGTTCCCAAATGCCATCCCCGAGGAACAGAGCCGTGCCTGGGCAGAGAGGCCAGGCTGGGGGCCAGGCTGAGGGCCAGGCTGAGGGCAGGAGGCTCCCTCCAGCTCTTCCTTCACACCCCCACAAGGGCTCTGGAACTCGCAGCAAGTGCTGAGACACTCCGGCAGTTCCTTGGTCAGTGGTTTGGACTTCTTGGACTGCGAGTGGCTCTGGGAGGCAGCCGCTTCTGAGGCGGCTTGCCCTGACCCAGGTCCTGCTGGGAAGTGATTCTGCTTCCCCACAATTGCGCTTCCAGTCTCGACTCGGCACTCGGCGCTTCCCAGAGGGGTGCTGGGGATCAGGCTCTTGGCTCTGGGATTCCCATTTGGATAAGCTCTTGAGTCCTGGGATTTTGCCACTGCAGAGAGCTGATCCCACCTTGGATCAGCCTGAGGCGTTCTCTGCTGGGGAACTGCCCAGCATTCTCCTTGTCTCTGCATCCTGTGCAGTGCCTTGTGCCCTTGGCCTCCCTCTCTTCATCCTCGAGGCTGCAGCTGATAAATTCAGCGTGTCTGAGTTCTCACAGGACAGCCCCTGTTCTCGCAGCTGACCAAAAGCTGCTTCCTACAATGGAAAGAATTTGTTTCTCATCATTTAATTGAAGGCATCTCTCACCTTTTACCATAACTAGTTGCTTTTGTTTTCAGGTGCAAATATAAATTCCTCTCCATGAAAAGAAAAGAAGCTTTCCTCCTAAGAATATCTAAAAAGTGACTTTTTCAAATGTAATTTTTTGTGCAGTTTTTCAGTAAGGTTTTTCCTCGATGCTGTTCCCCAAACTGTGATTTCTTAACCAGCTTAAGACTGAAATGGTAAATGATATTTCAGCCCTGCAAGACAAAACACAACCCCAGGCCCAGCGCTGGGCTCCCCAGCCTGCAAACTGCCGGCCCGCAGGACGAGAGGTGCCCGGAGAACAACGAGGCGTTACTGCCCTTCCTGGATTGCTCTGCACGCCCAGAATTTCCTGAGCGAGACCCCTCCCTGTGCCTGCGAGGTGCAGCTGTCCCGCCCCAGCGCTGCCGGCTCCTTCCCTCCCCCAGCTCCCGCCGTGCTGCCCGTGGCAATTCCAGTGGCTGAATTCCTTCCTCCAGTAAAATCTTAACAAGTTGAGCTGAATCTTCAAACAAATCCACATCTCCCTCAATAAATATCAAAAGGGAAATCCAGCTTAATGTAAACAGAGGATGGTGAAGTGGTGCTATTTATATGGCTCTATTTCCCTTCAGTTAAACCACTAATGGCACTTGGAGGGCTCGTAATTAGAAGCCGCATCTGACAGAACAAAGTCATCCGTGGAAGCCAAGCCAGGGCAGGATGAAAGCGCCACCAGCACAGGCCCAGGGCCCAGCTCTAGGTCTGAACTTGTCCTGGTAGAGCAGTGCTTGGCTCTTGTGCTCGATTCAAGCTTTTGCTTAGAAAAATTCCAATATCCAGGTGGTTCGTGTCCCTTTCTCTGCCTGGCTTTCCTCAGGCAGACCCTGACCAGCGCCGGGTTCCCCCTGCCTGGGCAGGATTTGCTCAAACCCCACGAATTCAGGGCTGATCAGAGATTCCAGCTTGTCTGTACTTTGCTTTTCCAGAGCACCAGAACTGCTCAGAAGCGCAGAGCAGATGCGAGCCCAGAAAAGGAGCAAATGATGAACACCGAGCGTTCGGGCTGGAGCTGCAGTCGCACCTGATTGTTATTTTGGGGATTTTTCAGTACATCTCGGCACTTTTGCCCAGCCCTTCCCTGTGCCTCTCCCCAGCACAGCCAGGAGCAGCCCATTAGCGTGAGGGATGCGTGTCACTGCCTGCTGATCTAGGCCAGGGCTCGGGCTGCTCCTCAGAGCGAGTGCCCAGAAGCACAATTAGACACCAGCCAAGACTCTCAGCGGTGATTTAAAACGGATTTTGATTTTAAAGGTACATCTTAAAAGCACCTGGTTTTGTGAAAATGTAAAAGCTGCTTGGTTCTCACTGTCTGCAAATCAGCAGCTCTCAAATGAGGCACATAAAAATGGCAGCATCCCATGGTGTGAAATGCTCTGGAAATATCGTCAGTGCTGTTGGAGCAGAGGTTCTCTCAGCCTCGTACCTACTCTGATCCTGGAGTTCCTTGCACAGCAGCTGTTAACCCTTCCACTGCTCCATGCACAACAAGGCTGGAAATATTAACCATATTTTAGCCCGGGAATTCAGTTACTTAAAGTCATCTCTCCGAGGCTTATAATGGCTACTGGTTGTTATGGGGGAAAGGAGATTTATTTATCTGGGATAAAACCTGAGCAAAGCCACAGCTGCTCAGAGTCTTTCAGCATTTGCCCCTTTTCCTTTTCTGTTTTTTTTTAATGCAATTCAACAAGTTAAGCCTGAGCAACTGTGTGTGACCCCATGGCTACAGTAACATCTGTGCCTGTCCTCTGTCATTTGCGAGCTGGAACGGCTCTAATCTCTTGAGCACACTGCTCTGCGGTGACATTTCCAGGACATCCGCACTCCAAAAGGCAGCCAGTGGCCTTGGATCAGAGTTTAAAATAGAAACGTGTTTGCCTTTGTGCACGGCACGGGACTGCTGCGGAGAGGAGAGCACAACCCCCGTGTGGCTCGGGTGGGACCCGCTCCGAGCTCCGCGTCCCCGGCGCGGCCAGGGAGAGAGCCGCTGCTCTCCCAGCCGCTGCTCACCTCGGCGCCGGCACTGCTAATTAACACCGCCGAAATTAGAGCAGAACCGAGGCTGGTGCTGGGAAGGACCGGAGGAACCGAAGTGCTTCCACCGTGACATAAAACCAGGAGGATGCTGCGCGCTCCCCACGGCGCGAGGGGATGGTGTCGGGAAGGTGCTCTCGTTCCCCTCGAGGCAGCCCCGGCCTGATGAAGGTGTGGGGGGGTCCTGAGGTCAGCCAGGCTGGTTTGGGGACAGCTAGGCTGGTTTGGGGCATCGTGTGGTGGTGTTGGTGCCGTGTGTGAGCCCCGGAGCCGCTGTGACAATGCGCCTCCTGCTCGTTTCGCAGGCTCAGCTGGTGGCAGCTCTGCTCCTTCTCCCCTTCTCTGTAATGCAAAGCAAAAATCATTCCGCTCGTGTTGCTAAAGGTGCTTTTCATAGCTGTGAGCCTGTTAACGCTGGTTTCCTAACAAATACCAGCTGAAAGCCTTTTGTTTGTTTGTTTTGGGTGCGGTGTTTTCAAACACTCGCAGCAAGCTGCTGCTCAGCTCTGTGTTGGTAAACAGGAGCCGCCGGCTCTCACCTGGGGAGAGGCGGAATCCTGAACTGCCTGCCTGGAACCGGGACAGGGCACGGAGGGGCAGCGTGGGCAGCTGTCCAACGGGCAGCTTCTTGCCTTGGTTTTCCCCCTGAGCTGGGCCCTACACAGCAGTTCCTGCCTCTGGAAATCTCCTCCGGACCTCCGATTTCCAGGCCAGGTTGGACGGGGCTTGGAGCGACCTGGGCTTGTGGAAAGTGTCCCTGCCCATTGCACAGGGTGGGACTGGATGGGATTTAAGGTCCCTTCCAACCCAAACCTTTCTGGGATTTGAGGTGGGGAGTCTGGACGTCCCTCTGACACAGGGATGTGGGCCCAGCGAGAGATGGGTGCTCGGCAAGCTTCATCATCATCCCTCCCTCACCATCCTCTCCCTCCTCCCAGCAGCCCAGCGCCAACTCACTGGAGCCCACTGGTGCCCATCCTCGTGTCGTCTGTGTTGTGCCGTGGCAGCTTCCCGGGGGTTCGCAGGGAGCATCGGGCTGATTTATGACTCCCAGCGTCTCTCAGTTTGTAATAAAGTTTTCAGCAGCTCTGTCGCGCCCGTCGCCGCCCCCGCGCACGCACAGCCCGCGCTCGCTTTGTTCTCCTCGCACTGAATGTCAACTCATAAACCTTTCATCAACTCAACCAGGTGGAAAAAACCCATTACTGAAAGAAGTGTTCATTCAGGTTCGGAGGGGGATGGAGGGAAGGCGGAGGAGAAAGTTCCCGGTGGAAGGAAACCGGAGGGGAGGAGGCGCGGAGGAAACGCGAGCGCGCTGCTCCTGCGAGAGGCTCCGCTGCGCCCGCAGAGCCCCCAGCGCTGCCAGCCCCGGCAGGAGGTGGGGAAAGCCCTGGGCATCCTCAGAGGGGCAGCGCTTCGGGCCCGACACCCGCTGCCGAAAGGCAGCGCCAGCCGCGCGAACCCTCGGTGCCTTCGTGCGGCCGGAGGGGCCCCGGCCCCGGCCAGCGCTGCCACCCCTCGCTGGACAGGCATCCACCAAACCGGGAGCTGGGAGTGTCCGACGGGCACAGACAGCGCGGCAGGACCGGGGCACGGCCCCTTTCCTGATGGAATTCCTGCCTCCCTGGGCCTCACCTGCTCAGGAGGCACTGCTGCCTGCACGGGTCATCGATCCCCGCGAAAACGTTATTGATTGGGGATGGGATTTCAAAAGGGCTGGAGGTGGAGTTCACTGAAAAATGAAATTTCCTTTACCCCAGCGTGTTTGTGTCTCAGGCACACACTTCTGGGGCTGCTGGATCTTTCTGTGCACACGATGGGTAAAGTTCTGCACAGAAGTGTATTTAATAAGTTTTAAAGCACTGCGGTCCAGAGGTAAAGCTCTGGAGAAGGGCAGGAGGGCACTAGGGGATGGAGGAAGGATGAGGAACAACAAAGGAGAACAGGCAGTGACATCTGTCACTAGTATTTTATAAGTTAAAAATTCAGCATAATCTCCTGCCACCCTGTCCGCTATACTGAGTTCCAACAGCAACAGAATTGTCATGATTTCTACATGAATTAATTCAAATCTCTCTTTGCATGATATGGCGTAAGAAAGGGGCCATCTGGTTTATGTTCAGGGTGTCAGAACCACTCATACCAGCACACTCGCAGAGTGCAAGATGGGAGTTGACTGCACATATTAATGTCTCCTTACCCTCTGCCTCCGCGGGCCCCGGTGCTGCTGTCCCGTTACGGGGCTGCCGTTCCCACTGTCAGCGGCAGTCACGGCCCTAATGCAGAGCCCGGGGAGCTCCCGGGACCTCCACCCACAGCTGTGCCCGGGGGCTGCTCCCCAGCACACGCGTGGGGCTGGGTTGTCACACGTGAGGGGCTCGGGGACGCGGGGACCGTGCTGCGACCTCGGTGCTGCTGAGCACGGACCCCGTCCGTGCACGCCCCGTGCTGGGCTCCCCGTGCCGGGCTCCCCGTGGTGGGCTCCCCGTGCCGGGCTCCCCGTGCCGGGCTCCCCATTCCGGGCTCCCCGTGCTGGGCTCCCCATTCCGGGCTCCCCGTGGTGGGCTCCCCATTCCGGGCTCCCCGTGCCGGGCTCCCCGTGCACACGGGGCTCAGCAGCAGCTGGGAGCCTGGGGAAAGCACCGCCGGTGTGGAAAGCCGCCCATCCCACCGGGAACGACGCCCGGGAATCTTCTCACTGCGGTGGAGGTTTAAATTCTGCCCCTCAGATTAGAGGCCTGTGATAATAACTTAGATAAGAGTAATGCTTTAATTGGGGTGTCTGGAGGTGATGACATCATATGGGTTTACACTGCCTGGTTTTCCTGGATGCATTAATTTTTACCTGGATATGTTAATTTCTACCTGGATGTATTAATCCTCAAAACACCCTAAACCACTGCAGCGCTTGCAGTTCCCAAGTAACTGCAGGGAAAGAAAAGAGGATCCAGGAAAACAGATCTTTTGGGGCTGTAAACCAGTGCACCAGATTTCAGTTAATTATTACAGCAGTTTTTGGTGGTTTGTTTTGCTTGTGTTACATCCTGGTGACAAACTGGTTCACTGTGGTTTTTCCAGCAGTTACTTAAATATGCAAAATCCAAGTAGAATTGGTTTGCTGAGACAAGGCACCAAAGCTCCAAATTCCACTCCCTTTGCTGGTTGAAAGGGGCTCGGGAGAGAGGGAAAGAAGCCCCAAAGCAGAAAATCCTCATCTAGAACAGATTAGCTCTGTTTATATTGCAAAGGCTCTGGCTCAAGTGAGGGCTTTTTTGCTTAGAAATATTGTTTTAGCATGAATTTATCTTCAAATGAACTTTGTGGTAAATAGAATTCAAACATGAGCTTAAATTTAAGGTCTTATTTAAGTGCTTTCCTGCTTCACTTGCCAGCTGAGGATCTGGCCTGAGCTTTGAGCATCTTTGGGGAGAAGAAGCAGATTAATGAGATTAGAACATTTGCAACCACTTTTGTACTTCCCTGGGCTGCGTGATCTCTGTAATACCTTGTCTCCACGGGCCTGTGTGTGTGTTGGCTGGGTGCTGACAGACGGGGGTGATGAAAACAGGGCTCGCCGAGCGTCCCTTCAGCCTTGGGAGCACATTCCCTGGCCCCTGGGGATTTCACTCCAGCCGTCAGCGCCTGTTTCATCTCCTGCTCTGTGAGCTCCAGCCTTTGAGTGCTGCACTCCCCACCCCCGGCCTCGTCTCCTGGCCCAGCTTCGCAGCTGGTATTTCACAGCCAGAAAATGGGATACGTGGTCAGGGAGGATGGGAAGGGTGGCCTGGAACAGGCAGGGCTTCACCCAGAGCATGGAAACCCCAGTGAGGGCTGGACTGGTCCCTCCTGGCAATTCCCACTGGAAAATCCACTCCCACCCCTCTAACTTCATCAGCAAAAGGCGAATCTGTGATATTAAGCTTTGCAGCTTTTTCTTTGGAGAAAAGTTTGGGCGTGTTCCAAATTGTGCTGCTGGATACTCCTGGTTGGTGTCAGGAAGGGCAAAAGCCTCAAGACAAACCCAAAATCCTGTTTATTCCAGTCACAGACACAACCTGGAGCCTGTTTAATGCAGGATTGCCCAGAAATGCAGCCAGGGAGTCATGCAGAGCTTGCACCCCATAGGCAGCTCGTGTGCAGGGCCAGGACAAACAGGGCAGGAGACGCAAACCCCACTCGCAGCTCCGCTTCCTGCACTGGAAGAGTAATTATAATTAAAAATAAATCACCACTGCTTTTAGTTTGATGAAATTACCACTTCTATTAAGAGCGGCTGGAGCTGACTGTAAATCACTTCCTGCAGGGTGTCACTTTGGGGTTTGGAACGTTTGATGGGCTAAGGGATGTGTTGTGCTGCAGCTGCAGAAGGAAAGGGCAGAGCAGGAACCGCGCAGGGGCGAGAGCAGCACGTTCCTGTGCTCTGGGGTGCCCAGAGTCTGGAAGAAATGAAATTAGCACTTCTGAAAAAGAATTGATTAATGCAGAGATGCTCCCAACTACTCGATTCATCTGCCTTAATGGGATGTGGGAGGCAGTTTTGACTTGCTGGCCAGAGGAGGCTCTCCCAAAGGCATGAACTCAGCTGACAGCCATCACTTCCGTGCTTTCTTGTTTCTTTTAATGTGTCAAAACTCAGCCCCTCTCCAGAATTATTAGAAGCTCAGCACTAAAACTCTTCCGTGTTTTAAGAGCATTTTCTGCAGTTGCATTGTGCATTGCTGAGGGGGGAGGGGGAATGGGAGCCTGGACTCCTGGCTCTGGGGAGCCTGGGCTTTGCGGGGCTGCAGAAAGCCTGGTGAGCACAGGGCCCAGTCTGGAAATGCATTTAAGACACTCACGGCTCGGAGCACATAAATAGTTGCACAGAAGTCGATGGGACATAAATTTATGAATTTGCCTAAGTGCTTTGCTGGATCCCTGCCTGAGGAACCACTTACCAGGAGTTCCAATAACGGAATCAGAGCCCTATTAATGAGCAAACCCCTGGAGCAGAGCGTCAGGGGGATGTGAAACCCAGCCCCACGTCGTGCCTGTGCTGCTGAGCCCGCTCCCATCCCTAGGGACACTCACCCTGCTGGGTGACACTGCTGTCCCCTGCCCTCCCCAACAGAGATTCACAGGTTCCCTTTTACCCTGGGAGCGCAGCAGGGCAGTGCAGGAGGGGGAGCAGCCTCTGCAGCAGCCTGGGGGTGGAGCAAATCAGATCCACAGGGCAGGCACCAGAGCAGCTTTTCTTCTAGAAAAAGCCTGTTCCAGATCTTCTCCAGTGAAATGTGCCTTTCACCTTCCTCTTCTTTCTTTTAAAATTCTTCTGGCAGCAGAGGAGGCTGATCAGGAGAGAGAAACACGAGTGACTAAGATCAGTCAATATTGTCAGATCTCTGCACGCTCCATTAGTGCTGGCAGGCACCAGAAATGCAGATTTCACTGTGCAGGAGCTCATAAATCACACAGGGAGCAGCAGCTGGGGTGGGGATGCTGGGGAGGGAGGACAGGGGTGGTCAAAACCCCAACCAGAGCAGCTCCTGTGCCATGAAGGTAAATGAACAGAGGAGCCTGGCAGTGGGACAGGGCTTGGATCCTCCAGCGTGGGCACTTTTCACATTGGGATTTCAGCCAAAACAGAGAGCAGGAGCAGCCCCTGGGGGGCCGTGGCACACAGGAGACGTGAGGCAGAGCAGGGATTTGCTGAGTGCCACTGTGAGCTACTCAGCACATTTGGGCGTATTCAATAAATCCCTGTCAGAATCCTTGCACTGAGAAAGAAAAGGGTTGTGACAAATCGGTTTTGTCTGTTGTTCTGCACAGACATTTCTGTCAATCGAGTAAGAAATGCTCCCACATCACAACGAAACGCCCCCCAAAATCTCTCTGTGTGAGCCAGAGCTGGCCACTGGCCCTGGCCTGGGAGCCCAGGGGCGTGGGGGGCCAGCAGCTGCTCCCAGGGGTCCCCAGCTGGAGCAGGAACCCAGAGCTGACCCTGCAGGGAGACGTGGATACCCTGAATCCGTGTTAACTCAGGAATGTCAGGAACAAAAATGCTTGGAAGGTTTGATTGAAGGAGATCAGCATGTTGGATTCTGGTGGTGGGCTTGGCAGTGCTGGGGAAGGGCTGGACTCGATAATCCAGAAGTTTCCTCCAACCCAAACAACTCCGTGATTCTGTGTATTGTGAGCAAACTTTGGGGTTGTTTTCCAGAAGCAAATCACAAAACTTTTCCAGAATTCCCAGAGAGTTTGTAGGCGAAAGGACCTTCAGTCCTTCCCTTCTCACAGCATCCTCCGCTGTGGTTCACACAGAGCTGTGCTAACATGAGTCTGGAATATCTCAGCACATAATTATTTATCCTTCAATAAAACAAAGAAAACCATGTCTAAATCTGACTAATACCCCCTCCTCAGCCTGCCAAGTGGGGCCTTGTGTTTTCAGCACTGCAAAGCAAGCCTGACTCGCTGCATATTTTGTGTTACCATGGTTTATGTCCAAATGCAAGGATTTAATTTTGTCCGTCATCGAGCCGTGGTTTCCATATGACACCAGCACATTCCTCCCCTCCGCCTGCTGTTCTGACAGACGACAGAATCGAATTAAACATTCCAACCACCCCGCTGCAAACGCAGGAGCTTCTGTTCCTTTGGCTTTGGAGATCAAGGGGCAGATCTTCACCAGGTAGAAATCGTCTTGGGCGCAGCCGCGAACGTTTGCACCATTTCCTCCAGCTGGGATGTCTTCATTTCCCAGGACAATCCCGAGAAGACGGATAAAGCAGGACTGACAAATAAGCCAGGCTCTCCTCTCTCTGTGCCTGGCCATTCTGAGTGATGATTATTGTGTTTCCTCCTGGAGCAGTCACCGACCAGCCCCACTTGTGCCTCTGGAGCCAGCGAAGAGAAACCCCTGCACATATTTCTGCACTAACTGCAGCCTCCCTCCATCCCAGCCAATTGCAATTTCATGGTATCAACATTTTAAAAAAGCCAATCCACAGGCTCTGCCGTGCTGAGACCGGGAGTAGAAAAATGACCAGTTCCTTCTGCAAGCACCGGCTGGGGTTTCAAAGCAGCCTGAGGGGATTACACACACATCTCGCTTTGAAATTCAAGCTCTGGGTCTTGAAAGAATAAGGTTTATTCCACAGCTTCACACCCTGAAGGGACAGCTCACTGCCTGGGATCGCTGTGATGTCATCCCAGCAGGGAACTTCTCCAGGTGCAGCCGCTGCTCGGTCCCAGGCCTTGTTGTGCACAGAGCAGCACTGGGGTGACCTGGGCTGGGGCTTTGGGGTTTTTGAGTGCTCTGGGTGCCAGCATTCCCTGAGGGCCCATCCTGCTCCACCCGGGGGTCAGGGATAGTTACTCCTGACTGCTGACAAACCCCAGCGGGTGGGAAGGGGAGGTGCAGGATCCTCGGGAAGGAGGAGGAGGAGTGCAGCAGGGTGATGGTAACGGCCCAGCTGTGCCTGTAAGGCAACACGGCTCCTGGAGCCAGCCAGGAGCTCTGGCAGGGTTTGCAGCCCCCGGAGCTGCTGCCGGGGTCTGGAGGTGAGGCTGGTGATGCTGCCCCCGCCAATAGCCCGGGAGAGGGGACCTGGGACCTGCTGGGACTGGGGAAGGAAACAAATTTGTATTAATTAGGAACAAATGCTCGTTGCTGGCTAATGGGCTCCACAGCAGATGTTTGTCCCAATAGCCAAGAGATGGGTCATCTCCAGCAAAAGTGATGAATAACAGGAGCGAGGTTTCTGGTTGTTCCACGTTTTCCCAGGTCAGACCCATGTGTTGTTCAGGGCTGGAAATGCCATTAATTAATGCTGACACCTAAATCTGAGGTGCCTTATTCACACAATGCCCTTTACCAGATCAGCCACGGTCCCCAGATGAGGTAAATCCTCCCTGTTCACGCTGAGCATGGAGCACTGATACACGGGACCAGCGATTTTCCTCCAGAGGGAGTCACCTGTTTGTTCCTGAAGGGAACGGGGCCTGCAGGTCTCCCCTGGTACCCCCAAACACCCTGACCGTGCTGTGGTGCTCTCACACGGTGTGGGACAGGTGCACAAACCTGGGGTTCAGCACCAGCACAGTAAACAAAGATAAGGATGTGCATTCCTGGTGATGCCGAGCTTGGGAACGGGTCGGGATGAGGCAGCTCCCCAGGAATATTGTCCTGGGTTTGTACTCACACTGCCTGACAAACAGTGGGAGCAAACATCCCTAAAGAGGACGAAATGAAACGTGTGGCTGTGCTGTTCATCTGGGAGGTACCCCTGGCCCCTCTCGCGCGTGTGGAGGCTCAGGGCAGCGTTCTGTGCCCTGTGTGTGCCGGGACAAGCAGCCTGTGTTTAAATTCAGTTTGTGTGGATACTCGGGGAGCGGCCCTGCTGCAGCCCCGCACACATGGGCATATCTAATCGTGTTTGTGTGCACAAACTCACACAAATTAGGGACACAAAATTAAGCATATGCCTGTCCCACCCCCCAGGGATGATCCCTGCAAGGAACATCAGACCTGCTTGTGTCAACACAGACCCCCGGCCCCGCAGAGCCCGGGCCGCCCTGAGGAGCAGAGATCCCTGTACCCGGGGGGCAGTCCCGTGGTCACCATCCCCACACCTCTGTGCCGTGCCGTCCCCTCCCCTGTAACCTCCGTCCCTCCCGGGCACAACTCCCCAGCCAGAATCCTCTGATCTTTGCCCTCTTTTCCTTCAAATTAAATTTCGACTTTTTTCAAATCTCTGCTGAGTGACAAGCCAGTGCCAGAACTGTCTTTTAATACACAAAAGCATAAATAATGCCATCCATCAGCGCTGTCACTCAGCAAGATGGATTGCTACTTGTCCAGACACTGGAATGACACAGAAGTGAAAGTCAGGAACTGTCTCTTTTCTTTGCTTGCTTTCTTTTTCTTCTTCTCTCTCCCTTTTTTTTTTTTATTTGCCGGACTGCTTGATTCTGATTAATGGTGCTGTCAGGGAGGGATTCCGCTTGCCCGGATAATGAGTCAGGAATGTATTCCCTGTCACAAACACAGCAGATGTCAGGGGCAGAAGGGCCCGGGAATGCCAGAAACAATATACAGTTTCTTCCTAGTCCCCTGACAGGCCAATATGCTGCACAAGGTCTAATTTATGTAGACAAAATGCAGGCAAGGGGCTGTGGCAGCAGAGAGGCTGTGGGGAAGTCTGGAGTACAATGCAGGAGGGAGGTAATGAAGGCGAGCACTGGGACTCAATAGCACTGCATCAAACGGCCTTAACAAGAATGGCCCAGGACCCCTTTGAC
>VZRQ01001620.1:55597-94999 GCA_013397975.1 Machaerirhynchus nigripectus | reverse complement strand
TCACCCTCGGAGCGGCACCGGCAGCACACCCTGCCCTCGCCGCTGCTGCTGCTGCTGCTCCCAAATCCGGAGCCCATGGATCAAACCGTGGCACTTAAACACCCTTGGATACCGCAGCGAGGACCATGATGTAAAACCCGTGAAAGCTCTTAAAGCAAGGACATGAGGAAGAATGGGCATATAAAGAGAGGGGATTAGGGAGCAGCCGCGATCCATCACCGTCGGCTGCTCGAGCCGCAGCCAGGCCCTCGCGCAGCTCCTCATTGAGCGGTGTCTTCCCATTAATTATGATTAAACTACCCTACAGTTAGTTGTTCCTTCATTTGTAAAATGCTGCTGTTTTCCACCCAGTTCTAATCTTGGCTGTAATTATCCTGACGGTGGAGGAGTCACTCCAAGAGCCTTTTCTCCTCTCCCTGATGCGTTTGAGTCTAACTGGGATTTGTAGCTCTGTCCTGGAGCTCCAGCCCAGAAAGGAGGGTCTGGGGGCTGGGGTGGGGGTGGTGTGGAGACCAGCTGAGGCCCTGGATCTCGGTGACCTCGGCCCTTCCCTGTTCCGTGGTATCCATACCTGGCTAATTTATGGGATCACTCTGAGAATTAATTAGTTAAATTTGTGCAGATTATTCTGAAACTTATTATTATACTAGAGGCTGCTGCTGCCTATGTTTTCTGCCAACGCATCACATTTCCCACCTTCCATGTGAATGAATTCCTAGGATACTGTCCAAACTGACAAGAGGAGCAGGAAATGCCTCCTGCGAGGGCCGGAGGAAGGTGTTAGGAAATGAAAGGAGCAATTCGAGAGCTGCAGCTTTTCTTTCACTGTAAGAGAAAGCAATCCCCGTGTCCCACTCCCACACCCTCTGCTCTCCAGGATAAGCCAGGCCGTGTTTTCTCAGCCCCTGACATGCTGGGAAAGCCCAGGGTGGCTGGCAGTGCCAGTGGCTGTCCCCTCCCCGCAGCGAGGCTGTGCCCCTGGAGCAGCCTGGAGGGGGGGACAGAGCCTGAGGGGTGGGGGCAGGAGAAGGGTCTGCCTGAGCTGGGCCGGGGTCACTCGCAGCACATGCTGGGAATCCCTCAGCAGCTGGTATCTCCCACAGACAGAAGGAATATCTCAGGGAGGATCTCAGCAATCAGCTTGACGGGGGCAGCTGGTTCCACTTCCTCTGAGACACAACTCCGGCACCGTTTGACTCCGCTGATCAGATAGGAGCTGCATTACACGGCAATATTGTGGTTCCCCTTAATGTCCTGCCAAACTGCATTTATCTCCTCATTGCTTCCCCACCCTCCCTGAGAAAGCCTGCTCAGGTCACAGCATGGAGAGAAAGCCTTCCCGGGAGGAGGAGGATGCAGCCCTGGTGCAGGAGCTGGGCTGATAAGGGTGTTTTATGTTAGTCAGGAACGAGGCACAAGAACTTAATTAGATGTGCTCTGACTGCCTCGGTGTACAGAGGTCTCGACCTACAAGTGAGAACACTTACAAGGCTGAAGCAGTGGTTGTAAAATCCTGGAAGGCTCGTGACTACTATTTCCAAAAACATCAAAATTGTGGCTAAGAAGAGGCAGTGCTGTGAGTGTGTGAATCCAAGGAGCAGCCCAGTGTGATGGAGCTGGCTGAGGGCTGCATTTGAGGGTTGGAACAGCACTTTAATTCCAGCTCTGCTGACAGAGGGGGCTCCAGGAGCTCCTGACTGGGAAGTGGGAGTAGCTGGGTGGTGTAACACAGCAGAAGGCTCCTGGGCTCAGCCTGGGTGGTGAAACGTGGCAGGAGGGCTTCCATCAGCTCGTGGGTTGGAGGAAGGATTGTGCCCCGGACTTGGGACAGGCTCTGCAGGGAACAGCCCTGGGCAGGCCAAGGACGTGGTGGGAAGAGCTGAGCCTGTCTCCCTCCCTTCAAACCAGCCAGGAATTGCAGCAGTTTGTCCGTGAGCCTCAGCAGGGCTGTGCAGGGCTGCTCAGTCACCCCCAATCAGCTCAGAATCAAACAGCAACAGCCCCCCAGACCCCAGGCAGCACCAGCCAAAGCCGTCGCCTGGCAGTGCCAGGTGCCATCACGCATATGGCCAGCGAGGGCACTTTGTCGTTTCTGCCTCGCGGGACTGAAACCCTGAGCTGGCAGCTCCCATCTGCAGCCCAGCCCGTGGAGAAGGGCTTCCCTCACACAACCTCTGTGGGCACCGCGGGGGAAAGGGACCCGTTTTCCCTAGAAGCTGGGAAAGCCAGCGGGGCTGGGGTTTGGTGGCAGCACTGAGCTGCAGCGGGTTCGGGATGCCGGCCCTGGAGAGGGGGGCTCAGCTCCGAGGGCTGCACGCAGCTCTGTGCCGGGTTTGGTCACACAGAAAAGGAGGTACAGCCCTCGCACCTGGGGTGTGGAGGCACAGGCACACACAGAGCCACTGCTGCCACCTCTGTGTAGAGAACACCCGCCCATCACCTCTGTCGGCACTTTGGGAGCTGAGAAGGGTTGTTTTGGGGGCACACAGCATCCCAGTACAGGTGTGTGTGGAGAGGGGAGGGCAAAAAGCTGGAAAAGGAAACACATTGACATCCCCCAGGTCTCTTTTGTCTGCTGCTCCAGAGAGCTCCTGAAATTGCTGCTCGCCATGGTGATGGAGGGCTTGCAAGGCGCGGTGGGATCCTGCCTCCGTCCTCTCAAGGCCACAGTCAGTGAAAGAGAGAAAAGGCAGGGGGAGCCCCAAAATTCCCAATCGTATTTTTCCATTCCCTTGATCCCAAGCCGAGGCCCTGCACCTGCAGAAATCCTCAACTATCAGATTTCTCCTGCTCCGGATGATAACGAAGATAATTGTTTCATCCACTTTGTCAAGCTGAAATGAAAAGAGGGCAAAGCAAAATGATGCCATCATAAATCATCAGGCTGAGACAGCAAAAAAAGGACAAGATAGTGACTTCATTAAGGGTTATGTATTGTGTCATTAAGTGGGCAGGGGTCACCTTTCATGTCACGCAGCAGCCCCATGATGCATCGCTGGCTCCTCTTTCCAATAAAATTAAACGTAGATGTAAAACTGATTAGGCCGTGTTTGCCTGAGCCCAAGGCAGGGAACTGCGCCGGGAATAATTGATACAAGATCGCGGCTGATTTGTAATGGCAGCGATTTCTCTTCCTGGTCATTTCTCTGCTGACCTTGCCCATTAAAATAAGCCCAGCTGCCTTGAAAAGAGAGACGCTCGTTCCACCTTCCTCCCCCTGCCCGAGCCACTTGCCTGGAATTCATTTCCTCCCTCGCTTTCCTTGGGATTTCTCACTCCCCTCCCTGCTGGCCACAGGCTGCCCCAGGCTGGGGTGAGAGCAGGGACAGCCCCTCGTGTCCCCTGGTGCCACTGGTGACCCCTGCCCGTGCGCCGGTGACGTCCCTGCTGCTGCTCTGCCCTCCTGGCTGCTGGTGGATCGATCTTTACCTGTCCCAGAGCCTCTGTTCCCCTCCCCGTGCCCTGTGCGGGGCAGGGGACGCGCTCCCGGGGCACAGGAACCTCCGAGGGCACAGGTTCCTCAGGGGCAGGTGGTGCTCCCTGGAAGGACCTGCTGGGGCCATCAGAACCTCCCCAAGACAGGGCAGTGTTGGCTGCTGCAGGCCTGAACCGTGGCTGTCCTGAGTCTCCTTCTAGGGGAAGGTGGGATTGGGATTGGGGTTGGATGATCTCTAACCAGAACCATTCCAGGATCCTCTGATTCCCAGCAGCTCCAAAGCACAGTTCAGTGGTGGCCCTGCTGTCCCTCTGTGCTGCCCACCCTGCTCCAGGAGGTGGAACAGGGCTGGAGGAAGGAGAGCGGGGAGGGAGGTGGGAGCTGCGTAAATCCCTGCTGGAGGTTCCCCCAAAGCACCGACCCCCGAGGCTGGGGCACTCCAGACACCCTCGTGCTGTGGAGCAGGAGCTCACAAATGTGTCCAGAGCTGGCTCCATCCTCTCTGGTCTATGGCTGCCCTTGATGTCCCCTTCCCTTCTCCTGCAGCATCCCCAGCAGCCCGGGGCCCACCTGCTCTGGTCCCATCGGGGTCTCTCTGGGGCATGGTTTGGTGCTGTGCCCGAGGAGCCTCAGCAGATTTAGCCCCCAGGTGAGGCTGGAGAATGCGAGCTCAGGCCAGGGGGGAAAGTGGAGGCGGCCACGGGGATTTGAGCTTGTGCTTGGCTTCCCCTCGGGGAGCTCACCCCAAACCCAGCGCCAGGTCTCGAGGAGCGCTCGATGTGGGTGGCTTTCAGAGGGATTATTTATCCACTTGGAGCTAAACATGTGTTTACATGGTCTGATGGAGTGGAGCTCTTACTTGTATCAACTGTGCCTCGTTCCTGATGCCTTTTGGCCAAGATTTTCTTAAGTGGCCACTGGATTTGGGACACTGTGCCTCTGTGGGCACCGCGGGGGGCTCGAGTTTCTGATCACAGCCACTGAGCTGCTGGAAAACTGAGTGGCTGCTAAGGTGCCCGAGGGGGATGGCTCAGAGAGCAGATTCCTCTCTCTGTCACTCCTGGAAATGCCAGCCCTGGGCCGGGATAGATGCTCGGCTGTGGGATGCTGTGGGTGCTCCCAGGGAGGGACCCCGGCTGCGACCGGGTGAGGACCCGAGCCAAAGGCGCTGAGCCCAGGCAGGGTGTGAGCTCCCCCTGCTCGTGTCCCTCACCCTGAGGTGGGGCAGGAAGCTGGGAGCTGCGGGGGTTGGTGGGGCCGAGCGTGGCCATGCTGGCACTGCCAGGGAGCAGAGCCAGGAACCCGTGCCAGAGCCCCGGGAAACCACCAGAGCCAGAGCAGGTGGAACAAGCACAGCCCCGCCTGTCGGTCCCAGGCACGTGGACTGGAAACACGCACGGGGAGAGAGCGAGCGTGCGCTGCAGGGAGAATGCAGAAGCCTTAGAAATGGGGAAGCAAAACCCACTCATTTCCCACACAGTAACAAACCTGCGGGGGAACAAAGGAGCTGGGCCCTCGTGCCATAAACAAGCAGGCGAATACAAACCTTTCTGGGGCGCAGATGGCTGCTGCTTGGGGTTTATTTTTCTTTTCTATACATCTGACAGCTAAATTCAGTCATTTGTGAACAACACGGCCATAAAAATGAGTAATAATGATTGGAGGTGTCTTACTTTTGGTTTAATGGGCTCTGGAGTGCTGCTGAGGAGCTGCTCCCACCCTTGGGGGGCAGAGGGGGTGCGATGCCGGGCCGGGCCCGGGGTGGCTGCTCACAAGGCTCCCGCAGCAGAATCGCACCAGCTGTGCATGGGGTTATGCAGTCCTGGCTCCAAACTCCAAATTAATGCTGTCCTCAGCTGCACTGCCTCAAATTGGATTGCCAAACCCTGGTGCTGACACAGCTCGGAGCGCTGTGCTCCCCCCGGCCAAAGGGGTGGGCTCGCACAGATTTTATCAGCTTCTCAACTTCTCCCTCATTAATTATTTCAGTTCTGTCAAACTTGAGCAAAGGGGTTTTGCAGCAACCAGAGAGAGTTAGGGCCTCCTTGCCAGCCTTAATTGCTTGTGTAAAACTCGTACTGAGAGACTTTCAGAGGGGTAAAGATGAATCTTCCAGGACCTGGGAGGGGCTCCAGGCTTCTCTGCAAGGGTTTCAGTCTGTTCTCATCCACAGACTCACTATAAAACCTGGGGGAATCAAAAAAAAATCCCTTTTCCCTTTCCCAGGGAAGATACTCTACCTACATACCGTGCTTTGAGCTCCTCAGATTAAGGGAATTGAAAGTGATTTTGTTTTGTTCTCAGAGCTTTTACACACCGAGCACTCTGTGTGTGTGTGAGCACCTCGTTATTGCCACGGGTCCTCATTCTGGGGGTACAGGAGCTGAGTGGCAACAGCAGCGTGGAATCTAAATATAGAGAACATCTAACAGCACCACAAACTCCATCCTCAGCACTGTAATTTTAATGAGATTATGTTTAATCCTTCTGTTGGCACTTCTGCCAGGGCAGCACAAAAGAACGGGGTTCGTCCGCATCCACCTCCCACAGAGCTGAGCAGTTGGGCCCCACTTTTAGGAATCTCCCCAAAATCACCTGGCCGAAGATGGCTCTGGCTGGAGCAAAGGGCATCCAAGGGATGACTCTGCCGGGTACTGAAGGATTTGTTGGCTGGGAGCTTGTTTAGGGACACATCCCAAAACACACAGGCCAGAGCTGCACATCAGCTGTGACTGACAGGATATTAGACAATACTGAGAAATAATCTGGCTCTGGCAGGGAGATTTGCCAGGCTGCAGGACTGAGAAAAGCACCACGAGCAGGAGATTCAGCTGCTTTGCTGAGGATGGAGATTAATTGTTTAGTAAAAAGGCAGGGAAAAAACCCCAGCCACAACATCTCGAGTCCTGTTTTGAGGGCCTGAACTGCTCCCGGCTCAGTTCAGTCATTCTGGGGTGGAAATTGTCCTAAAACTCCACACTGAGGCACGCTTTGAGTAAAGCCTTTGCTTCACTCAGCAGCAAAGTCTCGTGCTGAGCCCCAGGGAGGACCCGTCCCCTCCCTGCAGGTGCTCCAAACCGCTGAGCAGCGATCCCCGGGATCGGTCAGAGCTGGACCACCGCCCCAGAGCCCTCCCCTGCCCTCGGGAGCAGTGCCAGGGCTGGGCACGGAGCCCCGGTGCCCCCGGGCTGAGCAGGGCACGGCAGAGCGCGGACACCTCTGACCTCCCGGCGCTGAGAACAGGCAGCTCCAGAGATGAGAAAAGGCATCTCCAGAGATGAGAAAAGGCATCTCCAGAGATGAGAAGCAGCCCGGGGGGGCAGAGAGAGCACGGCCAGCGCTGCCAGCCCGGAGCCAGCGCTGCCAGCCCGGAGCCAGCGCTGCCCCCGCTCAGCGCCGGCCGCAGCCGAGCCGGGCACAGCCGGCAAGGGACGGCGGTTATCAAGCAGATCAAATGTTAAGGTAACATTTTGTGCCACGCTACGTTCCACGGGCTGCTGAGGACGAGGGATTATCCAAGAGGGAGCCGGGGATGGCTCTGATGAGCTCAATCAGAGCTTTGTCCGCGGGCCAGGGATGTGTGGCTCAGGAGAGGCGGCTGCAGCAGAGCTTTCCCACCCCGGGCAGGGCTGGGCCGTGCCCTCAGCCCGGGAATATCCTGCCAACAGCCCTCGAAACGCGCAGGAGTTTCATTTGAGGGGTGCCAGGCAGCGCCAGGCAGCAGCTTATCAGCAGCAGGAGGGGCAGGTCCGGGGATCCCTGCTCGCCGTGCCAGCGAGGAGACATCCCCCGAGCCGCACAGCCGCTCCCAGCGCTGCTCCCCGGCCGTGCCGCACTCGGACCGCGAGCTCTGATCCCGGGGTGATTTTTCTTAATGTCTTTATATAGATGAGTTAACTCAAAACCTTTCCAACATAAGCATGTTTTTCTGTTCCTTCATCCTGACCTTGGCATTTTCTTTCTCCACTCCAAGTTCTCTGCTGTCCTCTGGCCAGCTTTGCCTCTCATTTGTCAATGTTATTATTGAATTTTCAAATGCCAGTAGTGCACATAAATCAATGGCTGGCTTCTCCCCAGTGGCATATCCCTGCCACGTGTGGTCATTCATTTTTTTTAATAAGTCCTCCTCTCCTTTCACCCATTTATAAAAATGCATCTTGTTCTGCTGCCGCCGTCCATCATCCGGGGAGTCCAGCTATTTGTTGCCCCTGAGTGCTTATTCATCAACGTTTTCAAAAGCAAAATCACTCTTCGCCTCCTGCTCTTATTGTGCCATCAATCTCGACCGGGGATCAATAAACCTGGCTTTGGCAATTTTTCCCCCACCGCTCTGGCTGCCTCTCCCAAAGTCTGGCCTTTGGATTTGCATCTTCAGCCGCTGCCAGGAGGGGACAGGGGCAGTGGGAGGAGCGGGAGCTTCCCCTGCTCCCAGGGTGGCACCGCCAGCCCAGTGCCACCACCTCACCCCGAGAGCTCCCCACTCAGCTCTGTCCCTTGGCTTCGGCCCCAGGGCTGGGCACGGGGACAGGAGAAGCCCGAGCCCAGCCCTGGGCCCACGGGAGCCCCGGGGAGCAGCACTGGGTGAACGTTTTTCTCCCAAACATCGTTCGAATGGGAAACAGCTTTTCCCTGGGAAGTGAAATTTCTGATGAAAAGTGGTTGTTGTTTTTCAAGAACAACAAACAAACCCAAAAACCTCCTTCTAAAAAACTTTCCTCTTTCAAATACACACTTAAAAGGCTGACATTTATTTTTGAAACTGTCTCCAAGAAAGCAGACTATTTTATTTTTTGACCAGAAATGTTTTCCAAAGCTGAATATTTTCACGACTTTTGAAAAAGCTAAATGTTGCAGTTATCAGTTTTATCTTTTTGTTGAAATTCTAAAAAAGAAAAACCCTCTCTGGAGCTGAAAAGACTTTCAGCAACACTGATCATCTCCTAAAATTTTCCAAGCTGATCTGTGCGAGCAACGGGACTTTCTGACTTGTGGAACTATCAGGCCCCAGGTGGAGCCTGTAGGGGCTGGGGCTCCAGGCTTGGGGTTCATCATCTCCAGGGTCCTTCCTTGGGCTCTCCCCAGCCTGTCCATGTGAGGGGGAGCCCAGAGCAGGACACAGCTCGGAGGGAAGGGTCCCCTCTGCCCTGCCTGGCACAGCCCAGGTGCCCAGGACACGCTGCTGCCTCGGCTTGCTGCCCACCAGGACCCCCAAACCCTGCCCCCATATATCCCAGTTCAGGGGTCACTCCTCCCTGGGAGCAGGACTCTGCTCCTCCATCCCATTCCTTTCCATCAGCCCCTCCCTGAAGGTCTGGGGCAGCTCCTGCCCCGAAGTTCTCCAGCCCGGGAGGGAAGCAGCAGATGGAATTGTGTGCCAAGGCAATAAATTCAGGCCACAATCAGTAACATTTTGTGGTTTGACACTTAATTGATTAACTAATTTGAGGCAACAAGATTTAGTGTAGCTGCAGATTAGTGTGGAAGGGATAATTAGGGCTGAGCTGCCGCTTCCAGAGGCGGCGGCCGCGGTTCGGAGCCGCGGGAGCAGAGCTGGGGCTGAGCTTCCAGGGAGAGGCCCCGGCTCGGCACCCAGGGATTGCAGCAGAAAGGTCAGGCACTGACTTATCAGCATAGACAAAATCCCTTCCTATAATGTATGTGTTTATTCTCAAATTAAATATATTAATGTATTATTTGTTCTTAAAATGTCATTCAATAGACGGTGGGCTTAGGTTTCCTGGCAGACCTTTGAAGCTTAAAGAGTAATGTAATAATAGCACATTAATCCATAAGCTACACAGGCTGCTCCCTCCCGGCAGACCCCGAGCTCCACAACCGCCTCCAAGCTCTGCATTTGCCGCATCTGTTTCTAGGAATTTCTGTCCAACAGCAGCGGGCCTGGCGAAGCCTCTCCTGCCAGCTCCAGCCCCAAACGCTGCCCTTCTGCCCCAGCCCCCCCTGGGCACCTGCGGGTGCCTTCCTGGGCACCGCCCGGCGCGTCCGTGCCCAGCCCTGCCCGGCTGGGGCTCCGCGCGCCCGTCCCCGCTCAGAGCGGGGCTGCCGAGCCACAGCTTGGGTTGGGCCCTGCCCCAGCCTCAGCCAGAGGAAATGCTGCATTTGGACTTTTCCCCAGGCTGCATTCTTGGCACAAGCAAATCATCTCTTGGAAAAAAAAGGGAAAAAAAATCCTCTTGAAAGAATGTCTCCATCTCTTCTCCAAATCACCCATCCATCTCTCTGTTTGTGTGTCTAGAGTTGATAGCTTGAGAGCTATTGAAATGCCAAACCTGATGTTTTGGAGAGCTTGGAACCCATCTCTGAACTGCTCTGATTTTAATTCTGCAAGTCTTAATACTTGATTGACAAATACAGCTAAACAATCCATCATCCATCTTATCTGAAAAATGCAACCTTTTTCTGTTTATGGAACATGCACATGTGGAACATGTTTTTCTTTCACTGTCTATTTATCCCACTTACTCAGGGCACTCGGAATTTTTTCTTTTCGTGCTGCTTTGGGCTGGCTCTTCCCACCTCCCCGTGGCAGCCCTTCCACCTCTGATCCTGGTGGTGTTTGTGGGGAAGCATCTTGGGGAAAGAGGCCCTGGAGGTGTCCCAGGGGACGGGAGGGGAACAAGGGCTTTGTGCCCACATCCCCTGGGGTGCCAGCGGTGGCACCAGCCAGGCTGAAGCCCCCCTTTAGGCCCTCACCCAGGCTGGCAGCAGGGACGGGGGAGCTGGGAGCTCACTGCAGCATCCCCCCGAGGGGCTGTGGCCTGGTTTGTTTATCCCTTGGACAGACTGGGTTTGGCCTCTGGCCGGAGCCTGTGGGTGCTGCCAAAGCGACAGGAACAGAGATTTTGTGCATTTTCTCACCTCTGAAGATAAATGTGGATCTCCTGTTGTTCCAGGCAGCCTTGGTGGGCTGCCAGCACTGCAAGAATATCCAACAAAAGTGGATGTTGAGAGCTGCTCACCACTGTGGATGCTCTCTGTACCAGAGCTGGCAATAATTATTAAATTGGAGTTATTGCTGTAATGATGGTGGAAGCAATGGTTGCTAAATGCGGAGGCAAATTAACATCTTCTGCAATTTCACGTTTGGGGACAGGTTTAACATCCTGGAGATGCTGGAAGAGCCAAGGAGGGAGCTGAGCTGGGGACAGTCCATGCAATTCCTGTGACCCTGGTCCATCCCAATCCCGCCCAAAACAGCTCCTCTGCTCTGGGAGAGAGGCTCGGCTCTGCTTGGGCACGGAAATATGGAAATAAATACCTGCTCAAACGAGAGAGTTTGGCAGGAGGGAAATTCCTCCCCCCTCAGCTTCCCAGAAGTTCCTCTGCTCTCCCTCCCACCCTCCTGGTGAGGACAGCAGAGCCCAGGCTGTCCCCAAGGTCCCTCCCAGGCCGTTCCCTCCCCAGCAGGGCAGGATGGGGTGGCCCCGTCCCCTCCTGGGGTGACCCCGGCTCACAGAGCCAGAGGGGTCAGCGAGGGACCGTGCTGGGATCCTTCCCTTCAGCCCTTGTAATGGCATTAGCAATGACTGTTTCTTACTCAATCATACTCCCAGAGGATTTTCAATAAACTTTTTATGTGCCATAACTGTTACATTAAATAAAGCTGAAAGTATTGAGTAAACTGACTGTAAATCACTTTAGATGCCTTGGAATTACATTAAGTGTGAGAATTATGGATCTTTTGCTGCTTGCAGAAACAGAGAGACGACAGAGCCAGAAATTTTTATGCTCCCAACCCTTCTGAAGGTTTTTTAAATTATTGTCTGATGCCATACAAGGGGCTCCTCCTGCTGTCAGTGGCGTGTCCAGGGACACGTTGGGGCCAGCTCCCATCCCGGTGCTGCAGGATCCCGGGGGCTGTGGAAGTTCTCCCTTTCCCTCAGGCTGGTTGGGTTTCCTCGGCCTGGACCCGGAGAGGAAAGGCTGGGCAGGGGCTGCTCCAGCAGAGCTGAACAGGCTGCGAGGTTTTATTGCATCAAGAGCGATTTTCTGCTCAGAGCCCGACAGCCTCAGCAACACAAATATGTATTTTGGTACCAATAAATGCTGAGGAAACATCTCCTGTCTCTCCCCTTCAGGCACCCCAGGCTCGGCTTAAGCAGGTGTCACTTTTAATGCCCCACAGAGGAACAGGATTTAATAAAAGCTCCTCAAGTGCCCTGAGCCCAGGGCAGAGGGTGGGGGTGGAAAGGGGAACCAGGGGCTCAACCCAGGCCAGCAAAATGAGCTTTTACTGCCTGAGAGCTCCTGGGGAGCAAAGGAGGAGCAGGTTTATGCTCGAGGGCCTGAATCCTGCTGGGGTGGGACTGTGTAACCTCCTCCTCACAGCCAGCAACACAACAGGGGCTGGGGCACAGAGCCAAGGCCACCCAGCAGCACCACGGTCACCCCTGAACCACGGCCCCAAGGGCTACATCCTCACCTTGCTTGAACAGTTCCAGGGATGGGGACAGCCCTTTCCAGGAAGGAATTTTCCCTAGAGGCCCTTTCCTCTCATCCCGTCCTTTTTTATGAGGGAGACGAGCCTGACCCCGCTGTGTCACACCCCGAGCTCCACCAGAGCCCCTGGGCAGAGGCAGCTGCCGTGGGGGTGAAGGACCCACAGCTGGGTGGGGATAAGGAGGAACTGCCAAGTGCAGGTCACCAGGGGTTCCTCGTGCTTGCCCCAGCCCTGACTTGTGTGTGAGGGGTCGGTAGCAGGAGCTGTAACCTGGATGTTGTCACTGCTTTCTGCAGGGCTGAGCTCTGGCGCTCTGCTGATGTGTCCTTTTTCTCTTTTTCCTTTATTATTTTCTGTTTTAAACACGGTGAGAGACAAATGAACAGGCTCCCGCTGCTCTGAGCAGCACCAAGGTGACTGCTTGGCAGCCTGGAAAATCTCCCGTTGTCCCTCCTGGAGTCAGAGCTTGACCTTAAGAAAATTCCTGCCAGTTTCTCCGAGGGCACGCACGCCCGAGCTGCTGCAGGAGCCCGTTTGCCGCAGGTAACGCTTCCACAGCAGTGCCCGGCTCTTCTGGCCCTTGGTGAAGACCAAGGGGTGCAGCAGAGGAGCAGTTTCCCCTCTCTGGGTTTGTGTCATTAAATATCAGCGGGAATTCTCACCTCAAAGCCACATCATTTGTCAGCCCTTGAGTTACGGCTGCGTTGGTCCCTCAGACACCCCTCCTGCCAAGCTCCCACGCTCTTTGCTTGGAATATTTGTGATTTCGTGTGGTTGGACTGAGATAACTTCTGCTGTCTCTCCCAGGTTCCTCGGGAGCTGGAACCTGCCAGACCCCTCCTGGGGAGGAGCCAGGGCAGAGCCACTTCCAGAGGGGAGGAAAGGGAAGGGGGGAGGGCTGTGTTTTGGAGAAACATGCTGTTCTTTTTCTGGTTTTGGAGGGGTTTGGGGGGTTTTTGTGTTTTTTTAAGGAACTGCAAACCTGTGCAGAAATTGAATCATCTTTGCTGTTAACTTTGGTCACGGACCTCGAAAATTTCTCTTTGCTGTGAAATCCCAGTGGCTTTCTGGAGTTTAGCACCCAGGGGCTGTGCTTTCAGATTGACCTCAGTGGTGACTGGGAGCTGAAGAGTTGTACAAAACCTCCAGGACCTGCTGCAGTCTGATCTCCATTTAAACCCAGCCCGTGCTGGGTGCCTCCATCACCTGGATCTCTTTTCCCATCCCTCTCCCCATCTCCAAGCCTCTCCAAGTTTTGAATGCCAGCTTCTCTCCAGCCCAGTTTGGCATCACCACTGGAACCAGTCCACTGTAGAAGCAGCTGCAGAGAAGGGTCCTGGAGGCCTCTCCCATTCCCTCAGTGCCCGGGGCAGGGCTCCCGGAGCTTTTGTTGGATGCTGAGAAATCAGAGTGGCTCAGCAGTGCCCACCTGCAGCCCTGCTGGTTCTCACCGCGGGGACCCAGGGGTGGGAGGGCTCCTGGAAGGGCTCCTGGAAGAAGTGCTGGGTGAGAAGGGATTTCCCTGCCACCCTTTGAGGCCGGTGTGTTCTGTCTCACAAGTGGAATGGCTTTGGCACGTCTGAACTCTCCTCCATCAGCTCCTAAACACTTGACAGAAAGGTCACGGCCGTGTGGAGATAACGAGGGACCCTGCGAATTAGGAGCAAGAAATAACAGCGTTTAGGGCTGGCTGGAGACTTCAACGTTCAACAGCAGGCTCGGGGAAAAGTAGAAGTGATATTTCTTTTTGACCTTTTAGAAAGAGCCTGAAAGACTCCAGACTGCAGCGAGCCGCAGCTGAGGGCCCCGGGGGCTGCGGTGCCGAAAGGAGCAGCCCCGGGCTCCGTCCCCCCGCAAGGAGCAGCCCCGGGCTCCGTCCCCCCGCAAGGAGCAGCCCCGGGCTCCGTCCCCCCGCAAGGAGCAGCTCTGGGCTCTGTCCCCCCGCAAGGAGCAGCTCTGGGCTCCGTCCCCTCGCAAGGAGCAGCCCCGGGCTCCGTCCCTTCGCAAGGAGCAGCTCTGGGCTCCGTCCCCTCGCAAGGAGCAGCCCCGGGCTCCGTCCCCCCGCAAGGAGCAGCCCCGGGCTCCGTCCAGCCCCGGGCTCTGTCCCCTCGCCGAGAGCCCTCGGGGCCATCCCGGGCCAGGTCCTGCTGCTCCCTGGCCCCGCTGTGCCAGCCCAGCCGTGCCAGGCCGGCGTTTTCCTGTGCAGGAGCTGCCTGGGAACATTTCAGGCTGGCTCTGGTGCAGAGCTGCCCAGGGAAGGTGCTGGCACAAGCGGTGGCAGAGCAGCAGGGCGAGGCCGGGGTGCCGGGGCAGAGCTCTGAGGTGCCCTGGTCTGGAGGAATTCCGTCTCGGGGGGGCTGGCGGAACGCGTCCCTTGCTGAGAACCTGTTGGCAGCACGTCCCGGGCAGTGCGCGCCCTCACCGCGGCACCTTTTAATCCCCTTTTCTGCCCTCCGGAGTCCCCAGCGGGAACTGGGGAGCTGCTGTGGGATGGATCTGCCCCTGCGGGACCCACGAGCAGGGCGAGGGGTCAGGGCAGGGACTCGGGGTGCTGGAAAACGTCTCCGGAGGTGCCTGTGGCTGGAGGCTGTGCGAGCCGGGCTGGCAGCTGCTGTGCTCTGCAGCAGAGGTCACTGTGCGGCCGGGAGAGCGCCGGGGTGCGGGGCTGGGAGAGCGCTGGGATGCGGGAGAGCCGCGGGATGCGGGGCTGGGAGAGCGCCGGGATGCGGGAGAGCCGCGGGGTGCGGGGCTGGGAGAGCGCCGGGATGCGGGAGAGCCGCGGGATGCGGGGTTGCCGGTGATGCAGGGGACGGGTCCGTCCTGCTCCCCTCCATCCCCGCTGTCCAGGGACGCATCCCGGCGGGAGGTGATGGCACGAAGGGAGGCAGCCTCCATCCGGCCAGGGGCAAACTGGAGCAAAATTCCAGCAGGGAATTAGGGACGTTCACCAGGAGCCGCCAGCAGGGAGCTGCTGAACGGCCAGGGCTGGGCTGGAGCTGCGGCGTTATCGAAGTTAATCCAAACTTCCCAAAAGTTGCAAAAGTCCAAGTGGGTTTGCCCCAAGGATGGCCACGGAAAACCTCTCCGTTTTTAGGGAACGAGGGTGAGGGGAAGACTTTTTGGGGCCTATATCAGGTGGATATGAGGTGCTGTGAGCCGGACACGGTGCCAGAGGTGGGAGCTGTCACCTCCCAGCCGCACGCCCGGAGGACTCAGGGTAACCTGCTGCAGTCTCTGCTCGGGGTGAACAGCATCTCACAGGCACCCAAACCTCCCATTATTTGTTATTATTGGTTATTTACCTATTTACTGGGAAAACACTGCAGAGAGGGATGGATAATGGAAAGGTTAAGCAGCAAATTGCTGTGCTTCTACCTGGCCAGAGAGCACAGGGCACAGCCTTCCTAACCTGTAATACCCGTCCTAATGGGCAAGGAAAATTATTTCGGCTTCCACTAAAGGGCAATTTTCTGATCAGCTCTCATTTTCTCAGCAGAGGAGAGAGAACAAAAGGAGAGAAATATATATTTATATATGTATTAAAAAAAAAAAAAAGGAGGAAGAAAGAAAGAAACACTTATGCTTTAATGGAAGCTCATTTTTGTAAAGTACCCTCATGGCCCCTGTGGGCCCGTGGAATTAAGCGCTGTCATTCAGAGCTGAAAGCGGAGCCATCCAGTTTGCAGACACCTGTCATAATTAAACTAATGGCTCTGAAAATGTGCCTTGATATTAAATCTATCTTCCACCGAGGAGCAGGGCTGATTAAAACCGCTGTTTGACAGTTAATGATGAACCTCTCGCTTGCTGCGCTCCGTAACTGGAACAGACCGGTTCAGCCCCCTCCCCTCGGAGAGCCCTTCCCGCGTCCCCCCGCTCCCACCCCCAAACAGGGGCTTGTCCCCCGTCCTGCCCCGCAGCTGGGGGACATGGGCAGTCCTGAGGCCCTGGGGAAGCCCCTGGATGGTCGGTGTCTGCCTCGGGCTGTGGCTCCGGTCAGGGTGGGAGAGGAGGCATCACCCGCACTGTGCCAGGGCTTGGCTCACGGAGTGCTCCTGGTGCTGGGGGGCTGCTGCTGCTGGGGAAAGGCTGACTCACACTTTTCTGCCCAGAAATGTGCCCAGCCTGGGCCTGGGCCTGTGGCAGAGCTCAGAGAGCCCTTTCCCAGGGCTGGTGCTGGGTAGTTGGTGTCGGGATCTGAATCTGCCTCGCTCCAGGATTATTGACTCCTGCTTCTTCCCCCGAGGATGTCGGAGCCAGTTTCCTCTGACATCACAGCCGGTTGCCAGGGCGATGGGTTTGCTGTTCCAAAAGCAGGATTACTACCGAACTGAGAGCGAGAAGAGTTCTTGGGGAGCAAAATCAGTGTTCAGTTGGAAATGTGTCCAACAGCCACTCTGCCCTTCCCAGGGCCGATCCCCCGTCCAGCCCCTGAAGCCCACCGGGTCTTGGCTCCCTTTTCCTCTCGCTTCTGAGCTCATCAAGGACAAAACCGAGGCAAACCATGAGGGTGAAGGTCCCATGTGCCCCACAGGGGGTTGGTTTTGGCTCTCAGCGATCGGAGGCACAGAAATCCCCCAGTGAACCCGGGGCTCATCAGCCACAGCCCCGGTAATTAGTGCCACACAAACTGCCAAGTGCAGGTAGGCAGCAGCAGTTGCAAGTAGCATTTATTATCATTATTATTATTACTATTGTTTGCTGGGTCTCTTGGTCTCTGGCTGCTTTAATTCCCCTGCTCTACAGTGGAGATAACAAATCTTCCCTGTCTGATGTGCTCTAAGGGGTGGTGAGCACTGCGGGGCAGGGGCTGCCCCCCCCGAGGGCACCTGGATTTGGGGCACTGCCAGTGGGCAGGCAACTCCTGTTTGTGAGCAAGGAGGTGCTGGAACAGTGAGGGGTCCTTTGATCAGTAAATAGATCCAATCATAGACCAGAATCCAGATGAAAGGCCCGACTCGTGGGAGCTGGCTGGTGCCAGGAGCAGCCCTCTCTCCCTGTCATTAGCTTCCTTACCCAGCCCCGATGCCATCGCTGCCACAACAGCAATTACCAGCAGATTAGGCAGCATTAAGCACTCTTTAATTTGACACATTGCAATGATCTCCATTCAGCCTTTCTGCTCGAATAACTCTCCATAAATATTTTGTGAGGCTACCAAAATAAACAGTGGCTGGGCTGTTTGCACAGCTGAGGTCCTGGCGGCCCTCAGAGGGCCCAGGGAGCAGAGCCCAGGGAGCAGAGCCCAGGGTGGCACCGGGGGATGGATGGGACTGAGTGGTCAGCTGGGTGTGCAAGAGCATTAGGGACTGGGAAAATACCTTTGTAAAGCCAGGGGAAAAATTATAACCATAATATATGCCTTGCACCGATGGCAATTTAATAGGGAACATTTTTTAAACAACAACCCAATAAAGAGAGATGGGTATTTATGCAAGAAGTGGCTGCATTAGAAGAAATAATAATTACACTGGAGTTGTGTTCTCTGCCTTTCTTTTCTTCTTTTTTTCTTGTGTGTGTGCTATTAGCCCAGACATTATTCATTAAGTAATGCAATGGAAAACCACTGTTAATACAGCAATAAATCCCACAGGGCCCCATTGCTTCTGAGATAGGATCATTTGGTAATTACAGTGCATTAGAAGTTCAATATTCTTTCATTTTTTTCCCCTCGGCTCCTGGCCGGGGTGAGGGGTGGGCTGTGCCGGGAGGGTTCCTGGGGTCGCTCCGTGCAGCCCCCGCAGCATCCCTGCCCTGGGGCCCCGGGGGGCTCTGCACCCCCAGGGAGGGGGCCCCGGGACGGTGGCGCTTTGAGGGAGAGCTCCACAGGTGTCTGAGGGACACGGCGTGATCGGGGCTCTGAGCTGGAGCTCCGTCCCTCTCTCTGGGCAGCGTCTCCTCCGTGTGAGGAGCGGGCACCGAGGGCTCACGGGCACCTGGAGCCGGGAGAGGTGGCTGGGACAGAGCCCGGGTGAGCCAGGGCGAGGAGGAGGAGGGAGCTTGGGTGGGTTATTGATGAGATCTTGGCAGAAATAGAGGCTGCTTTCAAGGAATGACAGGGCAGAGGGCCACGAACAGAGCTGGGAGCTCTGCTCACCCCAACCACGGAGCCCTGGCTCATCAGAGCAGCTGGGTGGGGTGTGATGTCACCGGTGACGTCACCGTGATGTCACCGTGATGTCACAGATGATGTCATGAGCAATGTGGGAACTCCCTGTCCCGGGGAGGGGCCGATGTGAGCAGTAGGGAGATGCCCAGGCCTCCTCCAGGGCGGTTCAGACTGTGCTGTGGCTGAGCAGGCTCTGAGCTTCTCCCGAAGTGCCACTGGAACGCACCCATGGCAAAATGCCTTTTTCCCTGCACCTTCCCCTCAGTGTTACTTCTCATTTTGTGGTCCTGTTTTCCCCTTCCCAGAAGGTTTCCCAGCTCCTCACGGCTCCCCAGCTCGCTTAACTGTGAGACTTTGTCAGGGTTTGGGAGTTTTGTTTTTTTCCTGTTCTCAATTGCTCAGGGCCGGTGCTTGAAATTGAACTGTCTCTCCAAGTGATGCAAATCAGATAAGAGAAAGCAAACGAGCCCCGTGTGTTCATCTGCAGAATCCTGTTCTGCTGAAACTCCTTCTGGTCCCTTCTGATCTTAGACAGATGTAAATCAAGAGAACTTATTTTAAACCAATGTCAGCAGGAAAGAGCTCAGCAGAAATAAGGGAACTGCCAGGTCTCGTGTTTATCGCTCTTCGAGGTAAAATAAACTTTTAGCCCAGCTGAGATCCCTCCAACACTGTGCAGGCTCTGGTGCAGCTCCCAGTGACCCAGGGGCGCTGGGAACTGGGGTGTGCTGCTGGGGGCGAGGGGAGGGGTGCAGGGCAGGCGGGAGGCCGGAGGAAAGGGATGTACAGGGCAGGGAGAAGGCGCCTTTGGGGAGGTTTCCAGGCTGGGGCTTGGAGCTGAGTGGGTGCCTTTCATCCAGCACTGTCCACCCTTGCCAGCTCAGCCTCCCCAGGCTCTGCCAGCCCCACCCAGCCTGGGCTCACCCCGAAGATGGGACCCACAAGGCTGGGAGCCTCGGGCTGGCCGAGCTGGGGAAGATCAGCTCAGCGTGACTGTGGGAAGGGAACCTGGCGAGTGGGGCCTCAGATCATGGAGCAGAAGTAAAAAACTGCAGCAAGAGCCGGCCCACCGCGTCCTGGAGGAGGCAGAGCAGCTTCCCTGCTCGTGGCAGGGGTCGGAACAACCTGATCCCTGCAGGCCCATGCCGAGGTTCTGTGGCCCAGCCGCCCCACGGGTCGCTCTGGCACGGGCACACTCGGGACACGGTGCCTGTGGCACAGCGCCGTGGTCGTGGCCCTGCTCCCCCTGCACGAGTGGCACCAGCACAAAGGAGGAAAAGGAAGGGAAAAAAATCACAAGTAAATAAAAAGAAGCCCATTTGCAAATATTGTAAGGAATGCATGTTCTCATACGTGCTGCTATTAAGTCCGTTCGTATCATATCAGCAAACATCATGTCAGCTTGGAGAGGTTCCTGCTTATTTCTTTTTCCCTGTGAAATGTTTTTCAATGCCTGAGCGAATCAAAATGAATGTAAATGAGGTTTATTAAGTCAGCCCCACACGGCGCTGTATTGTCAGCGTTTGTAGGCTGTGACAGGTTAGTTATTGCGGCTTGAAGGGAATGTCACAGGCACAGCAGTCTGCAGAGGGAACTTTTTAAAAGAATAATAATAATAATAATAACAACAACGTCTCAGGACTCTCTGTGGTTCTGTGGGAAGTGGTTCTGCGGGGAGGTGGGGCTCTGCAGGGCGCAGCTCGGGCTGGGGAAGAGCTGTGCTGTGCTCAGGTGCCACCCTGGCTGTGCTGGGGCACCTCTGGGCTCCAGAGTTCTTTCCTCTCCTGGTTCCACACACCACCGATCCCCAGGACATCTGGAACACATCCCTCTGTAAGTGTAACCCCGTTGAGCTGTCTCACAGTCTTGCTGGTCTTCACTGAGCCAGGCTCATTATTTTTAGTAAATTACTTGGGCCTCGGCTATGCTGCAAAAAGCAACTGGTAGGGGTGGTGTTAATGTAGTTATTTATTTAGATTTAAAATAGCAGAGACGCCCATCCGAGTTTCTGGGTGCTAATTGTACAATAAATTCCAATTTATTACACACTCAGCCTCATTAATATCCTCATTTCCATGGGCACTCAGCCAGCCTCCACCCCGCTGTCATCCAGGAGCTCCTCTCCAGCCCTCTCAGCCCCTCTCCCGTGTTTGTGGCTCGTTGGACAGGCCAGCAAAGCCCGGCTGTTTCTGACCCCGTGGTAAAAGGGCTTCAGGAACATGGAGGGGATGCCCAGGGATCTCTCATGGGGTCCCCTCCGTGGGATTTGTCGTTGCCCGTTCTGAGGGTGTCGCGTGCCGGGGGCCTCGTGGTCCGTCCGGGCAGGAGAGCCGCAGCCTGACACAGCCCCGGGAGGGTTCTGTGTATTTATCCCTCCTGTAAATCATTTCCAAACCACCAAACCATTTCACAAGGGCGAAGGAAAGCATCGGCTACAATTACAGTGAAAAACTCTTCCAAGGCAGAGCCGGGTAGAGAGAATGCAATGATCCATTTGTAGTTTTTCACCAGGTGCTTCATTGTATTATGGTCTGTTCCCTCCCCACCCAGCAGCTCTGCCCCCATGCCAAGGTGGCTCAGATCCTGGTGTTTCCTGGCAGGAGGAGACAGAAACCTCTGAACACACAGCGGTGTTTGTACCATCAGTGAGACCCAAACCAGAACAGAAAACAGGTTTTCCTCTCTGGGAAATCCGTGGCGTGGTGTCCACACAGATGTGCCTCTGTCTCTGCCTCCCCATCCTGTGGTACTCAGAAAGAAAAATCCAAAGTGTTTCTTTTTATCCCCTATATTACAATGGGCAGCAGCTTGTATAAAATACGAAATCGAGAGTGGGGCTGCAGATGTGCAGGGAGCCCTGGCAGATGTGCAGGGAGGCTGCAGATGTGCAGGGAGCCCTGTGTTTGGGAGCCCCTGTGCCCTCACAGAGCCCTGGGCTGGGTGCGGCCCTGTCCTGCCCACTCACGACCGGGTGACCTGAGTGGGAGCTCCCTGCACCGGCCTCTGCATCCCCACCCGGGGCTCCCTCAGCAGCTCCTGCCTCCTGAGGATGAGGGGTTCATCTTGCTGTCAAAGCCAGAGCGGGGAGGAAGAGCCTTCCAGCAGTAAATACGGGGTTTGTGCCTGGAGGAAGCACGTCCCTGCCCCGCGGGAGCAGAACCGCCCCGGCCGTGGGCAAGGCTGGCAGAGCAGCCGCGGGTGCCGGGGCAAAGGTGGGTTTGGATTTCCCAGCCTCGTGCATTTGCCTTTAAATCCCAGCCAGATGCCACATTAACTTGCGTGACTCCTTGTCTGTAACAGCGCATAATGCAGCTCGAATGATGTAACTCACTGTGATGCCAGAATTTATAGGAGAAGACACTGCTTGCCGAGGTCAGGCTGGTATCTGATTTAAGCTGGCAGCAGGAGCAGCAGTGTTTCTGCAAACCTACACCAGGGCTTTCCGGCAAATCACATTACTCTGAAAGACTTTGGCGGGCCCCTCATCCAGACAGCTCTTCAAACCCAGGGACATCAATTAGGCTGGAGTGCATCAAACCCACGCAGGGCGCTCCGGGAGCCGACTCAGACTAACTCCAAAAGCACTTGCAGTGAGAGGAATTTTTTTGGGTGGCTTTTTTATTTTTTTCTTTTAAATGAGCAGAAGGATTCTAGATAAACTCGATAAGGGCTGGAATCAAAACAGGATCCTGGAGCCAAAAGTGGAGTGACAGCTACTCCGGGGAGTGAAATCGCTGACAGCTCCTGAGCAGACAGGGAGGAGCGCGATCAAACGCACGGGGCCGTCACCTCCATCCCATCCCCGCCACACAGACACGTCCCAGCGAGGGCCCGGTGCCAGGCACTGGGAAATGGAGCCCAAGGACCAGCCCTGGAGGAGCTGGGGGTGCCAGCAGAGCAGCGAGGTGCGGGCCGGGGTGCCCAGGGCTATCTGAGGCACAGAGCAGCCAGGCCAAGCCCTGCGCCAGGCCGGCTGTGCTGCTGCAGGAGCGCTCCCGAGGGGGCACGGGGACAGAGGCAAGCCAAAGGGGGCTCGCTGTGGAGGGAAAGAGCAGAAGGCCCTGAGCAGAGAGCAGTTCTTGGCCAACGTATGGGGAGATGAGGCAGTGAAAAAGCCCCGTGCTCAAAGCTGGCCCCGTCATTCTGGTTTAGCTCCGTGCATTCCCTGTATTGGTGTCACCTGTGGTTCTCTTGGCACTTCAAAATCAGGTTGCAGGTTCCTGCCAGGCCAGGCTGGAGCAGCCAGGGCTTGGAGCAGCCTGGGCTGGTGGAAGGTGTCCCTGCCCACAGCAGGGGAATGGAATGGGCCGAGCTTTAATGTCCCTCCCAACCCAAACCATTCTGTGATTCCATGATTCTGCTTCCCAAGGCAAGTGGCAGTTCAGGATTGCAGTGGATATCAGGGTTTCGACTCCAGTCGGTCTCTGGGATCAGCTCTGGAGGTCCTTGTGCTGCACCTGAAGCTCCATTTGCACAGCGTTACCTGTAAATAGGTGCTGATTTTTTAAGGTCTCACCAAACAGCTTAAAATGATAATTTAGAGCAATAATGCACTCGGACATGAAATAAAGTTGCTGGTGGTGACATCAGTAATGTAGAGAATAATCAGAACTGCTGCTGTTGCTGGGAGCTCGTGGTCAGCTCGCACATGCCAGGGGGGCAGGAAGGAGTGAGAAACCTCGGGAAGGTTTTCCAATCACTCCAGCCACCATCTCTAATTCTTTTCTTAAAGTACAAAATCATTCTTCCCCTGATCTCACTTGTGGTCAGAGCTGGGTACGGGCCCATCACTCACGGCGGTGATTTGGTTCAGCAGGTGTTGGTTGGGCCATCGCTCATTCCGGGCTAATCTGCTGGCGGCTGTCAGGGGTTATGGAGTATTTATTGAGTTTGTGTCAGCTCCAGATGACCAATAGCCAGCAGCCGCTGGATGCCCATTGACACTGATGGTATTGCTGAATTAAACCAGGTGATGTATACAGAACTTGCTTAGAGCTAGTAATGAAGCTGGGAACCATTTGAAACACAATACAGAGCCCCCAGCGCTCGGGGCTTTGCTCTCTACCTTTTAAATAAAAAATTATTATTATTTTCTTTTAATGCCAAAGGAGAAGCCATGAATCGAGCTCCCCTGAAATATTTAGAGAGAAAAATAGAGTAACCCAATGGAAATGAAAATCATCTTTATATTCTGCAGATTTACTGCCTGCTAGTTGGGCAGTGACTGAGGAATTTCTCAGCTGCTTTTTAGAAAAGGCATCATGGGGGAAGGAGAGGCAGGGAGGATGATGAACCGGTTATTGATTCTGCTTCAAGGATCCTTTAAAAGGTTTTGCTGAGCACCTTCAAACCTCACTGACGTGGGCTCAGCACAGGGCAGGCTCTGGCTGTGCTGGGGCTGCTCTGTCGCGTGGGTGACAGTCTGGAAGCTGCAGCCCCGTCCCTGAGGTCGCGGGTGTCCGGCAGGCCCGGGGCTCCTGCAGCCCCGTCCCTGAGGTCACAGGTGTCCAGCGGGCCTGGGGCTCCTGCAGCCCCGGGGCTCCTGCAGCCCCGTCCCTGGGGTCGCGGGTGTCCGGCAGGCCCAGGGCTCCTGCAGCCCCGTCCCTGAGGTCACGGGTGTCAGCGGGCCCAGGGCTCCTGCAGCCCCGTCCCTGAGGTCACGGGTGTCAGTGGGCCCGGGGCTCCTGCAGCCCCGTCCCTGAGATCGCGGGCGTCGGTGGGCCCGGGGCTCCTGCAGCCCCGTCCCTGAGGTCTCGGGTGTCCGGCGGGCCCGGGGCTCCGCGCTGCCAGCAGCTCGCCCTTGGTGCGGCGGGAGGGGAAGGTCGCTCGCACAGGGCTGGGCCGCGCAGGACGAGGCTCCTTCCAGCAGGAGGGACAGGCTCGAGCCAGGGCTGGGATTTGGCGTTTGACAGGCTGAGCGCCGGGGGCACGATAGGGTCTGGGATGGCCCCAAGGCTCCCGGCAGAGCAGCAGAGCCCGCAGCAGGTCTGGAGGATGTCCCAGCCCAGCCCTGGAGGCTGAACCCCCCTGAGCAGCCCCAGCCCCCCGTGAGGCTCCCCCTTGCCGTGGGGACCGAGCCGGGCTCGGGGATGAGACCGGGCTGCTGCTGAATTATTGTGCACAGATCATCAGAGTTAATTCGGGGGACAATCAGAGCTGCTGGCTGGGCCCCGCCGCGCCGGAGCAGGAGCAATCAGAGCTGCGACCTTGGCAGGGCCGGGGTTAGACTGCAGGCGTGATTGAGAGCCGGGGAGAAGGCTCCGGAGCTGCTATTTGAATACCTGTTTACATGTGGGATAATGGATGGGCACCCGCTGCCTGCGAGGCTGTAACTCACTGCGGGGACGCTGGGACTGGGATGACACCATAAACCACGGCAGCAGAGAGCAGGAGCAGCGCAGCCCCCCGTGATTTACAGCCAGGGCTCGCTCCCCGGCCATCTCATCTCTTGGCTTTTACTGCAGACACTGCACGGAGAAATTATTATTGTAAAAATTTGTTTAAAGGAGCTCTGTAAACTCTCTTTGATCTGACAATTTCACCTTAAAGTCCTCCTGTTCCTGTGGCTGGAGGAGAGGGTGCTTGGCCTCTAAATCATCAGTAGGTGCAACCTCATGCGAGTGTGGGATGTGATCGTGGCAGAGAACCCTCACTCTGGATTTTACCTCGGGATATGGACCCCAGGGTGGGGAGAAGCAAGGGGACAGGGCTGAGTAACCTCAGCGTGGGTGGCCTGTGTCCCTGCAGAGCCCAGCAGGGTCTGGGGACCCTGTTAGACCCGGTCTGGGCTCGTGTTTTGCCCAGCTCCCACAGCCAGGCTGTGCCTTTCTGTGCAGCAAAGGGGGCCTGGGCTCTCCCATCAGCACCCAGCCCGCACAGGCAGGCCCTGAGCCCCCAAAACCTCTGCCCCCCCACCGGGGGGGTGCTGCTGACACCCCGGTGACAAGTGGGAAGGGAGCGTGGCAGCAGGGCTGGGCGGGCAGGGCCACGAGGATCCGGGCAGAGCCGAGCTGCAGAACGGGCACCTCGTTCTGGCTGCCACAAGAATGGGTGCCCACGGCTGCTCGGAGCTCCTGCTCCTCCTGAGGAATAATGTTGCTGCAGTCTGCTGAAAGGCCTGGTTTAGGATTAGGGCTGCAAGCTCGATTTGATTGAAAGGGTCAGGAGCAAATTAGGGGCCCTTGGGTGCTTAGTCTTGCCACTTTTTGTAACAGGGCCCAGATGAAAATATTTCAGTTGCTGTTTGCTCTTCTTCAGTGTCTTTCTCCAAGGGACTGCCAGGAGCTGTCCCTGCCCAGCTCCCCGAGCTCAGGAGGGCACAGGGACCTGGGCTCAGCCGCTCGGTGCCTCAGGCTGGCTCCGTGACCTTGGCTGGGCTCTGCCTCTCTGCAGGCTGTGCTGAACAGGAGATAATATTTCTCTATTTCCTGCAGTGCAATGTGGGAATAAATCAAGTGGGAACGGTGGCTGCTGGAGGTATCTGGGAGCCAATGCCCTCCCGAGGTTCAGCTCTAGACCTGGGGCAGATAATCAGGCAGTTTATATAAATAACCAGTCGGGGGCTTCCTCCCACCCTGCAATTTGCCATTCCTTGTCACCTAACTGGCACCCAGAGCTGCAGATCCTGAGCCCCTGAGCGTGTCCCCCTTGCTGGGAAGCCGGAGGGGACTCTTTCACTTGTGACTAATTGTCCAAAGCCATCTCACCCAGGGGTGATCCATGAACGCTGCACCTCTCCATGGCTGCGTGGCAAGGAAGGCAGGAAGCAGTTTGGGAAGATCAATCATCTGAATTCATCAGGAAAGGCATTGGCACCCAGGTCCCTGCCCCTCCTCGGCTGAGAAAATGATGGTGCTGAGAGATTAAGGCTTGAGAAGAGCCTTTCTGTGTCTCCATAGCTTTTTGATCCTAAGATAGATTACCCAGGGAGCACTAACTGCTCCCTGCCTGTGCTAAACAAAGATAATGGCATTTGGAGTCACCTCCACGTAATGATGCAGCCACCAAATAAATTATCCTTTCTCCCTGCCCAGCAGCAGAGCAGGGAAGGGGGTTCAGGCACCCTGGTGGCTGGGAGGGGGGAGGGAGGCTGTGCCTTGTGCCCTGCTCTCTTGGGGCTGCCTTAAAAAAAAAAATTCAAGTTCCTAAACAGCTGAAAAAACATTAAATGCTCCATATACTCTCTATAAACAAGCAGTTAGAGAAATCCAGGCTGGAAAACACTTGGTGGAATAAGGTCAGGCTTCTCATATGAATCAAATTAGTGGCCGCTCAACGAACACCACACAACATTAGGCTGAGGGGACCAGGGAAATGCTGCATTTTCAAGGTTATGCTTTTGTTTCCTGCCGGAGCTGCTCCCTGCCAGGGGACCTTGGCCACTCCGAGTCACTCTGAGGGGGCTGGTTGCTGTCCCCTTCCCAGCACCTGCTCCAAAGGTGACAGAGAGGATCCCAAGTGCTGTGGGAGAAGGGAGATCGCGTTACAGACAAGTGTCAGCTCCCCCAGGCACCTTCCTGGTGTGGGAATGACCCCTGGAAATAGCAAGGAAATGGTGGGAGAGACAAACCCTGGAAGGAATTACAGACAGGAACTGCAGGAGGAAGTTACCTGGGGTGGCTCCCATGGCTGGGGGACCAGAGCGTGGCACGGGAAGCTGCAGGGTGGCGATGGGGACCCAGGACAGGGCACTCGCCGAGGGACCGGGCTGAGGCTCGGGGGGCACCTGGGCTGCCAGCGAGGATCGGGGTGTTGGGCCCAGCCTGGGGACGCTGCTCCCTGGGACGTCCCCCACAGCAGGGCTGGACCTTCCAGCGCCAGCGAGGCCGTGCTCCGGGATCAGGGGAGCAGGGATCCGCTCCCCCTGCCCGGCGGCCGTGCTCTGGAGGTGTCCCAGGCAGCGTGTCACACAGCCGGCGTGTCTGGCTGTCATCCCTCCCTGCCTGGCTCCGTGCAGGAGCGCCGGGCGTTGTTTCCTGCAGGAAAAGGAGATGGAGCGTTGCTCTGGATGCGGGGAGAGTTCCTGAGACTGAAGCGTTCAATTTTACTCCACCGAGCATCCAGTATAATCCATTGAAAGGGCACTGTCCTTCAGGCCTTTCAGCTGGGCTGACAGCTGCCCACTGATTAATTGACAGGTTAAAAAGATTGATTCCACATGTCAGAGCTGTAACCCTGCCAGAACAATGCTGCTGTCAATTGGGCTGTAAAACAGACGCTTACATTAACGGCCCTGACAGCAGCGGCGCACGAACACATGCACCTGCCTTTATGGAGAGCCTAAACACACAGCCGGGCGCAGATTAATCATCCTGAAAGCAGAGTTGGAGGATCAAATAAATGTTTCTGCAGTGCACAAGTGGTGCGGCGCTGCCTTGGCACCGAGTCCCGCTGCAGATGGTGCCCGGCGGGGGCCGCCGAGGGCACGGGGGCCTCGGCCTGGGGGCTGCGGTTGTGTTCCACCCCTGAGCGGCTGCCCCGTGTGCCCCTCTCCCAGCCTTGTCCGGGCTCTGTGCGAGTGCCTGCGCAGGGCTGGGCTGAGCTCAGCCTGCCCTGTCCCCTGTCCCCTCTCCCAGGTTCCCCAAAGTCCCCGGGCCGGCCCGAGCAGCTGGCCCAGCTCGGGGCTGGGAGCGGGCTCTGATGTCAGGACAGGAGTGGCCCTGGATGGGACGTGCTCAGGGATCAGTGTGGGCACGGGGCAGCAGATCACTCCTCCCTTCCTCTCTCGCTGGCTTCCCTCATCAGCAGAATGTAACTCATTAATATCTGCCACGCCGGGCTGCAGCACGCCCGGGTCACTGCAGGGCTGGTTATTCCCTGCTGTCCTTTGAGGCCGGGCAAATGGCACAGCGAGAGACGTTGCCCCTGGCCCGGGGGTCTGACCCGGAGCTGGGCAGGGCTGGAGCCAGGGCCGGTGGTTTTCCCACCCCAACCTGGAGCATCTCCGGATGGAAAGTGCTGACACCGGCCCCGAGCTCCCCACCCAGCGTGCTGAGGAATGAAAAAACCCTCTGCAATCTGGAGAGATAAGGAGAGGTTGAGTCACGAGTGAGCTGGGCTCTGCCAGAAGACGTTTCAAAGCTTTTATGGCGAGATTCAATACAGATATACAGAGATCAATTATCTTAAAAGCAGCAAGGAGGTTCAGCAAATATTTCCAGCTTTAAACAGGTTTATTTCCATCTGCACTTATCTGTGCTATTTAAACTCCATTGCTTGCAGTTAATCTTTTGTAATGCAGCATAAGAGGGCTTATTTACTTTCTAATGACATCAATTGGCCATAAATATTAGACATCTAAGGTTCGCTGGAGCTATAGGGACAGTTTTCCATTCCTACTTGACATTTGACTATTTGCAGTGCTTCCTTTCTGTTTGTTCTTGTGTGACTCACTTATCGGCTGTCATAGGCCCGCTTCGATTTATTTAAATGGAATGAATAAGTACATTAGGCAGAGCTGTCAGGAGGGGAGAGGATGGGAACTCACGGGGATGAGTGATAAGTCAACAAGCTGCAAGGGAGATTCTCAGCAGAGCTGCACAAATCAAAGTGCTAAATGGGAGGAACAAAGACGGCGCGGTGGCAGATCCTGGGACGAGCGGAGCTGCAGCTCTGGGGCAAACAGGGCCCGCCGTAATCTGTGGGACACGGCGACGCCGGCTCCTCACGGCACAGCCCGGAGCCGCGGTGCCCGGAGCCGGCGCTGCCCGGAGCCGCAGCCCGCAGCAGCACCAGGAGCTGGAAGCGTTATTAGAGGATCAAAGGCTCCAGACTATTATCTGCCACTAAGGTGGGCACTGTGCAAACACCCAGAAAGCTCTGGACCTGGGAAGATAGTTTTTCTTTTTCATTTTCTTCGTTGCGTAGTACTTAGCCGGGCTCATTAATTGTGGAAAGCTCACATCACAGCCCTGCTGAGCTGTTTGCCTCGGGTATATTAGTGATGATCTGAGAGGGGGGAGATGCCTCGAGTCACTTTGTCACTTTTGGATGATGGAAGTCACTTGCTTGGTGTGTGAGTGATGAAGTTTGAAGAGCCCTTTTTCAGAGGGCTGTTGGGACAGGCAGGTGCTGGTGCTGCAGCAAACTTGGAAAGGACACGGGGGACATCGTGGTCATTCTGCTCCTCCATCTCTGAACACCAAATCTTGTTCATTCACAGTGCTTTTAAACTCCCAGCTGTGCAGCTGGGTTTTGCACCGGTTCAGAGGAACTGGGCTGTCCCAGGTCTGAGAGGGATCCTCGGCTCCGGATCCTGGGAGCTGCACTGAGCCTGGGCAGGGTGGCCCTGGGGAAGGGGCTGCACCCCGGGGTCCCCCCGACACAGAACCCCTTGAGCAGGATGCCCAAGCCCAGGTGAGCTGGGTGGGGCCGTGCCAGCCCCTCTGCCAGGCGCTGGGATCTGACCCCACACCGATGGGTTACCCCAGGGAAGCGCTGGGACAGCCCCACTCCCGCTCTTGCCTCAGTGTTCCTCCCCTCCAACAACGAGGTTTTGGTTTTCACTCCTAATCTTTGAACCCCAAAACCCCTTAATTGGCTGCACGCAGTAAATCAGAGCTGACAGTAGTTGAATAGCAGCTGATTGAAATCATTTGTTTTCAAACTCAGCCAGCTGCACGCTCCTGCCTACATGACTTTGTGGCATTCCCTGCATTGCTCTCCCTCTCTCTTCCTTTCTTTTAAAGGAGTTGCGTCACATTTTTCTAATTCTTTGGAAATGAGATCCTCTTCTCACCCCTCTTCCCTTCCCCACACAACACCAGTCTCCGCTTTACAAGCCCAGCCTTGTTTATCTCCAGGACCACTCGTCAGGTTCCCGCTCCGTTCGCAGCGCCCAGGCCACATCTGGTTTGGGTTTGTTTGTGTTTGGTTGTTTTTTTCCCAAAAGAAACACAAGGAAGGAGAGAAAAGCATTTAAACTCCCGATTGCCCATTGCCTGCCTTGCACCCCTGGCCAAAGCAGGGCTTGAAAAAGCTGAGAATTGTTTAAAAGTGCTGTAAGGAAGCGATGGCCAGCGGTGAGCATGGAGAGGGAAGGACTGGGACGCTTCACCTGAGGGTCTGGCACCAGGTGCAGGATGCACAGAGGAGGAAAAGCTCAGGGCCAGGCTTGGGGAGGCACCTCAGGGACACAGTGGGGACGCCTCCATGACCCTGGGGCCCGGACCCCGGGTGGTGTGGCTGCAGCGTGCTCTCCTCCAGCCTTCGGCCACCAGCCATCCCTGAAAAATGCGTCCTGGCTGCGAGTGCCATTCCCCAATCTCAGGCATCTGCAGCCATATGCATCAAATTAAAAGCAAACGCGGAATATAAATCTCCTTGCCATTCCTGGGGAAGGTTTCGCATGACAACCACATTCCTGTGACACTTTCCATCTTCTGTTTTACCACACGGACCAACAGCTGTTTCCAAAACAAACCCTGAGTGATGAACAGACAAAATCTCGACTATTTGGACAAACCTGGCGTTGCAGCGGGGTCGTGCGTGAGTGGACGGAGATTCTGCGGGGCTGGGGCCTCCCCAGGCCTCTGCCAGCATTCCCTTCTCCTTTCTCCACGAAAACCTGCCATGGAGCCGTGCAGGGGATGGTTCTGGAGAGAGAACTTCTCTTACAGAATAGGCCTTATGTACCTTAAACTTTTCCAGGCCGAGACAGAAATTCGGGTCGCTGCTTAATTAAGACTTCTGAAGCTTCCTTATTGCTGCTGTCATTTCTGCTGTGCTCGGAGCCGGCGAGCCCTGGGCAGTGGGAATTGGGAAGCACATACCAGAGGAGCGGCCCAGCCCTTGGTGAGTCTGCACTCCTAAATCATCCAGCCCCATCTGGAAGGAGAGCTTATCCCGATGGATCTGGGTTTGGCAGCCACGGGAGCAGTCTGCATCCCTCTGCTGCTCCTGGGGCTCTCTGGCTGGGAATTGTCCTGCTCCATGGGGATCATCCCACAAGGGTCTTCCCACGAGTGCCACAGCTTCCCTGGAGAAGGATTTGCTCCCAGTGCCCAGCTCCAGGCCTCTCCCGTCCACCTTTCCCCACGTGCAGGCAGGTCCCACAGTGATTTCTGCTCGGGGAGGATGTTTACCTTCCCCAGCCGCCTTTGCCTTACATTTAAACAGAAATGTTTCCTTTTCTAAACAGTTTACATTCCTGGTTCCAGAGGTATCCCGCTTGCCAAAGCCACCAGTATTTGTCTCACTTTAAATGCATTTATATGCTAATGCAGACAGGCTCTCCAGCTCGCACACAGCCAGACAGGAATTAGTCCTTCTTGCTGGATTGACAAAATACAACCATCAAACATCCTTTGGATTTATCGGCGTTAATCGAAGTCTCCCTTCCGCCCAGCGCAGGTGCGATGTGGCCCTTCCTGGTGAGACACCAGGCTCACAGCCCCGGATTATCTGTCCAGGCTTGACAAATCGGTGCCACGTTTGGAGGAGGAGGAAAAGAGGGCAGGAAGGAAATGTAATTTCAAGGATACAGTTCTGTGTGTGGCTGGACAGCATTTCTCCCTATTTTATTGCCTTTGGGATCGTCTTACACGGTTCTGGGGCCGAAGCCTCGGAGCACTTCCCAGGCATTGCCTGGTTACGATCTGCAGAGGTATGAAGAGCCTTCCCAAGGTCAATCAGCCTCTCCAGGCGTGCTCCGTGTAATCACCGCGATTTCCAGAGCTGTTCCCGGCGGGAGAGGCTCATCTCCTTCTCCGGGGGAGCCGGGGGATGCTCCCACCTTTCCGCAGAGGCCACGGGGAGCAGCGGCTGCTCCTCCTGCGGGCGCTGGGGAGCTCGGAGCCCTCTGGGACCCCCGGCACTGGAGGTGAGGGGACTTCCCCGTGGGTTCAGGATTTTATCTCAGGCCCCTACTGCCCACTTTGTGCTGTCTGTTCTCTCCTGCCCCCGTTCACACCTTTTAGCGCTCCACACAAAAATTCCCAGTTCCTCTGGAAAAGCCCCCAGGCCTGCGCCGTGTTAGACAGTGCTTAAAAACAGTAATAAAACCAGAATAAAACTCAAAGCATGGACCTGGAATGGTTTTCTGTGGAAAACTGATAAATCAACAGCAAAAAAAAAAGTTTCACTTTAACATCTAGGTTCTGTTTAACTTTTTGTCTAAAACTATGACACCATTTTGCTTATAAAACCCCCAAATCTTTCATTTTGACTTCACCGTTCTGTATTAAGGTCATAATGTAATGGATACCCAAGAAGAGGATTAATTGTTGAGTTCTAACACAGTAACAGACACTGGTTTTCTGTCTAGATTTGGGACAAAACCTCAGAGCTTCTCATACAATGGAAACTCCATTTTCCATCCAGCTGTAACAGCAACCCCAATGCACTGAGATTAATCTGGAGAGGAGGATAGAAAACATCCCATCACTCACGCATAAGATTTAAGGAACAATGTCATCCCCAAACCACCTTTCTTCCTTTCAAGTTTTCAAGCATGAAAACTGACACTGGAAGGGAGAAAATTTAGACTCGGAGCAGACAAGTTGGACAAGTTGCCAAATCATCCAGGGCCCGCTCAAGTTCAGCCTTATTCTTCTGGAAAATAATGATGGAAAATTCATTTAAGTATCGTGTGTAGCTTTGCTGGAGTGGAGGAGGGAAGGGGCAAATTTAATTCCGAACTGCCCTCAAACGGATGCGGAATGTAAACTTTCGCTGCATTTCTGTCAGACTTAATGGATTTCACTTATGGGAACTATAATAAACAGCTCATTACGGAGTCAGCTGCGGGAGCGTTTTGAGCCCAACAGAGTCATTTGTTTTCCAAGGCAGATTTAGTCTAAAGGGGGTGGACAGAATAATCCAGTGTTTGAAGTGTCGGTATCAGAGCTTGAGGGACGGACAAGGCTGGGATTTGGGGTCTCCAGCAAAGGCTGCTGCGGGACACGGGCACAGTGTGGAGGAGCTCCAGAGCCCAAGTGGCTGCAGCTCCAGTTGGGTGGTGGCAGCTGCTGGACACGGGGCAGGCAATTCTCACAGAGCAGACTTCAGAAATGTTGTTGTCGTTAGGAATCCCAGCTCCCGGAGTCCTGCTATTGCCTCAAACCTGACCTCTTTTCTCTGCGTGTGAGCAACTTTCCACCCTTCACGCTCAAAGGGAAATTATGAGTCCCAAAAGCCAAAGAAAGCAACAGCACAGAGACACTTCTCCTCGTTTCCCAGGGTTTAAGGCGCTGCCCAGCTCGGGGGAAGCGCTCCCTGGCGAAGGGAGATGGGTTTGCCCTCCTCGCTGGCCCTGCCTGGTGCTGCCGGGAGCCACAGGCAGGGACAGTTCAGCTGCTCGGAATCAGGGACAGAAAAGCAGGAGAGCAGTGTTGGTGCTTCCCTCATCCTCGTGACCAAGCCGAGCCGCAGCTCCACCGTGGCAGGGCAATGTCCCCATCCCGGGACACCACCAGGACAGCAGAGCCACCACGGCAGCTCTGAGGAACCTCTTGAAAGACTGAATTTATAAGTCAATAAACATCTGCGGGGCTGAGGGCTTGGGATCCAAGTGCACCCTCCGGAGCAGATCTTCCTTCCCCTGCTCCACATCTGGCGGGGGGCGGGAGGGGAGCGGCCCCGGCGGCTCCTCCGCAGCGCCATAAATCTGCTCCTCCGCCCCCGCACGGAGCAGCGAGCCCTCCCCGGGCCGGGAGGAAGCCAGAGGACAGTGGTTTCAAACAGCGTGGCTGTCAAACTGCTCAGCACGCCATAAATCACAGCCAGCATCTTCCCTTTCATGTCTCTGCGGCCGGGGAGTCACAGACACCCCTTAAACACTTCCATACCCACGGAGATGCTGCGCTCGCCAGGGCCCTGCGCCGGGGAGCCTCGGCCTCTGCGCAGCAGCAGATAAATCACTGCTGCCGGGGGAGAGAGGGGCTGGGAGCGGGAGGGGGCCCGGGTCCTCCTGTCCTTGGGTCACTCGCGCACGTGCACGTCACACGTGCGGCCTCTGGCACCTTCCTGCGGGCACGGATAAAGCCGTGGCTCAGCACAAGTGTGTGCAGCACCTGCACTCAGGGGGCTGAAAGCCTTTTTTGTCCTCCAAGGCAGGAAAAAACCACGCTGCTCGGAGGAGCAGAGCATCCCTGGAAGTGTCCAAGGCCAGGCTGGACGGGGCTTGGAGCAAGCTGGGGTAGCGAAAGGTGTCCCTGCCCGTGGCAGGGTGGGGCTGGATGGGCTTTAAGGTCCCTCCCAACCCAAAGCAGTCCGTGATTCTGACACCCAGGCCATAGCGAGTGGCTGCTGTGCTGAAATACAAAATACATGGTTTTATTTTCCTCCTTGTGGATAGTTCGTATTTGGAAGAATGGAGAGAAAACCCCGCCCTCCTTTTCAGTGAGAGAAGAGGCAATGCTTGTGTCAGATGTGAGGTTTCACCCACTCTCATTTGCTGCTGGTCTCCAACTCCTGTGGTGGGTTTTAGCCACATCTAGAGATGGTAAAGGACGTGCTGGTAGAGGTACAGAGGATTGTTTCTTCAATTTTTCCTGTTAATAGTGCCAAGAAAAATAAAAATCCCTGTAAATTCAATCTAGAAACAATCCTGGTTAATAACCCTGCAATAAACCCCAAGACTGCAGCTTGTACGTGCCATTGCAGTTGTTGTTGTTGTTGTTGTGGACGCTTTGAAATCTCTGTTTTCCTTGCTGGAAAAATGATCTCCACTGTGTGATGACCCTAAAAGCTTAGCAGTTCTAGGAGATGACAAAAGAATTGAGAGCTTGGGGAAAAACAATTACTGCAGTGAGACCAGATTAGCTGGTTTTGAGTTTTATTCCTGAAGATGCTGTTGATGTTTGACCAGTTTTTTTGAGGTCAGCCTCATAACTTCTCATCCCATAATTATTTTAACATTTGTTAAACCAGTGAATGTTATTAATCAAAGCTAACGAGGCAGTGGGACAGATACAGGTCACTGTGGCTCAGCCTCTCCATGGGCGTTTCTGTGGCCATGTGCTGGTGGAGTCCCTTAAAAGAACTGAAGAGAAGAAATAAACCAAATTCCACTGAGGAACTTCCCCTCCTCTGATGGGAGCGGATCCCCTGGGATGCTGCTGGAGCAGAGGGGAGGCAGCGCCCAGCCCCAGGGAGGAGGTGCAGGACGTTTTCTCTGTTTGTCGTGGTTCTGTGCTGATCTAGATCCGCGCCTGAATCTGCCTCAGTTTCACGGCATTCCTTCCTTTCCAGAAGTACTTTGAGGAATGATGCTCTGCTCCGCTGCGAGACTCAAAGCAATTTTAATTATTAATTAAGTCTCTCAGCTCCGGTCTACAATGGCTGGTTACTATTTGAGTTAAAGAGCTAAAAACGAAGCGCTGCTGGCAGGAGCAGCGCGGGGAATCGGAGCCGGGGCAGAGCAGAGCCGAGATGCGCCTCGGCCCGGGGGAGCTCCGGGAGCGCCGCGGCTGCTCCAGCCCCAGCCGCGGGCCCGAGCTCCATCCCCAGGGTCTCCGGCTGCCCGCTGCGGGAGCAGGGACTGCGGCCGAGGTTTCTGAGCTCGGGCTCTCCGTTCCTGCAGAGGGAGCGGTTCCCGTCCCAGGGCCGGAGCCGGGCGCATCCCGCGCCTGCATCCCCGCGGAGCCGGCGCTGCCTCCGGGCTGCTCGGCGCAGCCGGGGCCGGGCACCGCGGGAGCAGCGGCTCCCTGCGAGCTGCCAGGCTGGGAGCTGAGCCCGCTAGTGGCAGGACAAAGGAAGCGGCCGGGAGCGAGAGGAAGGCAGGGCTGCGAGCTCCGAGCTCCTCCTCGCCGGCAGCAGCGCCCAGCTGGCTGCGTGTGAGCCGAGTCTGATGTTCGAGGGCTCTCTCGGGCGGAATATATTTCCCTTCTTTGTAGCTGGCTGTAACTCACCTCCCTGCAAAGCTCTCTGCCAATACAGCGCTTGCTGATGTATAGCTACAGCCATTTTCCCTGTTTCCCTTACTCTGTCTCCGTATAGAATAATATGCGATTAATTGATTTTCTGTCGCTCTTTTAGTACGGAAAATTAATTTTGGAGCAACCTTGTTTTCTCAGGGTATGAATTCTCTACATGCAGAGTAATTCCACTCCTACATTATTCATGAGAGAAAATAGTGATGGAGTGTGTAACTGAGGCAGCCCCAAGGCCACAAACTGATAGTCTGCGTTACTGATACAACAATATTCCACTGATGCTTCTAAATAATTCACGGCTACAACTCAATTTGGCACCAGGCACGTGGCTGGGGATGTGCCCGGTGCAGAGGGGAGCGGAGGCACCTTGGCAGGACACTCGGCTTCCCAGAGAGAGCCCGGCGCCACCAGGCCCGAGGGACATGGGCCACCACGCAGAGAGGGACCCGGTCCGGCCACAGCTCCTGCTGGCACCAGTGGGCTTCCCGGGAACCACAGCCTGAGCAAAAGGCTGATGGAGGGGTGCCTGAAGGGCCCAGCTGTGTTTTCTGTAGCTGCAGAGGCCTCTCCTGCTCTGACCCCAGGGCATCCCCACGGCCACGGGCAGAGCTCGTGGGCACAGCCCCGAGGGAGCCAGCACTGCTCTGCCCCTCAGGGGTGCGCCTGGAGCGCTCCCTGGGCCGTGCTGGTTCCCTCCTGGAAGCTCCTGCCCGGGGGTGTCCCAGCCTTTCCGTGTGGCTGAGGGGCTGTGGGGGCAGGGGTGAGCATCGCCCACCCCCGCGGCTGCTGCAGGGGGTGTCCCAGCCCTGTGAGGGCTGCGGGCTGCGGGGCACGGCTCTGGGCTCACAGAGGGTTAAGGCCGGGGAGCGCTGTCGGTGCAGTGGAAAATGGCAGGGGGGGCCTTCCCTGCCTCCCTCCGGCCTCTGGCAGCGGCTGCGCCGCGCGGGCCCAGATGACGATGGAGTGAGTGAGAACCTTGTCCTGGCACCGGCCTCCTTTTAGATTAATGACTTGCGAGGAGATGCCTCAGTCACATGTTGGGATTTTTCCCCATTGAACTGTACCTGGCACCCTGCAGCCATTTATCACGGGCTGCAGATGGAAGGCAGCAGCGGCAGGACCTGCAGGGCCAAGACACACAGGTTCCCAGCCAGCCCGCGGGCGGGTGGGGGATCTTCTGGGGCATGTGCTTGTGTGGGGTTTTTTTAATCTAAAATGATAAATCTGATTTCTTCAGGATATTGGAACAGCTGCAGCTGACCTGGCTATTTATCTGACAGATCTTCAGGGTGTACGATAACAGCTCTTAGAGGATGGATGTGGTGTTATAAACTGTCCAGGCACAGGACATGATTAATGGGATTCAGAGAGATAAACATATGGGGAGGAGAGCTCAGGATCTGGGAAAATCCCGTCCCTGGACTGGGAGGCTGTTGATGAGCTGAGCTCTTGCTGAGGTCGGTGCTCTGGGCGCCAACCACCCAGCTCGGCCCCTGCGGCCTCCCCAGCCCGCGGCAGCCGCGGTGGCTGCGCCCAGCACCGAGGATGCTCGTACCTGATGGCACCAATGTGCCCGGTGCTCTGCCAGCGCCAGGAGGTGACTGTTCACAGCCCCAGCCCTGCTGGCACGGCCTGGCTTTGCTCCCGCAGGACAGGACAGGACAGGACAGGACGGGACGGGACAGGACAGGACAGGACGGGACAGGATGGGACAGGACAGGACAGGGGTGCTGCTGCCTCGCCCCTGCAGGAGTGAAGCCCCCCAGAGCTCCTCCGTCGGCCCCCTCCCCACAGCCCCCACCCAGCTCAGCACCGCTCCTTTCCTCAGCCAGCAGCCCCCCCTCCTCAGGGGAAAACTGGTTTGGTAGAAGTTGAAAAATCAATCTCTCATATATTAGCTGGCACGGAAACTCGCAAGGAATTCGGCAGCCCAGCTCCGACGACATCCATTTCCCTGTCTGCTGGGCTTTGATGTGGGTTAAAAGCCTGCTCTGGCCCCCGCCTCCCCCTGGCTGTGCCTGTGGAGCCCTGCTTGTGTTCCTGGCTGGGGCTCGCTGCCGGCGTGTCCCAGAGGACGCGCAGCTGGGATCCAGCAGCAGGGTCCCGCTGCCCTCGGGGGAGCACAGGGCCCCGGTGCACAGCTCTGCTGGGGAACACTGTGCAAAAGGGGGGAGCAAAAGGAATCCAAAAGCGTTAGTGCAGAAATTCTCACTGAAAGGGATGGATCAAATAAACACTGAGATTAATTAATCACTAATGGCATGGACTAAAGGTGACCCTTCAGCATTTACACACCGAAGACAGCGGGGTCAGGATTGCAGAGCATTAATCTTACATTAGCACAACTCCATCCTTGCCAGGAGGGAGGCAGAAATCCCTTTGGTTCATGCAGAGGAAGCTGAAGCTTATTGCTTCCTGCCAGGTCCGTGGCTGCATTTTTATGAAACACCTGCAATGAAAAAAAAAAAGAACATAAACCTGAGAAAATTAAAGAGCTGTCCCAGCAGAACGGGGCCGGGGCCTCGCCGCCTGCCCAGCCCAGCGAGGTTGGGTCACTGGGTATTAATAAGGATGGATCAATAACGATGAGCAACTGGGAGAAGGGACTGAGCAATCCTTCCTCCTCCCTGCTGGCGCTGGGGGGAGTGCAGGGCTGGCGGTACGAGCCACCAGGGATGGGCTATAAAAGGTGCTTTCTTTCGCCTCCAAACTCTGCTCTGGAGCGTGCACCAGATGCAGCAGCAACAGCACAAGGCCTCTAACCTCTTTCCAAATGGTAATAAATCCCACAAGACTCCAGCACACTTGTAATTTACAACTCTGCTAAAATGAACATTATTTCAAGCTAAGCGTATTCTCCGAGGTGCAGGAGGAATGTGGCAGCTTTCCTGCTGACAGCGGAGTTTCTTTTTTAAATGTCATGCATTCACTTTCATTACTTCCAAATAATTGCCCGAAGGATCAGCAGCCGGCCGGGCGGGAGCGCTCCGCAGCGCTCGGAGGTGATTCCAGCACCCTCGGGGCAGCGCGGGGCCCTGCTGCTGGGCACGGGGAGAGGCCGCTGCCCGTGCCCGTCCCAAACCCACGGCGGGCTCTGGGGGCAGCCCCAGCGCCCTGCACCGCCCTGGGGAGAGAAACCCCTTGGGAGTCGGTGAGGATGGGCAGGGTCTGCCTGTCCTGGAGTACCAGGAGGGCAGGGTCGGGCCTAAAAAAGTCGTGTTTCCTTGTCTGAGGGCTTTTCATGGAAATGAAGGGCAGGTTGGACAGACCTGGTCAGGTGGGAGGTGTCCCTGCCCACGGCAGGCGCTTTGGAACGAGATGGTTTTCAAGGTCCCCTCCAACCCAACCCACTCCGTGACAATCCCCTGAGGTGAAACTCCCTTCTTGCCGCTTTGGGCGGGTTTCTGTGTTGGTGAGGGGTTTTGTGAACCAGCCAGCCAGGGCTCATGGCTTCAGCTTGGAAATGAAAGCAATGGCACAGCACTCCTTCCTGCAGGATCCCTTTGGAGCAGTTTTCCCACCGTCT
>VZRQ01001620.1:44748-55480 GCA_013397975.1 Machaerirhynchus nigripectus | reverse complement strand
CTCCTCCTCCTCCTCCGCCTCCTGTCTCACACAGGAACCATCCCCACAGGCTGCAGAGGCAGCCCCACGTTTGCAGACCGAGTCCAAGACAAACTCCAGACCCCGCCTGCGAAAGCTCTGTGGCCTGCAATGAAAGCCCTCAAGGAAAACTAAAAATCGGAGCTATTGGCAAAATTCAGAGCTGGCCTTGGGCTGGAGCAGCCTCTCCCACACCGGGGGGTTTGATCCCGGGTACTGTGCTTCAGGCTGCCTCAAACAGCTGGAAAACGAGATCCCTTTAATCAGAACAGGGTTTTCTTCCTCCGCCAGGAAGGGAAAAAAAGAGGGGGAAACAAAAAAGCTGTAATGAAGCCCCAGATGGTGGGGAGAACAGAGCAGCAGAACCAGGGCTGCTGTGAATTGTTCTGTGGCTCCCAGTCCAAGCCCTCTCATCATTTGAGGGCTCAGATCATTGACAGAAAATCTGTTCCGGTTTGGAAAAGGGTTCTGAGGGAGGGTTTGGCCGGTGCCAGCAGCCGTGAGCGGTCCTGGGGTCTGGGAACCCCCACAGGGTGTTGCACCCAGGGCACAGCTCCCTCCCACAGCTCTTTTCTCAGCTTGAAGGTCGGTTGCTTTTTACCAGAAAACAGGTTTTTGTCAGAAAACTGTACTTCTGCTAGAAAACAAGCTGCTGTGGATGAAAACACCAGATTTTAATTGGTAAAGCAAAATGTTTTGAGTTTCGCTGCTCGGGGTTTCTGAAGGGAGAGGGAGGGAAAGGAATTCCTCTGGTTTTAAGTTGCTTCTCTAAAACTTCAGAAATGCCTGTGGAGCGTTTCCAGGTTATGAGAAAATGCTGTTTGGTCTCCTTGAGAATCCGTCCTCGGGACAGCCCTCCCCACCTTGGGCTGTATTCTGTGTGTTTAGCTGCACTTCCCATCCCATCCCATCCCATCCCANCATCCCATCCCATCCCCTCCCCTCTCCCCAGTGTGAGCCGGGGCTGGCAGCGGGCCCGTGCTGGGGGCGATGTCCCCCGGGATGCTCCCGCCCCTCCTCCTGCACCCGACCCGTGGGGGCTGTCAGGATAAACCCCCACTCCTCGTCGCTGCTGCTGCCACCAAGGGGGACGATCTGAAGCTCATCTGAGACACCCTAAGGGGGTGGGCAAGGGGCTGTCACTGACCCCCCCAGTGTCCCACTCCCAGAGCTCCCGAGAGCCACTGGAGGGGCACAAGCAGAGCCCTTCCCTGGGCCCGCCGTGGGGCCCACGCTGCTGACACGGCTGCTGGTGTCTCGGGGAGGGCACAAAGCCGACAGGAACGGGGCTGTGCTGCCACCTGCGCCCTCGTGGGACCCCCGAGGAATGGGACAGGAGGCCAGGGCAGAGCATCCCCTGGCAGGCACTCGCTGTGCTCCGGTGCCTCGTGTCCTCTGCATAAATGCAATTTCCCTGAATGTCAGAGGGAAGCATTACAGATAACACACTGCGTGTGTCTCTGACCCAGTAAGTGCTGAAATCACAGATCTCATTATTCTGACATGATAGAATTTTTTTCCCTCCCCGCTGCAACCCTGCTGCTGTTGTTTTCCAGACTGCAGACATAATTGCCGAAGGTGCAAAGCCTCCGCAGACAAATACGTCTTGCCTCCTTGCCTAAATCTAGCAAAATGCCAGCTCTGTGTGTGCGTGAGAGAGCGCCTCGGCTCAGGAGCAGCGCGGGTTTCTGTCGGGTGCCGGCCCCGGCAGCCTCACCCCTGGGGACGTGCGAGGCCGGGGCAGAGCGGGGACACGCCCGGGAGCGTTCCCAGGCTCATGGTGCCGAGGTGCCCCTTGCCAGCCGGGGCGTGCCACGGCGAGGTGGCACCGCTCGGCGGGAGCCCTTCACAGAGCAGTCCTGGGCATCCACAGCGGGGATCTCAGGGGAGCGACCTCACCGGGCCGGCTCGGACAGCCAGGGACCCTCTGTGGCAGGGGCTTGTCCCAGCAGTCCTTGGGCTTTGGGGCTCTGTGACGGCAAGGGACGTGTGGGGACATGTGGGGACACACAGGCCAGCAGGGATGGGGCACCCCAGCCCCAGAGCAGCTGTCAGACAGCTCTTCCCAGCTTGGACCCCCTCCTGGAGCTCCCCTGCTGCCCCCAGCCTGGCAGGGGCCTGCTGGAAACCTGCCCACCAAGGCTTGAGAAAGGCCACTTTGTGGTATAGTTAAGTTTAGCTAAAAAGATTCCCCCTAATCTCCACGTTTGAGATAATTTGTCTGTAATTCTCCTTTCAGGGGAGCAGATCTGTGTGTGCCTGGGCCTTGGAGAGATGAAGGGGCTCTTCTTGCAGGTCAGGTGGAGGAGGAAGGAGCAGCCCCGTCTCAGGGTCACTGTGGCCTCTCCAAGGACCATCTTGCCTGGCCAGGGGACGTTTTCCCACTCCCGTTTTCATCTTTCTCCTGTTTGCTCATTTCCCCTCTTTCACCACGTTCCTCAGCAAACATGGTTTAACCAACTTCACAAATCCACCTTGCTGGCAATAGCCCTCAGTGTTTGTGGTTGTAGCAGGAATTAAGCAGGGCCTTAAATGAGGGAGGGAGAGAGGGAGAGGCGCAGGGTTTGCTGTTGAGGACAAGGACAAGAGAGGACCCCGGGCTGTGCCAGGCAGGTGCTCCAGGGCAGGAATGCCATTCAGAGGGTGTGCCAGGTGTGCAGTCCCAGCTGAGCCTGTCCTGCAGCCTCCCAGACCTGGGGACGTGCAGAGCACCTGCACTGAGCACGCAGAGCTCAGCAGATGGGGAGGCAGGACAAGGGTGAATGGTCTCAGCCTGGAGCGGGTTTGTGATGTCTCTGTGCAAAGCTCTGCCTTTGAATGTCCCTGGTGAGGAAAATGCAGAGCTCAGACATTGCCAGGGGTCCCCTCGCCTGTCCCTGTCCCCTCCCTGCGCCCAGCCCGGCCTCCCCTGCGCCCCAGGAAAGCTCTCCTGGAGAGCTGCTCTTCGCAGGCTGCCCCACTCCCCCGCACAGAGCGAACCTGGCGGCTGCATCAGCTGCTCGAGAGCCTTCCCCCCGCGCAATAACCCCTCATTATTTTTTAATGTTGTTGTAACTTTATGGTTTAATCAGTATTTGCAATTTGTTAGTAGTCCAGGCTGCAATAAAATTGTTTTCCAGGTACTGAAACATCCTATCAAGGTTTGTAAAGCAGTGGTTCTTAGTTTATCACACTCATAAAAAGCACTGGCAACTTGACAGATATAATAACTTTTTTTATCAAGTGTCTAATTTGAGAGGAAATTAAGCCATACATTACATGCCGATCCGAGCTGGAGTTGGAAGGAGACCCAGGCAGCCCTGTCCCCGCCGCGGCGAGGCTCCTGTCTCCTCGCAGCCTCTCCTGCACGGGCAGGGCTGCTCCGAGCGGCCGTGCCTCTGCATTCGCTCTGCAGTATCCTCAGCTCTGCCTGGATTTTTACAGGGCACTGCACACTTAATAAAAAATTATTTATGTGGCCTGCATTGATGTCACAGCAGTGAAACAATACCTTGCCTTTCCTGCAGCAGAGCCGTGATTTATACGAGTGCCTGGAAAAGCTTCCTCGAAATGCAGTGCAGATGCTCCAGGCCACTGTAACAGCCACTACATCCTGTTTACTTATGGGCCGGGGTTTTTACATCAGGCAGGTGATTCTGGGGGCTTCCATCCATCCATCCATCCATCCATCCATCCATCCATCCATCCATCCATCCATCCACCCCAGGGTGCCCGGGGTGGGACTGTGCTGGCACGGGGAGAGCAGCTCCTTCGCAGAGCGTGGAATAATTGCGGGTTTGTGCTGGAATTTTGGTCGGTCTGACAGAGTTCCCGCAGTCCCAAATACTGCTCAGAGGAGCCTTGGTGAGTTGAGTGGTGTTGGCTTTGTCCTTGCCCCTAAAGGCCCCTCCTTTGGGAGGCTCCTCGTGCTCCCGGCTGGATCCTGATCCAGAATGTTCCGTCCCCCCCCGGCTGCTCCCCGGCTCCTCTCGCCCCGTGGTGCCAGCCCAGGGAGAGAACCCAGGCTCTCCTCAGGCACCCACTGAGGGATAATTATTTTGGTGTTAGATTCCAGTGCTGATTTTCCCCCATTCCCGTAAGCGGTACCAAAATGCCAATAAACAATTGAGCCACTGGCACGGATCCCCCTAGAGCGCTTCCTAAACCCCAGCTCTGGCAGCCGTGCCCAGGTGTTCCCCGTCTCCTGCAGGCAGAGCCCCTCACCCTCACCCTGCTGGGGCCAGGATGGATCTGTGCTGCGAGCCTGGACTCAAAGTCAGACGCTGCCTACAAGCCGCACACTTTATTTGTTTAAATTTTCATGCTCGCGAATGTCTGTGACACAGGAGACAGGTTTATGGAGAGCGAAAAAAAAATGTTGACAAATGGCCCAGTAATCAACTGGAACATGCAATAAATCATTGGAGTGCCAATAACACTTCCAGGAGGAGTTGCGAAAGGTCATTACGATGCCACCATGTATCATGCAGCGCCAAACAAAGCAAACAGAACATGTTGGGAATAGGATTATGGGAGAAGCATCTGTCAGTTCTAATTAAGAATTAACTGTGGATCCTATATAAAAAGATGTGTGGTTTATTCCTATCTCCCTCCTTTTCCCACTTAGCTCTCCATTTTTCCCTCTCCAAAATAAAACTCAATTACTCTAAAAAAAAAGCCCTCTGTCATTTAATCTATTCAACAGCAGGAAAAATAACCCGATGTGACAAAAGAGTGAAGGCTGGCGGGGAGGGACAGGGCTGTGCTGGCTCCTGAGCCTCTGTGCGTGCGGCGTGCTCGGAGCCTGCCCGCTTGATGAGATCCCACAAGTCCTTTGACGTCTCGGAATCACGCGGCGGCGGCGGCTGCAGGAGCAGGGGATGCACGAACCAAACCAGCCCGGCCCCCCTCGCTGGGGATGGGGGCTGGAGGGGGAGAGCTCCGAGGCTGAGACGCTGAAAAGCTTTTGGCTCCCGATGAAGGAAACGCAAACTGAACAAGTGACAGTAAAATAAAGCAGAGAAGTTAAAGAGAGGAGAGCCAGGGGAGAGGAGGTGCGGGGTGACCGCGAGCTGCGCCCTCGGAGGGGGCGAGGGGTGTCTGAGCCCACTGCCCACCACAGCCTCCCCCCACAGCGAGTGGTGCCCAGTGGCATCCCCCCACCTCTGTCAGCAGTCCCTGGGGATTGTCCCCTCTGGCTGTTCCTCTGTGTTCCTGGCACTGGGGCTCACCCGAAGGTGACAGGAGGGACTGAGCCGTTCACCGGCCTTGAGCCACGTGAGCACCATCACCTCCCTCACCGCAGGGACCCTCCCTGTGCCTCGTAAATCCCCCCAGCACCTCCTTCCTCTCACCTTTCCTCTCCTCCTCCAGCTCCCTGTGCTCTCTCCCTCCCCATTAATCTGAGTTGCATCCCATGGGCACCTGGCCCAGGGCTCCAGCTGAGCGGGCTCTGCAAGCACCACGCTTTGCTTTATTATTATTTTTTCCCCCTTTCTTCCTCTCTATATTTCCAGGCCTCATTTCTGCTTAAGTTTGCATTTCTTCTCTTTCTTTCCTTTTTTTTTCTTTTCCTTTCTGCTGACTGAGACAAGACCGTGTCCTACTTCAACATCCCAGGATTTGTTACAACTTCAAGGTGCAGGTTTATGGCCACAGTTGTCCCGTTTATGGTACAGTTCTTCTTATGGGTTCTAATAAACTTTGTAGCTCCAGGGTGCTCTTAAATCCTGATATGAAAGATAGAGAAGAATCATTATTTAGTCCAACTAAATATAAGATGCTTCACCCTTGAAGGCTGAGGATAATGTTTCTCTCACAGGTGTGGAAAGACCCATAATTCCTGTGTACAGCAAGTGCAGCTGCAGGGGAAAATAATCAATTCTCCCTGTGGAGATAGGTGTGCTCCCACCGTGTGGGATGGGGAGAAGCAGCGCCAGCTGGGATCGCACAGGCTTCCTCTAGCACAGGGAAATCAGATTAAAACTCAAGGAAGCTGCAATTAAAGGCTTGTGTTGGGTAAGAAATGCTGGGGAGTGGTGTGCCAAAGGGGGAATGAGACCCATTCCCAGCAGAAGGAGGCACGGCACGGGGACCCGGCAGCTCCCGGCTGGACACCTCCGGTCCCCGGTCCCTCGGAGCCTGGGGAGGTGCCACGGTGCTGAGCAGAGGCAGCGAGCGGCAGGTGAACGGCTGAGGGTCACTCCGGGCTCCCGCAGCGAGAGCCGGGCACGCCCAGCAGCGCTTCCACAACACGGGGCCGCTCCACGGGGTCGTGGCAGCAGCGAGTCACCCCCAGCCGACAGACCGGAACAGCCACCTGCCAGGAAAGTTCTCCTTCCTCTCACTGATCCCTCGAACTGGTTGCTCAGATTTTCCGTGGTTCCCGCGGGCCTCCAGCCCGGACAATCCCAGCCATCCAGCCCGACCTGGAGCCCCTCCCAGCAGCCAAAGGCCAGAAGGCAGCGCTGTCACCAGAATATCCGTTAGATCGTGCTCACCAGTGTAAACAATTCGGTTTAAAGCCACTGAAAAGGCCACGGGATAAGACATCAGCTTGCTCAGGTTTATGTGCATTTTTTGAAGGATGTATTTCCCCGAGTTCTGGGTGCCCTTGATACACACTACTACACGTCCCAAATGCCACCCTAAGCGCAGCTGTGGCGTTTAACTGAGTGGAGGGTGCCAGGCAGGGCACCTCAGGATCAAGGACAACCTGTGCCACCAGGCTGAGCCCCACTGGGAGCAGTGGGACCCTCCCAAATGTGCCCTTCCAGCAGCCTCTTCCCATTTATCCCGAGCGGGCTCCTCCTCAGCAGATGTTCAAGACTCAGCACTCAGGCTCACACGGAGGAACGTCCAAAACAAACCATCTGGAAAAGAAAACAGCAAACTATTTGCAAGCTATTTCCCTCCTCTGCCGCGTCCCCGATCCCAAAGTCACTGGGAAGGACTGGGGAGGACAGGGAGAGCCAGCACGGGAACGGAAGGAGTGTGTCAGGGAATGTTCCCAGCAGGCCTGCAGCTGTTCCAGGGAAATATGGCAAGGCAGCCCTGCTCCTCGGCTCCAGGGCTGGCACCCGCAGCTGCTTTGTGCCATGTGAGCTCTGCCCCATGGAGCTGCGGGCAGCAGGAGCCAGGAGGACTCAGGGGAGCTTCTCCCTCTTTGCTTCCTGTCCTGGCTTTCTCCCACCTTAGGAGGAGCTGGTAACTTCAGCCCCCAGGTGGGAAAGTCGTCTGCTGTTCACCCGTTCCTCGTGTCCGAGCTTGTGGCCGGGATGTTCTGGGCTCCAGCGGGTCCCACGGTGCCGCCGGGGCTGCAGTGCCCCTTGGAGCTGAGGCGCTGCCCTGCGGCACTGCACGCGCAGGATCATTCCAGCTCCCGGTAACAGCCACGCAGTGTGCTGCGTTTTGTAGGGCTTTCTGCTACCCCTGGTGGCACGGGAGAGCCCATCCCCGGCGGGCTGCGATCCCCGTGTGCTGGTGCTTGGGGTTACTGCTGCAGGGAGGGAGATGAACAGGAGCAAGTGAGGTGGGAAATGTGCGTTGCTCTGGAGCACAACGGAATTCCGGCTGTGGAGGGCGCGCTGCGGGTCAGAGCCGAGAGGGAAAGGGGAGTGAGCACCCTGGTGCTGCGGGTGCGGGGTCACGCGTGCTCACAGCCCGTGGTGACACACAGGCGTCGTGCGGGTGCCTCCCTTCCCCTCGGCTTTTTCGGGATCTCTCTGCTCCTCTGGGGTCTCCCCGTCCCCGCCTTTCGTGCACAGCCCAGGAAATGGGGCAGTGAAAGCCGCGTCACACATCCCTGCGCTGCGTTTCCAGAGGAGCAAGTGTGACTGTCAGGTTTACAAAAGATTGTTTATGTTCAGTGGCGTGAAATGGGGAGCGAGTGTGCGGAGCGGAGCGGGAGCGGGGGCTGACAGCGCCGCATCCATCCTCCCTGCTCGCTGCATCCATCCTCCAGCCGCATCCATCCTCCACGCTGCGGCGGCCAGAGCGCCGGGCCCGCCTGACAGGGGCCATAAATCACCGCTGGGAGATGCTGTACCTACAGCTCACACCATTCCCCGTGACAAACACACAATAATCCACACAGCACAGCACTTTTTCTCCCCTCTCTCCCTGCGCCGCTGGTGCTCAAGTGACGACAAGAGGAAACCTGGAAAGCCTGGATGCGTCTTGCGGGACCGCGGGAAGGAGCGGGGCTGCCGCAGGTCCGCGTGGCACCGGAGCCAGCGGCTGTGGAGGGACCAGAGTGACAGGGACACCTCTGCAGAGGCCAGGGCAGGGCGAGCCCTCCCTGGCCAGCAGGGGTCCCGTTCCCAAGCCGTGATTTTCACTCGCCACAGCCCAAGGAGGATGGAGCTGGGGCAGGTGGGATGGGGCTGGGCAGCGATGCCAGCCCCGGGCTCTGCAGCACCCTGGGCACGGCTCCCACAGCCTGGGCAAACCTGCCCGGGCCCGGGCTGCCCTCACAGGGCCCCTGAGCGCTGGAGAGGTGACCCCGCCGTGGGCACAGGGCCCTGGGGGAGCCCTGGCGTCAAGGAACAGAGGTGGCAGCCCGGCCACCTCACCCGGGCACCCTCCTGGACCGGGGGAGAGGAAACGCAACCCCCAGAGGAGGAGAAGGAAAGGCAGGAGGCAGCAGTGCTGCCACCAGCCTGGGCTGTGATTTGCCAGGGAACAGGAAGGAAAGAGGCCTATCTGGTTGGACAACCCTTAAATCAATGTATCCTAATTAACAAAAGATCTAATTCATCAAAGTGACAGCAACTCTATTTATATCACCTCCTTCCATGGGGGCTGCTGGGGGTTTAGGCTTGGGGATTTTTCTCCCTTCCCTTTTCTGACAGCTTTATCTTTCCCACACACATTTTAATTTTCCCTTTCTGGGGGAGAAGGACTGATAGTGAAGCTTTCCTTGGGAATATGGACATTTAATTGACATTTTCTGCCTCACCCCCAAAATAGCGGGATATGTGGGGGGAGCTGGGAAGGAGAGGTTATCTTAGAGAGGTGCAGGTCTGAGCTGGAGGGGGAGGAAACCACTGACAGGGGGGTGAGCAGGGGGAGTGAGCAGGGGGGGTGCAGCTATCCGTGCAAAATGTGGTCAGATCCTGCAAGCTGGGGTTGTGCTCTGAAAATACCCCCAGCAGGAACCGTGGTCGCACAGGGATCTTGGCTTTCGCCTGGAAAAGCAAACCCTGAGAGCTTGACAACGCGCTGGCTGACACCTTAAGTCCTGAAGTGCATAAAAAGAAACCCAACTGTTTTGTTTTGTTTTAATATCTGAAACCTCGTGGTTTGGGGGCTGGGAGCGCGGGAGGCTGAATTGCCGTATAAATACCGGGCCCGTGGCAGCGCAGAACTGCTCCGCTGCTCTCAGCGGGCTCAGCTCGGGAGGAGCGAGGGTTGGACGTGATATAGGAGCACAAAAATAGTAATAATAGTAATGAATCCCCGCTCAGCCACTCCTCCCACGGCAGCGCAGGAGCAGAACTCCGAGCTGCAGAACGCAGGCCCCGGCTCGTGCGGGAGAGGAAGCTCAGGAGCTGCTGGGGTACGACATCCCCGAAGCGAGCCGAGGCGAACCAAAGCGACCCGAGGCGAACCAAAGCGAGCCGAGGCGAACCAAAGCGACCCAAGGCAAGGCCGCCCCGCTCGGAACCGCAGCGTGCTCGGAGCACGCCGAGGGCAGGAGATGAAAGGGCCATAAAACGGAGCCGCGGTGGCAGCTGCAGCAGCGCATCCATCCCGGAGCGGGGGTACCTGCGCCTCCCGGAGCCTAAACTTCTGATGAACCAACGCGCCGCCGAGCGCATTTATATGCAAAGGCGTATAATATGTCCCCTGTATCTAATTATCTGTCAACCTGAGGCAGTTTGTTTTCCAAATCGGCCTCTCGGCTGTGACTTTATGAGGTCGTAAAGAAAACGGTGCCACTCTCGCACCGGAGCGCCGGGAGAGCCTGGATCAACAAATTACCATCCTTAACGGTGTCTGCTCGTGCAAGCCGCTGCCCTCCAGCGTGCCCTGGCACAAAGAGCCCTGGCGCGGGCAGCCCCGGAGCCTGGGCAGCCCCAAACCCCAGCACGGGCCCTGGGGGGCACGGGCAGCCCCGCCCCGGGGAGTCCGGCCGCTCCCCGGCGCTGGCACGGGCGGGCAGCGAGGGCGGGAGTGACCCCGTGCTGCCCTCGCTGCCCGCTCGCCCCGCTCTGGCCCCACGGACGCGTTCCAAAGCTTGGCAGGGGCTGGGGAGCTCCAGCCCGCTGGCTGTGAGAGCAACACCGCCGAGCCCGGATTCCTCTGCCCACGCTGCTCCCGTGATTAATGATGGAAAGGAATTAAAAAGAAGGAGAAGGGGAAAAAAAAAAAAAAGAGCGAGGGAGAGGGGAGGGGAGCGGGTCAACAGCTGAGTGCAAAGCAAGTCGCTAGACAGGGAGTAATTAAGATACTTGGGTAAATATGATTAATAAGCTCAAACTGGCAGGGTGTGCAGTAAACAAGGGCTAACCAGATGGTACCCTTTCCTTTCTGACAATGCTGCGAGCTTTGTAAAAATAGGAAGGAAGGCTTTGGATCCTCCCAGCGAGCTCGGGAGGAGGGAGGGCTCAGCACAGGGCCAGGGCAGTGAATCACCTGATTGGAATGAGAGACATTTCCCCCTGCATCACATCCCGGCCAGGGACTGGGAAAACACGAGCACACGGATCAAACACACGGATCAAACACACGG
>VZRQ01001620.1:37168-44741 GCA_013397975.1 Machaerirhynchus nigripectus | reverse complement strand
CGGCCGATCCCGCACCAGCCGGGAGCTGCTGGGAGGGCACCAGTGAGCACCGTGGGCCAGGGGGCCGTGCCCGGCCAGGGCTGGTCAGAAATTTCCCCCCAAAACCCTTCCCTGTCAGGAGATGCCATTTCACCAAAGGTGAAGCATTTGCGGAAATGTGCTGATTTTGATGAAATTGCATTTGGAAAGAAAAATCAAAGGAGAAAATCATTTCGATAAGGCCAAAGCATTTGAGTTTGACCTTTTAGGAATTAAATGGCATGGGGTTTTTTTCCATTTCAAAAAGCGTTTTGTTTCAATGTTATATATATATATATATATATATATATCTGTAAGAGCTGCTGAAGCCAGAGTGAAATGTTGTGATTATCCCAACATGTGATGATACATTTCCCCCANCGTGGGCCAGGGGGCCGTGCCCGGCCAGGGCTGGTCAGAAATTTCCCCCCAAAACCCTTCCCTGTCAGGAGATGCCATTTCACCAAAGGTGAAGCATTTGCGGAAATGTGCTGATTTTGATGAAATTGCATTTGGAAAGAAAAATCAAAGGAGAAAATCATTTCGATAAGGCCAAAGCATTTGAGTTTGACCTTTTAGGAATTAAATGGCATGGGGTTTTTTTCCATTTCAAAAAGCGTTTTTTTTCAATGTTATATATATATATATATATATATATATCTGTAAGAGCTGCTGAAGCCAGAGTGAAATGTTGTGATTATCCCAACATGTGATGATACATTTCCCCCAGTGCAATACTACATGAAATTACGCCCAAATATCCTTCTGCTTTGAAACCTGGAACATCAGAGCAGCAGGACGATGTGTTCAGGTCTCACAACTATCCATTTGCACTTGACTGTTTACTGTCCAGCACTTTGGAAAGAAAAAATTTGCCAAGTAGCCCCAGGTATCAATGATAGACTAAATCAGCACTTGACTCTCGGCTTCCTCAGGACAAGGATTCTCCTTTATCCCAGCTGAAAAGTTCCAAGTGATAATGAGAACAGCAAATGTTTTGTCTTCACAGGAGATGAGCAGAGCACGGGGCGTGGGAGGAACTCTCGGAATCCCAGCGACGGCTCCAGCTTCTCCCAGCACTGCTGCTTCCCACACCTCGCTCTTCTCGCCACAGGTGAGGTGTCTCAGGGGTGTGGTGAACCCCTCCTGGGCCGGGAGGTTGTCCCCTGGCTGTGCCACAGATCCAAGGTCGCTCCTGATCTCCCTGCCCAGACACTGAGGCTGCTGCGGCCACCAGAGCAGCCCAGGGCAGGGGACAGGGCTGGCTCTGCCCTGTGCCACGTTTGTCACACCAGGGCAGGACGGGGGGGGCCTGGGGATGCTTCCAGGGTGGAAAATGCCATGAGATTTGTTGGGAGGCTTCAGGGCACAGCGAGGCTGCAGGAATAGCCAGTGGCTCGAGGAGGTGGGGTAGGGTTTAAAGAAGAAATTTCAGCTCACTGGCAGGACACATATTTTTCCAATATAAAAGCAAATGGGGGAACCCTTAAATAAACTGACTCTATAAAAACGTCCCTTTGTATTACCGCCTCACCTTTTCACGGGGAGAACACCGAGGTTTATTTTTGTGGATCCAGAATAAAAATATCAGTGCTGCTTTGTAATTTCCCAGAGCCACCAAGCAGTCCAGAGCTATTTAAAATCCACGGGCCCCCCTTGGCACCCAGCACCCGCCCGGCTGCAGGAGCAGCTGCCATGGAATTGCAAGTCCTCGTCACAAGTGAGGAGAAACAAGTTGTGGCATTTAGGAAAGGTCTGCAAAAATAGGTGTCAGACCTTAACTAATAGTGATTGTCCTTCCATTCTGCTGTAATTTACATTTAATTCACACATTTCATTTCCATTTAAAATATGATTACAGTGTTTTGAAGCACATCTCACCTGTCCCCTCCGATTAGGGCGGGATGAAAATACCACGGAGCAGCAGGAGCGAGGCTGGGCTTGGCTGCAGGACGGGAAACACTCGGCGCTGCTCGGGGACAGGGAGCGCTTCCGAAAACAGCGCCCGAGCAGGGGCCGAGGGGCAGGACAGGCACAGGCACAGGCACAGGCACAGCCCTGCCCCACCTTCCTGCTGCAGTCCTTGCCCCAGGCCCTTAAGCACCGGCTTAAAAGATTTTAAACCTTCCACCAGCTCCAAGCCTCATCCAGGCTGGCCTCGGACAGCGCCAGGAACGGGGCAGCCACAGCTCCTCTGGGCAGCCAGGGCCGCGCCGCCCTCGCAGGGGAGAATTCCCCTCCTCCTGCACAGGCCTTCCAGAAGATTTTTTAAGCACAGAAAGTCCTGGCTCAGAAATAAATCAGGCAGGCCCTCCCCAGCCCGTCCTCAGCCCGCGCTGCGCCCGCCCCCGGAGCGCCGCAAAGGCAGGAAGGCGCTGATTAATATCTGCTACGTGTAGGGGAAAACAACAACCCCGTAAACAGTATTATTAACCCATGGGCTGGCAATAAATCAGTGTGAGAAGGTGACCTCAGCAATGCTGGAGTAATCCTGTGTGTCAGGGTAAATTTATGAGGCCAATTTTATTGGCCTGTATGACCCAGGCTCCTTGGAGATGTCTCAGTAACAAATCCAATCCATATCATTTATTAGCTTTGCACAGTGTCAGCTCGGAGCACGGGAGGGATCCCATTAAATCCTATTGCTCCCTCTGCCAACCGTGGGCACAAATAAGCTGTTGGATAATTGTCGGCTGCCAGGAGCCCCCGTTAAGGAATCTGCTCTCGGATCCGTGCGGCTCCCCAGGCCGGAGGTGCCGGGATTGGCTTCGGCCATCGGCCCCTTGCCCACCCTCGCCCCTGCTGGGCTGGCAGCAGCAGCAGCAGGGGTTGGCCGTGGGGACAGAGGTCTCCTCCTCGATGTCCCAGGTGCTGGACAAGGATCTGGTGGCCCTGGGAGCTGCTGCTGGGCCGGGGAAGGTGCGGGGAGTGCGGAGTCACAGCAAGGATGCGGCTGAAGGGATCCTGTGAGCAGATCTCTGATGGGCGAGGGACACACGAAGGGATTTCAGAGCTCAAACTCCTGAAACTCCTCCCTCCAGGAGGGAAGGGAACCTCTGGCTCGGCCCTGCAGGCAGTGGCCAAAAATCCTCCATTTCGGGCACTTGGGGCCCTGATGGTGACGCGTGTGTGGTGCCGAGCACCCTGCCGGTGACAGCAGCAGTTGTGCCTTCGCAGCAGCACCTCTGGGTCTGGTCCCTGCGGGCCGAGCAGGGCCTGGTGGAGCAGTTTGAGGCTGTTTGACTGTCCCTGTCATCACAAGGTTTACGGATGGTTAATTTATTCTTTATAGCACAGTCATTGATGGCTGTTAAATCACAAATGAGAGCCAATAAAGGGTGAATTGCAGCTGAAATTACACTGTTTATATGACAGCAGAGTGCTGGCTAAAAGATTCATATGCCGCTGATGAAGTACGTTATAAATTTTAATTACCATAGTTTGTACAAATGACATGTTTGAAATGCTATTGAGTAATGTGACCCTGATAATGAAACTATAAAATAAATCATTAACTTTCTGAATGAGCTTTTTTATTTCCATGCTACATGAAGTAAACTTTCCAATTTATTCCATTGCAGTCTTCTTCTGAAAAAAAAAGTGCAGAGAGAAGAGTCACAAACCTCCCCTGCGCTCCGAGGGACACGGACAAGCAAAGCCAAGGAGGGCTGAGCGGGACCGGGGTGGAAGGGGTGTCGGGAGAGTGGCTAAAGCCAGGCAAAGCCCCTGGCTAATGCAGGATGATGCCGAGCCCCTGCAGCCACAGCCAGCTTAGCCGAGCGAGCGCAGAGATAAGAGCAGGGCCTGAGACCCAGCTCGGAAGAGCCATAAAAGTCACAAGCACCGCCGAGGGGAAATCTCCACTGAAGCCAGGCTGTAATTATAACTCGCTCGCTGGCCGGGGGCTCCGCAGCCCGAGCTGCTGGAGAAGGCCCTGCTCTCCCCCGGGAGCTGCCGGGATCTGCCGGAGCTTTGGAGCCGGAGCGAAGGTGCCTGAGCCCCGACGGATCCACAGCAGCCCAGAGAATTCCCTGGATGGGAACAGCGGCCGAGCTGCAGCCCGGGGAGGGATTTCTCAGGAGCCTCCCTGGGGAAGGAGGCGCAGGCCGGGCACTCACCGACCGTCAGTCTTGCTCTGCTCATCAAGACAAGGGGATGCTTCTAAACCCTCTGGAAGACACTGGAATCAGGTTGTTACCTTATTATATTGCCATATATTACTTTTTAAGGGATGCAGGGCATGAAACAAGGCGGGAGTGTGCCAGAGGTTCGTTCCCACCCCTCTGCAGAGGCTGTTCCAAAGCACCGTGTCCCCCGCTCCTGTGTGCTCACACTGACCCATCCCAGAGCCCCAGAAAAGGGCTCCTCCTTCCCCTCAACCTCCTCTGGAAAATCCACCAGCTCTGGGGCTCTCTGCCCCCCTCACCAGCACCGCTGGCTTCTTCCTCATCCCCTTGGTTAACCTTTAATGAGGGAGCTGTTCTTTGCACACCTCGGGTTGGATGTGAGCCTCTCCCGTTCCCCAGCCTCCCCACACTGCAAATAAGCAGCGTGTCCGTGTCCCAGGGCAAACAAAAGGTGGCAGTGGGAGTCTCCCAGTGAGCAGCTTGGGAAGGAGGGGCTCCGTGACATTTCCAGCCGTGGGGATGCAGCACGAGGTCGCAGGCCAAGCACCGTGCAGGGGTCAGGACGCAGCAGATGAGGTAATTTATGACCCATAACGAGGTTTGTGGTTCTTGGTGCAGAGGTAGGGATGGATCTCATCCCTCAAGCCACGAGGGTCTCTGTGTGCAAGGTTTATCCCCAGAAGCCATGGTGGATCCTGGCTGGGTGCATCCCGGCGCCCCTAAATCAGGCAGAGTGTGTTTGGCAGAGGGGTGGGCAGCGTGGGCACCCACTGCTGCACGGGCCCATGGCACGGCCACCGTGGCACAGGCCACAGCCACCCCCACCCCTCTCTGCAGGCCTCCCTGGCCCCTGTGTCCTCCCCAGGAGTGTTTGGAGCTGCAGGACTTTAACGCCCACTTTTGTCTTATCAGCCACACTGGAAATATTCCCAAGCAGGCTGCTCATGCCGCACTACTTACCATTAAAAGAAAGGACCACATTATTGCTGTTATAAACCATTGATTAAGGTTTATAATAGCAATAATCCCCTCGAAATTCATTGTTACTGCAGTTAATGACCAGTTTATTAGAGCGTTAACCATCCTTGGCAATGGGCTGAGTCGTTTAATGCTGGTAACGACCAATTTCTCAAGGGTTATTGCTTAAATAACAAGCCTTTGTTAGATATATGTTCCCCCACCAGATACTGCTCCAGCTGGAACCTTCTCCTGTGAAATAATTGTTAATTATTTCCTCCAACTTTTGCCACCACGTCTCAAAGTTTTAGGTGGGAAGGGTTGCTGAGGGCGCAGTGTCAGAGCTGCTGGGAGCTGAGGCTGGGTGCCGTGAGGGGAAGCAGCTGGGGACACCGGGCCCGTCACCGAGGGCTGCGGGCACTGCGCTTGGTGAGCGCCCCAGCCCCGGGCACGGCCAGCCCCGGGCACGGCCAGCCCCGGGCACGGCCAGCCCCGCAGCGCTGCAGAGGCTCCGGCTGCAGTCGGGAGCAGGGACGTGCCCAAGGATGAGCCCCGGGCTCCCGGGCACCGCCACGAGCCACCCAAGGAGGGCGAGAGACACCAGAGCTCTCCCTCCCCTCTCCCCTTACATTAATTTGATCCGAGCGTCTCGCGGCGTTAACGATGTCCTATCGTGTCACGTTAGTCCCATCCCTCTAACAGCATTCCCCGGGCCTGACACCAGATGAAAGGTACAGATACGATTACCCTTTAATTGTGTCATATTAGCAAAAATAAACACTGATACAGCAGCAGGCTGACGCGAAGCGACGGCGCATCCCTGGGCACGGGATCGGACTCGCGGCTCCCGGCCCCCGCCCGCTGCCCGCTGCCCGGCCCGGCTCCTGCCCGGGACAGCGCCGGAGGGGACCGTGCCCCCGGGCTGCCAGATGTGCAGGGAGCCCCCGGCACAGCCCCCTCCCCCCGGCACAGCCCCCGGCTCCCGGGAGGCGTCGGAGGGGGTGGGACGAGGCTGCATTGCCATGATCCGCTCCCTGCCAGCTCCTCACCCTCGGCTCTGCCAGCTCCTCACCCTCGGCTCCAGCTGCCTCGAACAGGCTTTTGGATTTTGCTATGCAAAAGAGCATCCCCCCATAATTCCCCCAGAAAAATTACATTTCCATAGCAAATTAAATTTCAAGCTTTCCTCTCTCTTGTTAAGAAACACAAAGAAAATCTTGATTTGAGGAATTAGTTGAGGCCTGAGCGGTGTCAGGGTTGGTTTTGGTGTTTTTCTCCCTCCTTTTGCTCTTTGTTCCCACGTTTGTGGGGTCTTTGAGGTGTCATTGGGGAAAAAATAAGGAAAAGGGAAGGAGGGATTACTCCAAAAACTGTGAGAACTGTAAGTGGTTTTTGGCAGTGAGATGCTGATCTTCTCCCACGGTGCTTCAGGCTCCTCCAGCCCCTCAGGAGGCAGGAATCTCCCCAGAAGAAATTATAAATACAAAACCTGAAATGTTTTCCCCCGTCTGGGACGGAATCAGGATTTCTCTCTCCCCCACCAGCCAGAACTCTGGCTGGCACCCGGCAGCTCTGAGGGGGACCCTGGCTGGGAGAGGCACGAGGCGCTGGCACGGCCCCGGTCCAGCCGGGCTGGGTCTGTCCCTGGTCCCTGTCACAACTGCTGCGGGGATTTGTGCGAGCATCCGTGTTATTTTAGAGATAATGTGAGCAGAGTGGAGCATGTCACAGGATAATGGTCTCCTGCTGCTAGGCTGTTCTTGGCATTTATCAAAAAATGACACCAGAGGGAATATGCTCAAGGGAGCCGAGGTGTCGATTCGATGACTGCTATTTCGTGATAAAAGTTAACAGAAATAAAAATGAATTAGTCACAAAACAGCTTATTTATAGCAGTGCCTGGCCCAGGAGGGGATCCCTGCGAAAGGCAGGGCAGTGGTGCTCACACTCCCGGGAGGAACAGGCTGCACCCCAAAAGTGCCCCCAGCCCGAACCAAAGGGGCAGCATCCCCTGGGTGTCACCCACTGTCCCTCCTGCTTTGTGCCTCGGCAGTGCCCCCAGACCCTTCTGCACGGTGCTTCCAAAACAAAACACTTCCGTGTTTGGCCTAAAACCAAATATTTTGAGCAAAACGTTTCAGTGTTGCCTGTGTTTATACACGGCCGGGGGGGTGGGAGCTGGGGGGGCCGGGCCCTGTGCTGGGCTCCGGACGGAACTGGGATCGTGTGCGGGGCTCTGGGTGGAGCTGGGACCCCGCACTGGGCTCCAGACACTGCTGGGACCCCGCACTGGGCTCAGCTGTGGTGATGGAACTCCCAGCCCCAGGGATGCAGCCCGAGTGGGAGCAGGAAAAAAGGGCAGAACACGGGAAAAAAGGTCAGCCTTTGCTGTAATGGCTAAAAATGTCAGCCACGGGTCTGGTGCTAAATTAATTATCCTGGCTGGAGCCATCCGTGGTGGGCACTGCAGC
>VZRQ01001620.1:29668-32168 GCA_013397975.1 Machaerirhynchus nigripectus | reverse complement strand
CAGACGGAATATATGGGGAGGGGACATTGCAGAGTGCCTCTGGCTGCATGTTTGCTGTCCTCTCCACTGCCTGGCATGCACCAGAGCAGCCTGCAGAGAGTCCCTGGGGTTTGCAGTGCGTCCCCTCTTAGAGACCCCCAAAGGGCCCTGGGTCCTGTTCTGCCACAATCTGTGAGTAAACGCTGTGCTGGTTCCTTTCCACACCCCAGAGCAGGGTCTGCTGCTGCTCTTGTTGAGTTTGGAATCCCCATTTCCCTCCCTCAATGTGCTACAGCAGTGTCAGGTGGATTTGCTGCAGCAGGAGTTCCAGAGGGGAAGACGTCTTTGCATGAGTTAAAATTTCCAGGGTTGAAAAATCACAAGAAGTGCTCTGAGTTCTGACAAGTTTCAGGGGGAGCTGCAGGGGAGTCTTTCCCAGAGTCAACACAAAATCCCAATTCTGCAAACCGTGGTCAGATCCCAGGAGGACGGGTCCTCCTCCTCTGCTGGGAACATCCTCTTGTGTTCGCTTCCCCCCGCCTCAACCCCCCTTTTGCAGCGGGAGAAGAAATTCAAATTGCACCTAAAAACGTCCCTAATTTGTCATTTCTCCTCTGCTGCCCCTCCCTGAGGATGGCGTGGCAGGAGGAAGGTACCCGAGGGGCAGCACGTGGGTCCCACGTGGGCTCTGGGCCCCCCAGAGATCTGACATTAAACACACCTTGCACAGGCAGTGGCCAGGCCCTGGGCAGGAATCGCTGCAGGGTCTCCTCTGCAAGGGGCTGGACCCATCCCTGGGGACAATCCTGCATCCCAGGGGACAATCCTGCATCCCTAGGGACGATCCTGCATCCCAGGGGATGCTGTGGTGCCAGGGGCAGGACCAGGTGGGCTGGCCCCCAAAGGAGCACAGCAGGGTCTGCACCAGGGCTCTGCGCCCCCAGCCCCCGTCCCTCCACTCCCCCTGCGCCTTCCCCGGCCTCCTCCACGCCAAACCCCTCTTTTCCTCCCTCTTTTCCTTTTCTTTTTCCTCCTCCCAGGGAGAACTGTACAGAGACTGATGGTTTTATTTTACACTAATCACTGATGATCTAACAAATAATTACCTGCTCCCTCCTTCCCCCCTCGTGAGGTCACAGAGCCTGGGTGGGGGCCACCCCCACCCCCCTCGGTGCCATCAGAGCTCCTGCTTTAAAGACCAGAGAAAAAGGTCAAAATTGCCAGTTTAGGTTAAAATCAGATTTAAACGTCTCTTACTAAACACAGAGGCACACAAACTCAATATGTCATCTTTAATGGTTCAGAACAAAGCCTAGAAAAATTGTGTCCCAGCACCCAGGAATTTTATAACCTTTGATATATAGCTTTCATTATTAGCAATAATTCCTGTAACTGCATCCGGATTCAGGGGAGCACATATTGAATAATAATTCTCCTCGTGTTGATTTGTCCCCATCCCGTGGGCCCCCATGCCCTTCGTCCTCCTCCTCCTCCTCTGGGCACCACCAGCCTTTTGTTGCCTTTTCTCTCCTCTATTTCTGGGTTTGGCCGACACCCACTCCTTCCTCCCCCGCTGCTGCCGTGGCGCTCAGGTGTGGGTGCCCAGCTCGGCTCACCTGAGCCGCGAGCAGCCCCCGGCGCAGCCGGGACACGCGGACGCCGCCGACAAGAAAAGGCGTTCGCTCCCCTCCGCCTCTTTTCACAGTCAGGCTTCAAGTTCACATGTGAATTTATGCCAGTTTTGACATTAGCAGGAAAAATTAACAGTTCTCACTCACACACACACACACACACACACACGCAGAAAGGAACTTGCACAAAAGAGGTTTTGTGTTTCAAGCAGAATAAATTATAGTGTGATGTTATTAAAACACTTAGTTGTTAAGTTGCCAAGAAAATCCAGTATATTCACACGGACTCGAGGACCTGTCTCCATGCAAAGTAATTAAATTAGATTTATGGGCTGCATTACATCAGTGTTTGATAGTTCATTTTTCCTTTCTTCATATTTTGTCCTGCTTTATTAGAGCATGTGACAGATGGTAAAAATAGTGTGAAGTTTCTTGGCCCTGTGCTAAATCCCCCTTCGGTAGTATATCTCTCTTCTGTCAGTTCTCCCCAGTGATGATAAATTAACCTCTCCTCTTCTATCCCAAGTGTGGCAGTAAAGCACTCTTTGACACAGCACTATCACTTTATCTTAATCTGTGCTGTTCCAGGGGCGGGGTGGGGAAGGAAGCGAGGGGAGATGATGCAATCGCTACCACGAGTTCAAAAAAAAAACCCCCCAAAAAAAAAACCACAAGAAAAAAATTTATTGTGTCAAAAAAACCCCAGAAGGCTGGGAATAGTGCTGATTTATCGAACCTGCTGGGAGTGTGTGGATGTGTGTGTGTGTGTGTGTGTGTACACACACGTGTGCATCCCCTGCTGCAGGTCCTGGGGCCCGGCCCTGCTCACGGACACCCCGTGGTGCCGGTCCTGGGGCTCCCTGCTCACGGACACCCCGTGGTGCCGGTCC
>VZRQ01001620.1:10962-24614 GCA_013397975.1 Machaerirhynchus nigripectus | reverse complement strand
GATGCACCAGCGCCGTGCCCCTCATCCCCTTCCCAACCTGCCTCCTGATAATAATGAGCCCAGACACTTTTATTATCATTATTAATTAGCACTTTCAAGCAATGGAATTAAATCAATATGGTGGACTGAAACTAATTTTAACAAGCCATTGAGATCAATCATCGGGACTTTTATCTACATAAATGCCACTAAACTCAGCTCGTTAGTGTAACATTAGCTGGGGAAGGGGGGGAGGGAAGGGAGACTGGCGGGGGTTTAATTAGGAAGACATAAACCATGCCACGATTTTTCTTCTTTGATTTGCTTTTAATCTCGTCCATGAGCTCTCCTGGTGCCCTGGCTGATTATCACTCTCTTCACCTCCTCTCAGGAAGGAGAGGCAGCGGGAAGGAGAACAGGGAGCGGGAGAGGGCAAACCCAAGGAGAGGGGCTCAGCCACGCTCGGTTCTCCCGACCCGCGTGGGCTGCAGCGGGGCGAGGGACGCTGCAGGTGCAGGACACTGGGGAGCACCTGCACCACCCCCAGCACTGGGGAGCTCCCCCCAGCACGTCCCCAGCCTGTCCCCTCCCTGACCCACATCTCCCCCAGCGCCTCTGGGGTGTGACTTCCATCCCCTTGCTGTTCCCTGCACCCAGGCTCTGCTCCTGCTGCAGCCCCAGCCCAGGTGTTTTGGGGCTGGGGAGGCCGTGGGGGTCCCATTTAAAGCCAGAGGAGGCTGACTCGATGCCTTGAGGGGAGGAGAGGAAGAGGAGGCACCTTCTGGATGGGCACATCCCAGCCCACGATCAAAGCAGCCCAGAATTCTCCACCACAGACTGATCGTTGTTTTCCTCTTCCACTTAACAGCGTTAGGAAATAAATCCAGGGTTTCTGAGATGGCAAGTAGGTTTCTGGCTTTTTAAAGGCATCTTTAGGTCGTCTTTGGTCTCCCTGGGATGGCCTAACCTGCCAGTCCAGGGTCTGAGACAATGCAGGAGACCTTTGGCTCCCCAGGCCCACCTTTGCCTCTCACCTCCCTCTGGCATCGCTCCAGCCTGGCTGTGTCTGGCATGGTGACCAAAACCATGGCTGCAAACACAGCGTGGGTGTGGGCCAGGCTTTAAACCCTCTGAAACTTCTCTTCAAGAGAGCTGGAGGGAGAGCCAGCCTCCGGGAGGCTGAGCTGCTCTGCACCACGCACGATCAGTCCCCCGGTGCCATCTTCCCTGACGTCTCTGCCAAACCCTCCCGTGAAATATGACAGATGCTCTAGGAAATATTTCCTTTTTGTTTGCTGGATGGGTAATAACTTGCCTCCGAGACAGTCTTTATAGTCAGCACAGAAGTAATTTACCTACATGCAGCACAGCCAGGTTGCCATCAATCCTTCGCTCCCCGGTCCCGGGAACGCCGCGCCCGGAGCTGTGGGTCCTGCGCCCCTCACCGTCCCCTCTGCCACCGCCCCCGGCCAGCTCCAGCCGGAGGTGATGTTTGTAAGCAGCAAAATATAAATAACTGAGCTGGCGGTGGCAGCAGGGCCCTGAATCACAGCCCCTCGCTGTCAGCCCATTTCTCTGCAGAAAGCTCTTAGCAGTTAATTTCTGGCTAATTTATTATCCTTCGGCTTAGCCCTCCAGCACCATTAGCAGTACACTGACACAACTGAGTGAAATATTGTCTAATTTATTATCTTATTACTCCTCTGGAACAGGATCAATTAATTACCCATTAAAGTATTTCAGCTGCAGAGATTTATTAGGGGCCTCGGTGTTTTAACAGATGATTAGTTATATATGTTTGTTTGCCTGAGGAGCACAGACTGGCAAATGACTGGAGGGGAAGGGGAAAGACACCGAGTCGGGAGGTAGCTAATGGATCTTTTCTTGACTCTCTGAAAATGGAGCAGTCAATGACAAGAATTATCGACTCATTCACTTGCGGTTTGGAGATAACCATATGTACAGGGAGAGAGAGGGGGCGAGGGGAACCGGCAGAAAAAAAGCCTCACTCAACTGCTTTTTCCATTCAATAAATTTGCTTCAGAATATATTGGATTGGGGTTTGATGGCTATTTCGTGTTTTGCAGAGTGCTGACACTGGTATGATTCAGTAATTATTGTTTCTTTTAAGTTATTGCTGTAATTTTGCTTTCTAAGATCCCAATCAATTCCCGCCTCTCAAGGGCACGCTTGAAAAGCGATATTTGAAAACAGCCCTCTGATAGATTGTGCCGTTAGACAGTGGCTGAGACAAATAGCCTAATCTGGCACAAATTAGCTTGGCTTCCACAGATAGTTTTATACAGCAATGTAAATTATATTGTCAGGGCCAGTCACTTTCCTGCTTAGAGTGCAGCTAACAAGAAGCCATGGAGACATTACCGGGGCTGCCACGCGCTCCCGGGGCTGCTGCGGAGCCATTTGCCAGCCGGGACGTGCAGGGGGGCATTCCCTGGGCCCCGGCCCCGGCCCCGCGCCCTGCCGGCCCCCTCCCAGCTGGGATGCCCGAGCTGGGATGCTGGGGGGCATTCCCTGGGTCCCTGCCCCGGCACCGCGCCCTGCCGGCCCCCTCCCAGCTGGGATGCCCGAGCTGGGATGCTGGGGGGCATTCCCTGGGTACCTGCCCCGGCACCGCGCCCTGCCGGCCCCCTCCCAGCTGGGGTGCCCGAGCTGGGATGCTGGGGGGCATTCCCTGGGTACCTGCCCCGGCACCACGCCCTTCTGACTCCCTCCCAGCAGGGATGCCCGAGCTGGGATGCTGGGGAGCATTCCCTGGATCCCTGCCCTGGCACCACGCCCTTCCGGCTCCCTCCCAGCTGGGATGCCCGAGCTGGGATGCTGGGGGGCACGGGGTGGTGGCACTGGGTGCTGGCGGTGGCTGCTGCCCTGCACAGCCGGATCGGTGCTCCCTGACCTGCTCTCCACGGTTACCCGGCCGGGTGGAGAAGGGTGTCAGCCCCAGGCTGGAGCTGATGGGATGGAGGCGGGGTGCCCAGCCCCAAGCAGGGGGTCTGTCCGTCTCTTGCCTCTCCTCCGTGCCTGCCGCAGCCCCCACGGGCCCCTGGGGCAGCAGTGGCCGGGGGTGGCTCTTGATGCCCGTGGGAAATGCCACCTCCACCCTGCTCTGTCCTCGCCGGAATCAGCCCCGGAGCGGGTCACCCGGCCCGAGGGACACATCCAGCCGCAGGCACCGGAGGGCAGATCCCTGCTCCAGCTGGACAGCGAAGGAAAGCTGGATCAGAGCTCTCCTCCTGCAAGCCCAGCACAAAGTGCCCCCATAGGGCCCTTGTAGGTTCTCCACATGAGAGCCTGGGAGCATCTGTGGGAGCAGCCAAAGCCGAATTTCCCCTCTGTCAGCAGAAACTCAGTTCTGATCCTCCCGGCTCCTCAGCTTGATCCTGAATGGAATTAGGATGGGCTTAAGCGAGAGAGGAAAGCAAGCCGAGCACATCCAAATGGAGGGAGAAGGCGAGTAATCTGGAACTGCTGTCACAGCACAAGAGCCGTGTCAGGTGCGAACAGGCTGAGAAGCATCACAAAAAGATGTATTTTCATGCAGCTGTTGGCTAACCCATGGAATTCATCACTGCGAGGTACCACGGGCGCCCTGAGCAGCATGAAAATGGGATGTTGAGACAAGAAGTGGGTACGGAGCCATTTAATGAGCCAGGTTCAATTTAAGCTGAGCTGTAAGGGATCCGAATCTCGGTTTAAGGCAGGAGCAAACTGCAGGCGAGCGGGGACAGGAGGCTCTGCCGGCTGCAGCACTCGGTCCCCAGGCCTTGCTCCCAGGGCTCCCCTCACCCCCACGGTGGGATCCCGGATTTTGACATCCCGATGGAGGAAGGCAGAGGGGAATGCAGCCAGGAAGCGGCGAGCTGCGATGGAGGGACCCCCACGGCCGCCCGGCCGCTCGCTCCTGTGCGAGGACAGCCTTGGCCTGGACCCCGTGTGCCACAGCCGGCCCAGCTCACCTAGGGCAGCTGTCTCATCCCGTAACAGAGAGGGGGCCGTGTCGGGAGCGAATCTGTGGCTTTAGGGAAGGAAAAAGGCGAGGAGCAGCTCCTGCCAGGCTCTGCGGGAGCAGATGGAGGATGCGCTCAGCCGCGGCGAGAGCCGCAGGCCCTTCTTAACCTTGCAAATGGCTCCTGCACCAGAGGAACGCCGTACCCAGGCCTGGAGGGCTCTGTCTCCTGAGGAAAAGCTGCTTAATTCTCGCTCCATCCTCTTCAGACCAGCAGTTTAGCGTGGAGACTTGGAGGTGGAGTTGAGCACTGCAGTGACGAGACTTGGACAGAGCAGGGGAGCAGCCACCGAGCCCATCTGGTCAGCAATTATCCCATAATATCGGAATGATGCTTATTTGGAAATACAGCCCCAGGGGCTGCAGAGGAATTCATCAAAAACAAGCAACAGGGAGGAGAGAGTGGCTTTGGGGACCTATTAGCTCTGCTGAGCTGCTCTGAATTCCTCCACAGTGCCATGGTTCCCTCAGTCAGCCTCAGGAGCTGAGTTTGTGTGTTCTCACTGCCCACAGGACGAGGTGCTGGCTGTAGGAGACACAGCAGGGTCTGTGATGGCACGTTCTGCCTGCTGAGTCCACGTGCTCCTTAAACCTGTGATGCCTGGAACAGAAGTGGGACCCTGTTCCTAAACGGTGCCAGCTGTGGCACAGAGCTTCCCTCTGGCAAGCCAGGATGCTCCTGCTCGGCTCAGGGGTGTTGGGAGGCACAGGCTGATCCTCTGTGCCCAGCCTGTGACACGCTGTCCCAGGGACAGCTGCTGCCTGGCAGGAGAGGAGTCCAGCCCAGCTCCCAAACCTCACCAGGTGAGGAACCCCGGCCCAGCACAGGCACTGCCCTGCGGGAGGCTCCCACCACGCCTGGCTCCCGGAGGAGGGAAGGAGCATCCCCAGCAGGAAACCAGGACACCTTGTCCCCCAGAGCCGTGGCCAAGCCAGGAGTGACCCTGGACCCACCCCCACGTGCCGCCTTCTCCGCAGAGCTGTCCTCTCCTTCTGCTGCTGCAATTCTCATTCCTCTTCCAGCAGCTGAGTAATGGCTTTGGAAAGATGACACTGCACTGATTTAGGGGCTTGACCTTGGGAGTGCTCCTGAAAAGCTGCGGTTTCCTGAGCACGGCTTCACGTTGCCTTTTATGAACACTTTGCAGTCACATAGATATTTGGGTATGTAGCAACCGGGTGGGAAAAAAAAATACGCATGGAGGAGAGAAAGAAGGGATGAAAAAAAAATCCCTTTTATATCTCCAGGCTGCCTTCAGCAACAGCATTCCTAAATAGGAGAGGTTAAATATATTGCTGCCATTACACTCTACAAGGAACACATTCCATAAAAACGAAGGTGCCGTAAATTATACAAATATGATGCTAACAAGCCAGGAAATGCACTGCTAATGAGGTCAGCTATAGAACTCCCGCAGTGCTGCAAATCATGTGCCAATCCGGCGCAGGAGGTGCAGGAGCAGCCCTGGGTCAGCATTTTCTGAGCGCATTTGTAACCCGCTGCTCGGCGAGCAGTTATCCAGGTAGATAAAACCCTCCTCCTCTCCTTGTTTGTGTCACAGAGCCTCGGCACCAGGCAGGCCCGCGCTGCATTAATGCACCTCGCTGCTGTGCCCATTGTTCTGCGGCGCAGAGCGGGGATCAGTCACCGCGATGTGCAAATATTGGTTACACTCTGGAAGTCTGCGTGCTTTTGTGTTCCTGCGAGGCTGGCTCCTGGAGGAATTATACACGCTGGCACCAGGGGTTTTTTCTTTCCCTGTTCATTCTGTATTTGCTAAAGCTTTTTAAAAAAAAAAAAAAAAAAGAAAATTCAAATAAACACGTTGGTGGCAGTGAAGTTATTCACTCGTCACCTTCCTCCCTGTTGGGCAGTGGGACAATGAACAGAACCAAGTGTTAGGAGCCAAAGCAAGAAACCTGCACAGAACCTGTGAGCTTCAAAAGCAACCTCAAAGCCCTTTGGACTGCTTCATATTCCTTCATCTGGAGGAATTTCTCCATGGAAAGGGTGGCCAGGCCTTGGCAGCGGCTGCCCAGGGAGGTTGGGAGTCCCCATCCCTGGAGGTGTCCAAGGAAGGCCCGGAGGTGGCACTCAGGGCTCTGGGCTGGTGACGAGGTGGGACACACACTGAGGTGCTGCTCAGGGACAGGGCTCCCACCACGGGCACTGCCTGTGTCCCAGGCAGGGGCACCCACTGCCAGCTCACCCGGAGCTGGGTGTCCCTAAGTGCCCAAAATGCTCCTGGGCTGGGCAGTGGGAGGTGCTGGGGGGATCAGGAGGTGCTGGGGGGGTCAGGTGCCTCTCACAGGGGAACCCCAACGCTCCCGAGCCGCGGGCCCAGCGCAGGCACGGGGTGAAATGTGCATTTCTGCCTCCCATTTCCATATGGTTTTTATGGGTGCTCCAAGCACAAAGAAGAGCAAACGCCTCGTTCAGGAGCCTCCTGGCTCGGCAGATTTATGACCAAATTAAGGGAGGAGGAAGCACATCAGCTGCCTGGCCCAGGTGAGGGGATTAGCTCTGCTTGAGAGGAACCAGACAAAGCCATGGCTTGGGCTCGGGCTCCCACCACCTCCAGCAATGAGTGGGAAGTTTGGAGTGCCTGGGATGAGCCCTGTGGCAGAGCAGCCTTTCTGTGCTCACGGTTTCAGTGGCCTCAGGGCCACCAGAGAGACCCCCAGGGAGGGTCCCTGCCCTCCCACCCCTCCCAGGGCAGGCACCAGCCCGTGTGGTTTCTTCTCATGCAAATAACTGCTCCAGCAGAAATGCATTTCTATATTTAATAAGCTGAATATTTACGTTAACTAAATAGCAGCTAATTATGAAAACATACTTAAGAGTCTGAGCAATTAAGCAATAATATATTACATAGTTATCAAGCCTCCAATACACATGTCCTTAATAATCAAAATATTAATATGCAGCTCCTCTTCCATTGCACAGCAACTCTGCTATTACACAGAGAGTCCTATTACTGCCAAATTAAATGCATAGTTAGGCGAATTTAGGACACTTAATTTAATGTGTTCCCAAGAGTTCACCGTGGCAGATTCTCCCAGCCAGGCCCGTATGGAGGCAGTGCAGAATTCCTGGAGCTGCTCTTTGCCCCACAGCCACACAGCTTGGTTGGCTCGTGGCTCACCCGCTCCGGGCGCTCTGGCTGCCACCCCCAGCCCCCGGCAGGAGCGGAAGGCGATGTTTTTCAGGGTTGCAATGGAAATGAGGTAAAGAGCCCTTGGAGAGCAGGGCAGGAGCTGGAGCTGGAGCTGGATGGTGCCCAGTGCACCTGCCCCTGTCTGGGTGTTGAACTGGTGCAAACTGGCAGCTTGGTGAGCCAGGCTGGTGCTTCTGAGCTGTGTCTGGGTCCCAGGTGCCCTGTGTGGTTCTGCCTCAGTTTCCCCGCCAATGTGGCTGTTTCTGTCAGAGGTTTGATTCAGGAGTGGAATCCCTGGGGAGGTGCAGTCTGGCTTTTATTCCTTAGGGAGACAATTCCTGCTCCTGAGCCGCCGGTGCTGGTTTGGAAAGCCACAGAACGCCTTTTCCTCCCGCTCCCAGGAGGGACCCTGGGACCCCGCCGAGGGAGGGGTGCTCGGCGTGGGCCGCTGCGGGATCTGCACGCCCAGAGGTGTCCCCGCAGCAAAGGTGCCCTTCTCCCCGCGCCCCGCCCCAGGGGAGCTGCCTGCTCGCCCTCGCGTGTTTTTAAGGCCTTACCTGCCATGTGGCCTCCAGCTGGGATGATTTATGGGGTGAGGAAAGCGCGCTGATAAATTTTACAGCCGGGCCCGCGCAGGCCGGGGGTATCAGCAGCCCGATCCAGACAGCCCTAATGGAAAGTGCCGGCACCGCCGAGCGAGGCCTTATTTATGACTGTCTGTAATGCCACTGCTGGGGATTTATGGTCCCTTCTGCCGGGCAGGCGGGAGCTGCGGCACGGCCGGGAGGAGCGGGAGCGTGGGGGAGGGCGGGATGGGCACCAGGGGCACAGAGGGCACCGGGGAGCCAGGCTGGCCCTGGGCGCCAGGCAAGGGGGGTGCAGCCGGGGCTGGGGGTGCGGCCGGGGCTGGGGGTGCAGGTGCCTTTCCAGCCTCTGGGAGCGTGACATTCCCAGCTGGAAGAGTGCAGCCTCGGGGTGGCTGTGCCTGTCCCCTGGAAGGGGGTTTGGGGAGTGAGCCCTGGTCCCCAGCCTGGCTCCGATGCTGTGAGCGGCGCTGAGGGGACGCCGAGGCCCAAGGTCACCCAGCAGAGCCGTGGGGAAAAGCCAAGAAGAGAACTTGGAAAGCTGAACCCCTAATGGCCGCTGCTGCTCTGGGAATGCAGGGAATAAATCATGGAGGCAGCACGGAGAGGTGTGGGATGCTGGTCCCCCCCTTCTCAGCCGATGCTGTATTTGCTGGAGGAATGAAAAAAATAATAAATTTTTAAAAAATTAAAAGGGAGCAGCTATAAAATCTAGATACTAATAAAATGTTCCAGGAAGATGAATTCTTCCGATATAATGGTGATCCCTGATACTGAAATGTTCCACAAATACATTTTCATAGCCCCACTCAGTATTATTTGTAGATCTTTTTGCAACCCTTGTCAACAAATTCCTGATAAAAAGGAGACACTTTGCTGTGTGCTAAAGCTATGAATTTAAGAAGTGTCAACTGGTCCTTATTTATGGCGCAATCTTTGGCTTTCTCATTTTACTGATGTGGTTTGGAGCAGACTTTCTTCCTCACTCACACGCTCTCCCTCCTCGCTCCCCACTCCGGGACATTAATCCTGCAGCTGTCTCGGGCAGAGCGCTGACTTTCTCAAGGTGCACAGAAGTTGTGCTCTGCAGACAAATCTCTCCAAGTGGGAAAATCCATCAAGGGGAGGGGAAAGCACCGCCCTGGCAAACACCGGAATTCTCCCGGTGCCGTCCGGCAGTGCCGCTGTTTGCTCAGGCTGCAGGATGACCCCGCCTGGGGACACGTGGGGACAGTGGGCGAGGGAAAGGCTGCTAAATGGAGACTGATCCCTGGGGAATGGGATGGAGGGAGCGGGAAGGGGGAGGCGGGGAGGGGAGAGCCGGGGGCTCCTTCCCTGTGTGAGCCCAGGGCTGAGTGCTCAGCGCTGCTCCCTGCGCCTTCCCTTCCGTGCCCGGGCTGGAATGGGTGAAATGGCTCAAAATCCTGCCTGGGAATGTGGGTGCTGCCCACGGGTGCTCTGGAGTGCCAGGGGAAAAAAGGAATGGGTTAGAGGGAAGCAAAAACCCCACGAGAGCAAGGTGGGACGCAGTGGCTGCCCTGGAATTCAGGGGAGAGGAGCAGGGTAAGGGCCTTCCGAGGGGAAAAGAGCATCTCCAGCAGCACACGGCAGAGGATGAAGGCATCACATAAACTCATTCTTTGCTGAGCTTGCCCAGAAATTTCCAGCTGAGAGCTGGGTTTGGTGCCCAGCTGACCAGCAAACACTGGTTTGTCTCGGGAGAGCCTCTCCTGGCACCAACTCACGCCAGGAGCCCACATTTCCCGTAGGAGTTCCAGCTGAGGGTGGATTTTGGTTCCTCAGGTGGAGCTGAGGGGTTGAGCAATGGTCCCGGCACTCCCAGCTCAGCCTCCCACCAGAGCTGCACCCAGAGCTAATAAAGGAGCCTCTGTACAGCCGGGGGTTCTGGGAAAGTCCTTTCCGGTACAAATCCACGACAAATCAGCAACAGATTACTGCGAGTTAGTGCTTGGAGGGGTGGTGACAGTGGTGGCTCAGTAATGGCCAAAGGCAGTTCTGCTTCAAGGGTGCTGTCAGAAGGGAGGAGAGGCCCTGCAGAGCGGGGCAAAGGTCTGGATCTCCGTCCCACGGCCTGGGGAGGGGTCCTGCTGCCCCCGGCAGTCCCTGCACCCGTGCTGGCTCCAGCTGGGGCACAGCCCCGTGCCACTGCCCCTGTCTGTGCCCAAGGCTCCGGCTCTCCCCGCCCCAGCTGCAGAGCTAACGGCAGGAGCCACTTGTGGAGATCAGCTCAGGGTGCCCAAGAGTGAACCTGGCTCAGGGAGGAATGTCCCACATGGAAATTTGAGACAAAAAGATCCTTTTTGGGTTGCTGGGTCCTTTGCGCTCACAAACAGCTGCTCTTCCGTGCACCTCTTGCTCTTCCCCAGAAGGGGACAGGTCTTTTGCTGGTCTCTGGGGTGGAGATCCCTGCACTCACTCCCTGTGCCTGCCCAAGGAGGCTCCGAGCATCCCAGGGCATGAGGAGCTGGGGCGCTGCTTTCCCCACTTGCTCTGCAGCCGCAGCCGTGGGCGTCCCACAGATGACCTGGGGCACTGGGATTCCCCGGGACAAAGGCCCAGAGTGTGGCCTGGCTTCTCCCGCGCTCCCAGAGATGCCGGGGCTCCTGGGGGACAATTAGCTCCGCGTTTGCAGACCCTGCTTTAACTATGGCACATGTTCATAATTTAAGTTCTTTACAGCGGTGCTTGGTTAAGGCCGGAGCCTGCTCCCCGCTGCCCGTCCCTTTTGTTTGGGTGATTTACTGTTCCTCTGTGCCCCTCTGCCCACCGAAATTCATAACAGCTCTCACACAGCCATCGAGAGCTCGTAATTACAGCCGTGTCTGGTAGTGCCATTGGAGCTAAAGGGCCTGCTGGCACTTTCTTTTAACAGGAATCCAGCTCCCAGCTGGAATGAAATTTGCCCTGCTGATGGGGGTTTTTATTGGTTTGTTTGAGCCCTTATTAAAAAAATACTCCAGTTTTTGGCAGCAGTGGTTCGGTGCTCAGCACCTTCCCGTCTCCTGCGCTCAGACTCGGAGCTTTCAAAGGAGCCCTGGGAGTTGGGTTCGGCAGTGCCCGAGTGCTTCTCCCCAGCCAGGAAGCCTTGCCCTGGGGCTGGGGCTGCCTGGGACAGTGACACCGTTTGTTTGGGTTTTATAAGGGAGTTTATTTTTAATTATTTGAAGTCACCCAAGCAAATGTGCAAGAAATCAGGTATAACCCAATAAAAGCCGCGCCGGTGAGGTGCTGGTGATCCCCAGCCCTCGCCATCCACTGAGGCTTTGTTTTGCCTTCAGCTCTGTTTGTGTTTCTGAAAGGGAGGTGGGAGCTCACTGTCCCGCAATGAAATGTCACGCTGGGGTGACAGAGGTGTGGGGCACCGGTGTCCCCCAGCAGCAGGGCTGGGGTCACAGGGACACTCGCCCCGGGAAGGGATTGTCCTCTGCCCTCAGCAGCTCCTGCAAGGGGTCCCTTAAACACCAGCAGAGCTCAAACACTTGCTGGGTTTGGGGTTTTATTCCTCCCTCGCCTCTCTGAGTGTGTGGGGTGTCATGGGAGGTGCCTGTGTGGGGCACAGGCGTCCCACAGGGACCCTGCTGGCTTTGGGAAGAAGACGGATATCCGGGATGCTGAGCCCCGGGATGCTGAGCCCCGGGATGCTGAGCCCCGGGATGCTGGGCGTGCCCCGTGCTCCTGTCCCCCTCCAGTCCCACGTGTCCCTGCTCGGACACTCACTGGCAGCCAGAGGGTCCCCGTGCCTGAGTTCCAGCCCCCCCGTGCTGCCTCCAGCTGCTCCTTGCAGGATCCTTGGCCCAGGCACCCCCTGCGCGAGCCCAGAGGGTTTAACTGCGCCGCAGCCATCGAGCCAGGGGACGTGGGGAATCCAGTTACAGGGAATGACATGGAACCATGAGACAACTTCCAAAAATAGCGAGCAGGACTGAAGTGGTGGGTGGTGAATCTCAGAGGCAGAGAGCAGGCCCGGCCTCGCAGCAGGGGACGCGTTTCTGCCGTGCCAGCGCCGCGGCCGGCGGCGGGCTCGGAATGCACGGTCCCCACCGGCTCTCAGGTGTGAATTCCCATCCAGGAACTGGCTGAGAGGACAAACACGTCACCTGGTCCCTGCACTGCACAGTTACACGGGGAGGGATCACACAGGCACGGTGGGATCGGGATCGCTTCGGCGGGCCCAGGGAACGTTCCTGGGAGCAGGGAGGTGGCAGCTCCCGGACTGCCCCGTCCCTGCGCCTGCACACCGAGTCCTGCAGCCTTTCCTGGGGCCGTGAGTGGCACGGGAGGGCTCCTTGCGCAGGCACGGCTTCCTCATCAGCCCAGTTTGGGGAGGGTCAGTCCCAGATCGTGCCCGGGCTGCCACAGACACTTCGCTTACAGCAGCGCTGGGATGGGGCCTTTTATCCTCGCTACCAGAGGGGTTCTTCAGCCAAAACGCTTTGTGTTTAAGAACTTGATCCCATATTGTTTTCTCAGCTTGTTTGTATACGCTGAGGAAAAGCAGAGACCAATAGTTCCGTGAATTCCTCCCTGGCCTGGGAATGCTGGGTCTTTGTTAGTCCTTGCAGTTGAAGGCAATTGCGATGTGTTAACCAAGGACTACAGCGAGTATTTATTTACCTCTAAAGGGTTTTATTGCTTCCACACACACATTCTTTGCTGATTTGAACATCCTGAAAGCCCAGCTATGTGTGTGCCAACGCTCTGCAAACTCCAGGGCCGGTTCTTGCAGGGTTTTCCTCACAGGGTCAGCACACAAAAAGAAGGTCATTCAAAAGACAAGTGATGTTTAGAGACTGATAACCATGGGTCCTGCTGAAAGGGATTTGATTTCCCCATCTAAAAGGAGATCTTTGATTAGTGACTGATGGGGCAACTTCAAAAGCTCACAGGGTCTGGCTGAGATAAGCATTCAAACCTGGGATGCTCCTTCCCAAAGCCTCTTTGATCTGGAATTAGAGCTGGAAATCTTGCAGGCTTTATTGTGCGATTTCCAGTGGTTTTAATGATGTACCGGGCACAATAGGATCCACCTGGATTTCCCTCTCCAGCAGGGAACGGTTTTAGCTGTGGCTTTCTGGGGGTGTGGAGGACTCCAGGTCCTCACAGCACGATGAAGCCCATTCTGGAGCTGGAGGGGCAGTAAATCCACTGCACCCCCCCTGTTTTGGGGTGAGTGGCACCGAGCAGGGGTCTGACCCTCGTGCCTCCTGTGCAGTGTTCGCTCCCAGTCACAGCAGTGGCACAGGGGGACTTCCACGTGCTGGGTCAGTCTGAAGCATGGTCTTTGCTGCTGCTCACAGGCACTGGCTGTTACTGGGGCCTCACCAGTTTGCTGCAGCCGGCCTCAGTCAGACGGGCCTGGAAAGGGACCCCCGCTCCTGGCTCCCCACCCAAGCATTTCCCCGGGGTCTGTTCCCAGTCCCTCCGCGGGCACGGGCTGAGAGCTGAGTGCGTTCCCAGGCTGCGGAGGCAGACACTGAGGGGCACTGCCAGCCCCCTCCTGGCGTTCGAGCACAGAATGTGTCACACCTGGAAGTAATTAGAATGAATTTTTACTCATTCATAGCTAATTGCACAATTACTCTCCTATGAAAGCTGCGGCTCTCAAAAGACACTTCAACACATGAAATGAGTTTCTCCGAATCTGGCTCGAAGAATCGCATGAAAGCTCAGGCTGGAAAGCGTTAGGCTGGATCCTAAACATCCCTTTCTTTTCAGATTGAGTCATTCCTTCCCAGCACAGTTCAAAACGCTGGCGGGGAGGGTTTCCACAGTAACCCCCACAGGGGAGGGGCGAGCTGCGTCCCCAGGAGCTGCTGTCCCCGGTGTGCGACATTCCCGGCCCCGGTGTGTGACGTGCCCGGCCCCGGTGTGCGACATGCCCGGCCC